>JBAIZL010000001.1:183684340-184051840 GCA_036971475.1 Prosapia bicincta
GAAATTTTAATCTTTCCTCCTCTGTGTTTCTCTCTACCGGCCTACCTCCCTCCCCTTTCTCTCTCTCTCTCTCTCTCTCTCTCTCTCTCTCTCTCTCTCTCTCTCTCTCTCTCTCTTTCTCATAAGCTTAACCGGGATAGGTGTTTATAAAATATAATGTACCAGTAAATTTTAAACATAGTTACCCGATGACTTGTTATAGTGCCAGAACCAAATTTATTGATTACAAAATGATTATTTTTGACTAATTTATTAATCACAGAATATCATCTTCGCAGAAAAAAGTTTTATCGTGGTTTTACTGAAACATTTTTTGCGAAACAGCGCTGTACTGTATAGAATGTGAGCTAGCGTACTACAATTTCAGTTTGGTAATAGTCATAGCAAGCCTTTGGTTTTACGTCGGTCGATGAACTTCATTTTACTATAGCCGTTTGGTTGCGGATTTAATTGATCTCGTCATGCGATGCCGACGTCGGACTATGCTGTTTAAGTAATGCCTAAAAAGGATTTGTTGTAATGAAAATTTAATCCATCACTTTCATGATTGTTTTAAATATGTTTTGCAAACTCACCAATAAAATCTCCCGTTTGCTTTTAAATATTCTTTCCTGCAATGTTTTACAAATCGTTTATAAATTCTAAGGTAATACAAATGCAAAATCGCTTTCCATTGCTTTGGAAAAGAAAAGTTTTATTATTGCCTAATCATATTTACTGAATTTTACTCATGCGTTGAAATTAGTTTCCCAAGATACTGAATAGTTCATACTTCAAAGAAAAATAAAGATATTCGTCTGTCGAATATAACTGATATTATTATTGCTACAAACACGATTTTACGGGAAAAGCAGTGTAATAAGTAGTAAGGAGTTGCTGGGCTTAGCGGGGCCAACCTCCAAAATTTAGCTCAAAGAGCATTTCAGGGGTACCTATCCGTCTTTTCCGCTTTTCCATTGGTCGCCCCACTCATTTCTCCTATCGTTTCAGGGGTACTCATTCACTTATCCGCTTTCCCATTTGTCCCCCTTCTCGTTTCTCCAGTTTTTCCTTCATTGGCGGGGTGTCAGGGGCACCTGTCTGCAATCTTATTGGTCCCCCCCAATTCTCTTGCCGTTCCCCCCTAGATCTCTGTACCGTCCGAAGTGCATTTCAGGGGCATTGCACCAGGAAATCCTATCCGCCCTCCCCCCTCTCAGTTCTCTGGTTCAGAAAAGTCTATCGCGTTGTGTAATAGGTAAATTGCGTCTACACCTTGGTCAGTAGTATTGTTTGTGCAACAAATAATATACATATAAATGAGTCATGAATGCTTTCAGAGTCAAGAGATAATGAAGGTCATATTATTCACGAATTTTATCCGGCCGTTGAACCCGGTTATAAAATTATTGAAAAACCTACTACAGTAATCTATTTGCCGTTAAACATAACAGGACTACTTGATAATATTGCAGTGCGTCTCGAAGATCAGGACGGACAATTGATAAACTTGCGGGAAGGATATATAACGCTCAGACTTTATTTGCGGCGAAGTGTTAGTTAATAATGGTTCTAATTTTTAAATAGTAGTAATAAAACTGATTTTACAGCAGCAGTCAGTAGACGTCAGCCAATAGATCACCATTAGCTAACTAAAAGGAACAAAGAATTTTTGGAATCTTTAGGTTATACTGTTAATAAAGAACATGTTACGAGTAGATGAAAAGGTCATTTTTGACGAAACTATTGTAGAATTGGAATATCATACGCATCTTCCGTACGCACAAACTACATTTGGTGAGAATGATGAAATTCGGATTCCAGCGCACCAACAAAATGTTTACACGTTGCCATCTAAGAGTTAAATATATATTGAAGGAGAGTATAAGGAAGTGAACCCGGCCAACAAACACGAGGAACAAAAAGTTAAAATAATCAGCAATGGGATGGCATTTCTTTTTGACGAAATCAGATATGAAATTTGTGGAACAGAAATAGACAGAGTGAAAAACGTTTGTATTACGACAACAATTAAAAATCTATTAACCACAACTGAAGATGAAAAAATATTTTATTGAACCGAGGATGGAATATAAATATGATTCCTTTCGAACACGATAATACATTTTCGTTTTGTATTCCTCTGAAAATAATACTCGGATTCGCAGACGACTACGCCCACATTTTATTAAACGTGAGGCAGAAATTATTATTACTCAGACGTTCGACCAATATAAATGCAATTATAACGGACAATAATAACAATAATGTCGAATTGAAAATTACAAAAATATTTTGGAAAATTGAGTACGTGCGAGTGTCTGATGATTATAATTTATCGCTATTAAGAATAACCGATAAGGACCAACCAATTTCATTAGGATTACGACGTTGGACACTCATCGATAATCCTGCTTTGCCGACTTCAAAAACTTTAACTTGGACAGTAAAAACAGCGTCCAATAGCGAAAAACGTCGTTACGTCATCATCGCTTTTCAAACGGACAGAAGGAATGTGAAAAACAAGAATGCCGGTCATTTTGATTTTTGCGACACTGTCAACATTAAACTATATTTAAATTCGCAATATTATCCGTACGATAATTTTAACGGTAATAAGTCAATCATCTACGATTTTTTCACAAGATTTCAGTCGTCATACTACCATGACAGCAATAATAGACCGGCCATAGATTTTAAAACATTCATTGCAAAAACACCAATATTTGTTATAGACGGTTCAAGACATTGAATCATTAAAAACTGGCACCATAGATGTGCGAATTGAAATCGAAGCAAATACAAACCTGCCTGAAAAGACTGCCGCATATTGTCTCATCATCCAAGACGCTCTCTTCGAATATACACCACTCTCTGGTCTTATGCGTAAAATATTTTAATTGTATTTCTTTTTTTAACTGAGAAAATAAAAAGTTGTAATCAAAATAGTGTATCTTTTCATAAGACCCACTTTCTGTTACAAAAATTTGTAGGATATAGGCAATGGATAATTCATAAAATGCTATTTTGTTTTACCTTTATTAATCTACAAACATTAACATAACATAAGCCAAGTTATTTATACATAATTTTGAGTTACCAAAACTTGTAGGATATAGGATTAAATAACTTTTCACAAAATGCTATTGCTATTTTTCTTTATTAATCTACAAACATTAACTCAGGAGAATTATTAATCTTTTAACATAACATAGCCATATTCCAACGTAGTTACACCATCTTTACATATATATATCTTTTATCGTCATCGGCGCTGAGAGCCAATTTATCAACAGTGACGGTTTGAACGATATGTTTTTTCGATGTAAATGAAATGATTTCTCGGCTGCTTTTAATAAATGATTGTAAACACTTTCTGTAGTCGTCAAAATTTACAGTCTTAAGCGCCGTTTTAGTGATTCCTTTAGCTTTTTTCAATTTTATTTACCGTTCTAAAACTGTATAATTTAGCTCTCAGTCCGATGAATTCAGACAAACCAACGCCTTTGCATTCGTCTTTGATACAGCCTAATTTCTTAGCATTATCTCTGAAATAACCTTCATGATCGTGAGGAAGATCGGACATGTCAAAAAGATTTATCAAATCATCATTCACCTTATTATCATTATAAAAATTGTCAGTAAAGGTTTTATAAAATAAACCATCTGTGTCTAAATACAAAAGATTAATTTTTGATTTATAGAAATCTTTCAAAACATCGTAGTGTATTTCGTATATACGTGTTTTACTTATTTATAAAACCGTAAAACCAATATGTATTGGCTTGTTCAAATAAATCGATTCTTTTTCCAATTCAATAGCGCACAAAGATTCATTGTAGATTATGCGATTCAAAAAGGTGGGTTTGCTAATCAACGCATTCAATTTTCTCTCCGAGCTAATTAATTTTAATTTTTTTCTTTTCCTAATATTTTCAATTGTTTTGCCAAACATTGCATTAATAACAAATTTATAGAAAACTTTTTCAAAATGGTTTTTAGCGTTTTGTCTTTTTTCGTATTAAACAGAACTTACGATGACAACCATGTGCTTTGTTTAAACTGCATAATCCTATGAATCTTTGTAATTACCAGTCCGTGACGCAACGCCTGTTTCAAATAACATAATGACAAATGTAATTCTTTTTTACTTCTAAAGTTGTCAATAAATTAGATTGTTTACTGCCTGGCGGACATTTAGTTTCCGGTAGAAATGGCAATTGATTATGATCATCATGCAAGTAGCTAGGATATGCAATATCCACTTCTAAAATATATCCTACTGGAGAGTCATCCGCTATAGTCAAAACATAAAACGTATTTATTTCTTTAGACCTTTTCCATTCAAAAGAGGCATGGGTTTTGTCGTACTCCATCCGTACAAATTTGTTGCATCAATATACATTATATATGACAGAGGTTCGGCTATTTCAAAATCGTCTCCCAATAGGGGGTTATTGGCTTTGCCATGCCTAGTAACACAAGAAGTTCTCCCGCCTCTAATACGTTTTTTTATAAATAAACATTTATCATAATCTGTAAATAAATCTAATTGAATTTGAATGAATTTGAGCATTGCGTCAAACTATAAACCTGGTAATGTAAAATAATAGGCACAATCTAAATCATAATTTGATAAAGATAAATCTCTAAAATTTCAAACACATCACACAACAACAATACGTCAGTTAAAAGATAAAAATCACTATATTCGCCCAAATGTCTACACTTAAAATGTTGCCACACGTTTTGTGCGTGTTGGTATTCATCATCAGAGATATGACTAGCTTCTAGTATTTTATAAAAATCATTTTTTGTCGGCAATTCGGTTTCTTGCAATTTTTCCCAAGAATCTGTATAATTGTACAGATATACACCTTTTCTAGTCACAAAAGGTATGTCGTGCACAGAAAAATGTTTTTTCGTATATTTAAATTTCTCATTTGGCAAATTAATAACTAATTTACTCAGATTTGTCCTCATAAATTTATATGTATCAATAAATCGTAATGCAATACCGTTTTTAGTATTTTTTCAAATATTATGTACTTTTCATTAGTGTGTGGTATCACATGAATGTCATTTGTATCGCAACCCAATTGTCGGAAAATGAAATGACTGTCATAACTAGAGCTGCCGTGTATAAATATAGGCAAGAATTTTTGCTGTTGTCTCAATAAATTGCACTTACTACATAAAACAGATCTGAATTTACCAGTAATATGATAATGATCTTTAACAGGCCTATTAATTAGATTAAACGGATGGTTACAAGATTCACATTTATTGGCTGTTTCAAATCTATACTTTTCATCTTCCTTTAATTTTCTCATTGATTTATTAGTTTTACATATTTCACCAATATTATTAGCAAGTTCAATAAGATACGACATAAATTGTTCTGCCGCTCCTAAACCTCTATACACATACGGTTTTTTAGGTAATTTGTCTAAAACTTTGTTCGGCAAAACCAAATCAACATCAATAACTAAATATACTGCAAATGACATTGGTTCGTGGATGTCGTTTAATTTGACACACTTGCTAATTTTTTGTTTACCGGTTTCAACAGACACTCAATATCTGCATAAACAACAAAAGGCACTCTGTATTTATAGTGATAATGTTTAAATTTTAAGATACTGTCATCATGCGAAGGCATTTTTACCTTTACAGGTTTTGTTTTTTCACACACACTCAAATGATTGTTCAAATTTACATCTTTATTTTTTCCACTATAATGTACTAAACATCTTTTACAAAAAACCAATTTTTTTGTATGTTTATTGATTTGACTATTCATTAATCTTGTAAAATGTTTAATATAACCATAATGACTATTTCCCGACTGATTAGTTAACAATAATAAATTGTAATGATTTTCGTAATACTCTTACTGATTCTTAATTGATAAATATTATTATTACCATCTTGACTTATTGCATAAACGTTTACACTTGTATTTACATTATGTTTTTTAAATTTTGATATCTGACGCAAAGGCGTTGGAAAATCAATACCCTTAAGATTAAATATATTAGACAATTCAAAATAACGATTATTTACTATACTCAAATATTTGATATCTGTTTTTATATACGGGACTAAAAGTGACCATAAAAAGCATTTATGATCATAAAAATTTTGAGGGTTTATAATAGCCTTTTTATTTTTTATTGAATTAGGTAAAGGCAGATACGAGCTGGGAGCTAGCGGATTAAATTTACTAAATCGAAGTATAATTAGGTTAATCCTTTCCAACGACCAACCACTTCCTTTAACTATATATTCTTGCTCGTCGACACATATCTTACGAAATAAATTGTTTAAAATATTGTATACATTGGAAGTCACAAATACAGGCACATTTTTTTGTTTTGAAATACCTTAATTGTCTTTCTTACGTCAGTTTTATGTAAGAAGCTTCAACCACTATATTGAATTTCAACATATTATAAGTCATAATCATAATGTTAATTAAGCGGATCAATTTCGATCTAGTGAATATTAACAATAGACAGACATCGCGTATGCTAGAAGTGTTATTTAGTAGGAATGTTTTTAAGTTTCCTCGGAACGCATGATCAGTTTCTACGAAATCGTCGTCATCATCAACATCCATTGATGCAACGATCGCTTCATGGCCCATAATTATGATAATAAACGCCTTTTATGACAAACTGTAGTAGAAACTAATCCTAATTAAAAAAAAATTCTTTTTGTATCTAACTTCACAATTTCGTTATTTACATGGTTAATTTTACTGATGCTTTCGGCAGCAGTACATATTGTCTCATCAATCTTCTTATACAATTTGTCGTCTGACGACTTGACCAGAAAATAAGCTTCTTTATACACCTTCGTCCAATACTGAGACTCGCTTACGCACTCTTTTAAATCGCGACAATCAGTTACCTCAACTTTTATAAGGAAACTGCCTTTTTTGCCTGGGGAAATTAATTTCCGTCTGCTGCCATTTTTTTGATATTGCACATATTGTTTAATAACTGTCGGTGCTATTTTGATTTTTTTTAAAATATTTTCCAATTTTTCTTCACAATCAGATTCTGAAGCGGCCTCCGAATCTGAACCGATATCGTCAATATTTGACGAAGGCATATTTTTTTCAAAATTTTCTTGTTAGATTTTCGTTTTATATTTTCACTATCATTATTACTAAAGTTTAGGTTTGAAAGTAAACCGGAATTATTTCCTTTAACCTCTTCCAAAGCAGGTTCGTATACAGGCAAGAACCCTCTGCACAATTTGTATAGAAAACTTAACAGGTATTTGAGCTAGGCCAACATTTCCACCCAATATTTCAATAATCTCTTCAATTGTTAATTCTTTGTCTAAATATTTAGGTATTTTATACTGCGAATTTACAATAGAGTGGAAATATTCATTAGGATTTATATAATATTGTTTTAAATGTAAATATAAAGAGGTTAACTCATTCTCTACAACCTTTTTTTTTTGTATGTTAATAAAAATATCAGCTACTCCTATTTCCCATTTACTAACGGACGTTAATCCTGCGATGAATAAAGTTTCAATTAATGCTAAAAATGTTACTATATTTTTGTCATATTGACCACCATCAGCAAGTACTTGCTCCTCGTGGGCCACTGTTTCCAAATCGACATCGCCTGCTTGCGACGCCGACGATTGAGACATAATTATTAGGGAAAAAACTATATTAATTTAGGCCAGTTGATCCAAAACCCTTATCTCCCCTTTCCGTAGTTTCATCTAAATTAATTATTTCAACTAATTAGGGATAAACACACATCTCACAAATTAGTTGGTCCACTTTATCACCCCGTTTTATAAAAACATCATTATTTGAATGATTAAATAACAGAACTTTAAGACCACCCGTAAAATCTTTGTCAATTACTCCTGCACCCACATCTAGAAAAAATGTCAATGCGAGACCAGAACGAGGCGCGATGCGACCATAACATTGGGGGGGGGATTTTAATGGCTACATCTGTGTTTACTAGACACTTTCCAAATTTAGGCACTACGTATTCATAAGCACTTCTGAGGTCAAAACCGGCTGCATTTACAGTTGCCTTTTCAGGAGCATAAGCATTTTCGGTCAATTTTATGTACCCTAATTCCATACTGAAATGATATGAAACAAATTACAATTATTATTTAAAAAGCAAATGTAGGAAAAACATTTTTTGACAACTTTTTAGAGAACAAATATTCAAATAATATTTATTAAGACTTTGTTTTTTGACAATTATAACAATGTCAACGAAATAACAATTATAACGAATTACAAAAAGCTCTGATTAAATGAGACTTTATTTTACAGACAAATTTCTAAACCCTAATGAAATATTTAGAAACACTACGAATTACAAAAAGCTCTGATTAAATGAGACTTTATTTTAGAGTCAAATTTCTATACCCTAATTCCCTAATAAAATAATATTTACCTGCAATATCCTCTTGCAACTAACAGACACTAGGAACTGCAAATTGATTCTGATGGCTCTTACTGACACTCAACGTATTTAAATACAGTTCCAACTCTTACGCCAAGACCTAATTATGCAGGCTCATTCAATTCTGTACTGAACTTCAAGATCTGTACTTACATTCACGAGTTCCACATGCTGATATTTATAGTTTAATAGCTTACGCAGTAATTTTTAATGACGGTTCTTCTTTTTAAAATGCTCACGAAGTATTTATTACTGCTTGGTATTTTCCTATTGCAGAATCAATTTATTCAAAACACTTGCATTAATACATTGCTGGTTATCCTTGAAGCAGTGTGCGAAGTTTCCTTACTGGTAATTGAGGAAGCTATATAGTAGAAGGCAGTTATTTGAAATAATGTACACAAGGAAAATTACAAACATATAATTTATTATTCTTTCTCAGAGTACAATTACAAAACTTCTTCACTTCTTCAGCTACAACAATTGTAAAACCAATATTTTTAATATATTTAAAACAGAGACATTATTTGCGACGGTATTTAAACATTTTATTCCAAAGGCGTCTAAATTATTTTCAATCGTTTGATGTATATTTTTCGTAAATTCGTTATATTGCACAATAATATTGTTTTTAAAAAATATAACAATCCGTTTGTATATCTAAATACAGACTCCATATGTGTCGGTAAAAATGGAAAGTTGTTTGAAATTTGACCGTATTTCTTGACATGAAATATTTTTCATTTGGTTCAAAAAAGTAAATGTCATTGAAAAATATATAAGTTATACCCCTATACGAATTCACAACTCCGTGTATTTTTATCTGGCTTCCACCACCCAAAAAAGTAATATGTTTCGGGTAATCTTCAACTAATTTTAGAGATGGATATTCTATCATAAATATGTGCTCTTCTGCGAAAAATACAATTTCACCAGATGGTCTCTGATAAATACAATCTAGTTTTGTAAAATTCGGGGATAAAACGGCAGCCATTCTGCAATATTTGAACTTTGTCAACATATTTATTACCCAACATTACTGACCAAATCCATTTTTCGTGAAATATATACAATTCTTTATTATGAACTAAAAACGTTTTTAGATTTTTCAAATTGCACAAATTCGGTGTAACAATGTCTTCCACTTTCTTTGTAGGCAAGGTTTTCGGTTTCAATGTAGTTGATGTTATCTTTTTCCTTCCGTATAAAGTCTGTATGGTGAAAATGTCGTCTCTTCCAAGATCAGCCAAATCGCTTTTATAATATGGATACATGATTGAATCTACATGATTAGAATGCGATATTCCCAATGCATGACCTATCTCGTGTATTAAAACATTTAATAGGAAATGTTTACCTGAACCGCATTTTTTAATATTGTTTTCTAAACACCAGTCTGCATCCGCCATTTAAATGGATTTCTCGAGTTGATTGGTCTACGTAGGGTAAAAACGCATGTCCCAGTAAATTGGCGTCAAGTGGATATGAACAATAATTTGGAGATTTTTCAAACGTGTGCCTGGCCCGTTTAATAGAAAGTAATATATCCGGTTGGACCCTATCTTTCACAAAAACCAAATCGGTATGCTTTTCCCAAGCGTTAAAAGCCTGTCTTGTTAACTCATTTATTTGGGTCGTTGCTAAAACAAAATGATAATCCAATACTTTTTTACGCCATTTCAAACGATGGAGTTTAAAAGGAAGTATAGAGTCTTTAAAACCACATCGCGGTTTTTTCATAAATTCTAAAGTAGCATTGTCAATTTTTCAATTAGTTTTTATATTATATGTCTCTTGAAAGAGATGTATAGCATCAGTCACAAATGTTGAATTGATGTTCACCAAACCAATTGATGGTTTTTACGCTTCCAAATTTCCAAATTCATGTAAATAACTTAGAACAAAATTATAATTCTTATCTGTACAGCTTTTTCCTTTCTCTACACACACATTAGCATCAAACAAATTCTTCTCTAACAGGATACGTATTTACAAACGCAATAATCACAAAATATATCATTAGAGAAACATTCTAGTGTTGAACTCGCGGCGTCGTTCAACGAACTGACAAAAAATAACGAAATAACTCTTGATAACCAAATTTCAGCCGTTCAACGAACTTACAAAAAATAACAAAATTTCTATCTGGACTCTGAAAGCATTCATGACTCATTTATATGTATATTATTTGTTGCACAAACAATACTACTGACCAAGGTGATGACTAAATTTTCCTATTACACAATGTGATAGACTTTTCTGAACCAGAGAACGGAGAGGGGGAAGAGCGGATAGGATTCCCTGGTGCAATTCCCCTGAAATGCTCTTCGGACGGTACAGAGATCTAGGGGGAACGGCAAGAGAATTGGGGGGGGGGACCAATAAGATAGCAGACAGGTGCCCCTGACACCCCGCCAAGGAAGGAAAAATAAGTGAAACGAGAAGGGGGACCTATGGGAAAGCGGATAAGTGAATGAGTACCCCTGAAACGATGAGAGAAATGAGTGGGTCGACCAATGGAAATGCGGATAAGACGGATAGGTACCCCTGAAATGCTCTTCGAGCTAAATCTTGGAGGTTGGCCCCGCTAAGCCCAGCAACTCCTTAATACTGTAATAACTTTCAGGGACACTAACGCAGTCATCATGCATGCAACACAGAACATAAAAAAACATGAACATCGAGAAAATCCTTCTAAACGATTATAGTCAACACAAAGTGTGAGTTTCACAATCTAGAGAGTTTTTTTTTCTAATTACATGCACATACACTAACTTTATTATTCAGATGGCTTACCTATCATTTCAATGTTGAAATCATTTTATGATTACACAAACATAGAGTACAATAAGTCATCTGTTAACATAATTATATTTATAATTTTGAGACTTTTCGCAGACTTCACAAACATCCGTCCACTTTAGATACCTATCTTTACTTAATTCATTATTTACTTACTTTATCCTTTACTTACTTATCATTACATAGTGGAGACTTGTTGATTATCACAAGAAATGTGTATGAAATTCTGAGAGAGTTGACCAGATTCCTATTAATTTTAAAAATTTGATATGTAACTTGAAGATATAAAGGAAATATTTATTAACTAAACATTTTTTAGAGCAATGATAAATCTATGCACGGATCAGACATTAGACAATCTGTAAAATGGGAACAATATATCTTATAACAATATCAAATTTTTCATCCAGATCCTAGAAAATTCTATTTAAGGCTTGTGGGAAAACAATTTGTTTCATTTCTTGAGTCCTAATCAATACACAAGGCATTTAAAATGACAATTCCAAAAATAACAGTATTTAAACATTCGACTTAGTTTTACATGGAAGTAGGAAAACAGGAAGTTTTACAAGGATGAGTTCAAATTAAATAATACAAAACTTAGGTATCTTCCATACAGGTGTAGATTCGGAGTTAAACCAAATATCTTATATAACTGTTTCCCCCGTTTAGTCATTAGTAGGTATTTTAAGATGAAATGTATGATTAATTGGGAGTGGTATACGACTTGTTTTCACTATATATGTGGTATAGTTTAACTTTTCGTGAAGAAACGAAATCATTGGAAGGGCATTACAGTAAATTAAATAACCATGTTCTGTAGTTTAAATACTAAAGAGGTAGATTGGTTTAGGTAAGGAATACTACTATCAGTATAAAACAGGCAATCGTACAGCTATAGTACTATATTTTGTAACGTTTCTCTTGTTTAGCTCAGCTTAGTTCTACGTCACAGGTCA
The DNA here is from genome assembly GCA_036971475.1 of Prosapia bicincta. NCBI lineage: Eukaryota > Metazoa > Arthropoda > Insecta > Hemiptera > Cercopidae > Prosapia > Prosapia bicincta. The sequence goes on from JBAIZL010000001.1 coordinate 183,696,543, forward strand.
GGCGTAATAATAACCGTCTGTCTGTAACGCTCTTCAAATCTTGAAGGTAGAACTAAGTTACTTTAAAATACTTTAAAGTACAAAGTTAAACCATTTAAAGTAGCAGAGTCTCATTACAATAATTTTTAAGGCTTATTAAATTGAGATGCATGGGATTGTGTGCTCGTTAAATAAATTCTCTTTTATCTTCTAAGCAAATTACACATATTTTATTTAACAAAAAAAATAATATAAATTACAATCATAATACATATTTCTTAGACATTGCTTTAGTTACTGAACATTTAATATTTGGCTTATGAGGAATTTTTACGTATTGACAATCAATGGCTGAAATGGCATTGTATTCGAGTTTACTTGCTTGCTATATTCATAATAAAATCTTACAATTTAAAGTGAAAACAAATGCACCACATGATACATAAATTACATTAATATACGTGTTGAAAAGTTTAAAGTTCATTAATTTTGTGTTAAACAGTTTAAGTATTTAAATTTTGTAATAATTCCCTAAAGTTTAAATTCGTTCACTTAGCTGTTTCAAAATGTTGTAGCCTCGTATCCTTCTATGGGAAAAACCTCTTACAAAATTCCTTTCAGTACTTCAGCGTTCCATGTTCGTACTTGGCTACGTACGCTGTCTTCTACACCATGATTATAACATATTAAAGAAACGACTATTACATTAAACACTGAAAACCAAAAAAAATTTCTTGCTCTCGGATACGTCCGTTGCCTTCTACATTTTGACTAAAAAAGGCTTAAATTATCATTGCAAGCATCCCTCCCAGCTACCGCTCATCAGGGTGGGCGCATACCTACATTAATTTACCTGTTTTTAAACTCTTCCAACAGATGCCACTACCAACCAGAGATTTCATTTAAAATATTTCTAATAAATTACAATTTTTTAATACAGTTGCATATTGTTACAATTTTTTTTGAATACATTCTCGTTCGTTTTCTGAAATTTCCATTTTAATATGTAACACCATTTAAAGTTTGATACAATTTTAAAAACAATATACTTTTGACAATATAATCTATTTATTTCAGTAGTAATAGTATTTGTGTTTTAAGATGGTGTCACTAAATGTAAATAGATTTACAACAAAATTTCGGAACATATATAAAGTAGTATCCTCAAGCTACATCAACTAGTTAGCAAACAAATTTTCAAAAGTGTCTTATAATACAAATAATTACGAGTTTAACCATTTACTTAAAAACTTGTTTAATAAAACATATCAGACTTGATGTACTGAATCAATAATTAATTTAGCCTAATGCGGTTTTTTAATCTATGATGAAACTCTTTATAGGCCGGATCAAAAGAAATTGTACTAATTATAAATTTACCAAATAGTAGTAATAACTAAAATGTGAGAAGCATATTTCTAAATTATTTTTCAATAACTTTCTTTATATGTGGGGAGTGTGTAGTATGTCATTTTGACTAATCGCAATAAAACTGTGAAAACAACACAAAGTTATATACGGAAAAATAAATCATATTCTTCTTTATAAAACAGGTTCTAAACATTTGAGGATGGAGAACTTTTACAAATTACTTATTCATATTTTTAATTTTTGGTATAAAACATTACTAGTGTTATTAAAATAATACATTAATGCTAATTTATAGAAATTGTCAAACTGACAAGTATTATGTAAGCAAATTAGATTGACACACATAACAAAAACACGTATTTCAATAAATGGACGACAATTTCACAGTTAATTTGCTGTCTTCTTCAGGCTTGTGCCACCTGGTGAGGATCAGATCAGTACAAGTAACCTTTCTCAGATGTATATCTGGCTATTTTAAAGCAATCTATGAATACTTTTATAAATAAATGTTATAAAAGAAAGATATCTGTTTCAATATTAACGCATTTATGATATCAAAATATTTAAAAATTACTATAAAATCAACAGACTCCATATTAATCTATAGTCATAGTTCTCTCGTTGTTGCCTATTTATTCAATATTCTTTGTTGTTTCGATAAAACTTTCCATGACAAACATCGAATGTCAAGCACAATTCTTTACTTAACAAATCCCCGTGTAACAATATCAACTTGCAATTTATGTCTTGACAATAAACACCCCTAAAGCTGGATTGGAACGTGATAAATCCTCTCCTTTTTCAAAATCATTCTGTCCATTCTCTTCCTGGATCTAACCCTTTGTTTCTGTGTTTACAATAAAATACCTTCGTTAGATATTTACTTCATGTTTAATTGCAACTACGCACATTGTCCCATGATATATTGTATTTATGGTATATTTTTTTATAAAATAATTTATTATCTTAGGATTTTCCTTTTTTAAATATCTTTAACCTATATCAATATAATAAAACTTAGTGGTTTTATATATGAAAATTATTGGTATCTGTTGGACTTATTTATTTTAATTACTAAAACCGATAGATCATATTTTTAAGCAGCTTTTAATTATTTTGAAAACATTCCTCTACTTTTTGTTTCAAAATTATAATTCACTAGAAATGTATTTGTTACATAAAAAATAACAAAATACTTACAGTAATATTAATATTAAATTTTAATTTTAAATGCCAATTACAACCTCTCCACACACACAGAAACACACACACACACACACACACACACACACACACACACACACACACACACACACACACAAGCATACACACACACACACACACACACACACACACACACACACACACACACACACACAAACAAACACACACACACACACACACACACACACACACACACACACAAACACACACACACACACACAAACACACACACACACACCACATACACACACACACACACACACACACACACACACACACACACACACATACACACACACACACACAGACACACACACACACACACACACACACACACACACACACACACACACACATACTGCAACGGTCTGGTATACCGTGGCAAATAGGAAATAAATAATTTCCTGTTTTTAAGAAATAAAGTTGTTTTTAAATTAATCAAGTAGGGAATTATACAAATAATAAAGAGTGAAAAATTAAATATAACCTTAAATAGAATAGTTAAGCTAAATTAAAAAATATTATAAAATAAATTTGTAATAACTAACTAAATTTGAACATCGGGAATGAGGCGAAAACTTTCTAAGTGCTTAAAAAAGCAATATTAAGAACCAAACCACGTAGAACTTTCATCGACATTTTAAAAGAACCAGAAAAAGCCAGAATGAACATTAGAGAAAACAAAATTCAAAAAACTTAATAAACAAAAAAGTTACAGCAGTTTAAATAAAATAGACATTTTTCAGTGTTCCAAAAATAATAATCAAACTCTGCAAGCTAAAACAGATTCGTTGCCCGACTTGCCTGTACAAGGAATAAATCGAGAGATAGCAAGCATTGCAGGCGGGGTGAGGTAGGTTAAATTCACCGCTATATATACTAGGTCTCTAAGACTTTAGAGACAGTCTGAAATAAATTTTTAACACGAGGTGCCGCGGAACGCTATGCTGGACCGCTAGTAGGACCGTCACCAGGCCAGATGGACCAAAACCTCAGCGCTTTCGACATCCAGGACTACCAAAGGATGAAGGCTCCAGACTCAGCCTCCAGGACGCTGGAATAGAGGGAAACCACCACCGACGAACCAGGGATGGCGACTTCCGATGTCCAAGGACCAGGGAATCCAGACGAGGGACTCTAAGGACCGGCAGGAACATCTTTGGCAAGTCATTTTCTTTATTCGATACCAGTCACGTCAAATTTAGTTAGTTAATTTTATTAAATTCAAACAAATCTGCAAGCTAAAACAATGACTTCACTCTTTATAAAATTTTAATAAATTGTATGCTAAATAAAATGTATTTATGTGATCAGAATATTTAAAATAATGAATATTAAACTTACAAAGGGTTTTTGGCCATAAGCCATTTATTTTATAGGAAATGAGAATTTTTCGAATATTATAAATTTAAAAATTGAATGTCATAAAATACGAATTTACCAATTCAATATAGGAGATAAATTTTATTATGTGTAATTTGGAAAATAATTTTATGTTTATGTCAATGTAATCAATCTATATGCAAATTATAAGTTTTTAAAGCATAAGAAACAACAAGTTACTTAGTGAATTGTTTTGTTAATATAATTGTGTTGTATTTAAAAGGATAAATTTTCATTTTTATTTAAATAAATAGAATTAAATATGTTATAAAAATCAACAGTATTTGCATTTCATCCTGTGTCGAATAATTAATAAAAACTGTTTAGCATTTTCCAACTAATATGAAAATGATTATTATATCAGTAAACAAATTTAATTAAATTTCAATAAATGATAATAGATAAAGCCTAATGTTTTTAAAGAGTTTCTCTCTACTAACTTCATGAGCTAGTCTAAAGATTAGTTGGTTTTTTGTATAAAAGTCCAGAGATTTATCTACTGGCAGATTGTGTTTAAAAGGACACAGGAGCCTTTTAAAATAGGTAATTTTAAACACAATCATATTTTGCACGTTCCCTTGCTGTCTCTGCAGATCATCATCAGGTGGTAAGACTCTGTGATTATTTTGTGTATTATTTTAAATGTGTTTCTTTCCAGCTGACTATTAAATCTTTCCAATGACATGTGTGACTATACCTAGACCATACACAATTGATAAACTAATTTGGGAGAGTTTATACGTATTTTAAATAGTAGTCAGCGGGAATAGGCTTGTTGTGGGCTTGGCCCTCCGAGCGGGAAACATACACTTAACTCAGGGAGTTTAGCACGGTTTTACAAGCAGGGTGATAGCAGATTTTTGGTTGTTTATGAATAAGTTCTCTTGTAAACAATAAAATTTTGGTATTCTGCAAGAAAGGATATAACAAACAGCAAACGGTACGGCAGAGGAAGGTGGGGGGGACGTTGCAATACACACACACACACACACACACACACACACACACACACACACTGGGAGTATTCAAAGTAAATTATAAATTCAAGAAAAACAACTAAATATTTAAAATAACAAATCTATGAGCTAATCGTTTTAAAGAAAGTTATGTGACTAAATACTTCAACTATTTACATACATGATTAAATTAAATACTTCAAATATGAACATTTACATAAGAAATGCTGTTCTTAACTATAACTATAATCGTTATATAGAGCATACCAAAATTCTGAATTTAATCAATATTGGGAGAAAATTTGACTGGTGATAAAAAGCCTCTTCGAAGATAAAAAAAAAATTATAAATGTTGGTGATATACAAACATTTTATACAGCTTTATTATTAATTACCGATCTGAGATATCTGAATTGTGAGACCAAGTAGCTCAAGGGGGAAGTTTCGGTGAGGCCAATAATACGGTAGCGCGAGAGAAAAATTTAACTTAACAGTTACTGAACTTTACTATATCGGTTTGTGACTAGGCAGGACAGTCTAGAGGTCCGATTGCTTCTACAAATAACGTTTCTATTGTCAAATTTATATCACAAGGTATTAATCATAAACCGGTAATCGGTTACTTTATATTTTAGAAATTGTAACTAAATTCGTAACTTCTTACCATGGTTTCGCTGTCCAACAATCCACAGGATCCAATAAGAAGGATAAAGCCACAACAAGATCTATGACTCTGATACAGAGGATGGACGAAGTGGAAACTTTTGGTAAGTTATTTTTTAAAATCAAATTTATTACTTAAATTATAATAAACCTTTCAGAAAAAAAATATTTCACAATTTTGATTCATAAAGAGGTAAACAATGGCTTCACTCTAAATAAAATTGTTAATTAGTTTAAAAAAAAAAAAATGTTTTTCTGATATTTAATATTAAATTGTTTAAAATATTTAAAATCACATGAAATAAGTCAGTTATACAGAAAGAAGGTTTTTTGTTGTAAATTATTCAAATTTCATTATAAAGTTTTTAGTATGGTTTAATCATGAAGAAACCAACAAAAAAATATTTAACTAAAATTAGTAGAGTGGTTTCGACATATTAACTTAGTTTAAATAAAACCAAAGTGGAAAAAATTCGTGCAAAAGTTTGAACAGTTTAAAATATTAAGTATTAATCATAACTTCTTGTTATTTTAGTCAATGAATTTGAAGTTATTAAGAACTAACATTATGACAGAATTTTATATGTAAAATAATAACAATGAGAAAAATTAATTCCAGAGTAAAAAAGTATGGTTGATTAAAAAACAATTATCACTAGAGAAATAATTAGCGTATTGTATGGTATGAAAATTCAAAATATTTTAAAATTAATTTTTAAAGAATAAACGAACGATGATTAAATTCATAAATGAGTTAGACATTAGTAAAGAAAGTAATTTAATTAAGGGGTGTTAAAATATTGTCTGCATAGTAAGAAAGACAGTATCAGTCAAGAGTAGTGTAATTGTGTTAATTTTTATTTTACCTATCTTTAAATTTACTATGCTAAATCTCTTTAATTCATTTCAAAATATCCAGTGTTGTTAAATAAATCACAACTTTTTTTCAACCAGTAAATTAATGGTCGCAAAATTATCTAGAGTATTTACATTCGTAAAATAGGAAATAGAATAAAATAAAAGCCTATTGTTACAACAAGAGAGCTCCCTCCTGAGAGTAAATTAATTACAAATATTTGAACTATAATAAGATATATTTGGTTTTTAAATGAAAGTCAAACTGTCTAATGTACCACAGGCAGGTCCTGCTTAATTGTAACACTAGAGCCTACAAAGAGGTAAAATTAAAAAGGATCATATTCCACATGGCCCAACTTGGTTCACCTGTTATAAATGGTAAGAATATAGCACATGATAAGAATATATATATATATATATATATATATATATATATATATATATATATATCCTGTGATTGCTCATGTTAATATTTATCTTTTCAGCTGACACAATTACTGACATATAAGAATATAAGCCTTCATAATATTAGTTAACAGTAGGGGTATGCTAAAACAGCAAGTCAAATTCGCGTGTCATTGCTTGCGCAGAAGTGGGTCGGGTCATCATAAGCAGGCTGCAGGTTCGTTGTCTGTGTGTCGGTGTGTTATTAAATGAAATCTATTTTCCGAAATAAATATTCAATAAAATTAGGATAGATACACATATCCCAAAAGTGTTAGTTTTGTGCTAAAAAAAACATAATATCTACAATTAATTGAAAAGAAGGCACTTAATTTACATTTCGAATAAGTAAAAGAATAGGACGATAGTGCTATGAAAGAACTATTTTTTCTTCATAACCTTTTTTGTTGACACTTGACAATACTAATTGTCTTATGTCTCTCTTGCATTTTTAGTGAAAATTTGAACTTAATTATTATCATATTAACACATAACTTCTCTTTCCGTTCTGTATTTTTCTTTTAATTTTGAAGACAGCTATGCATTATATTACTGCCGCTAGTGTAGATTTATATATGGCCGAGCCCCAAAGTAATGAGTATTCATCTATTTTAATGTAAGCAATTCCATGTGAGCTAAGGGGCCCAGTTAACCTAATTAATTTCATTTTTGTGTAAAATTATGAACCAAATTTGTTTCCATAATATCATAGTAAAACTGCTCTTACTATATATCGTTTTGACATTAGAACTGCTAAATATTTTATGGTATGAATTCAGTATGGATTCAGTATGAAAATAAAAGTAAGGTTGAATTTGTTCAAAGTAATTTGTCTTTAAATGTCACACCCCTGGAACTGGAAGCATATCAAAAAGTAGAAATTTATTAATATCCAATATTAGACCGATTTCTAGCAGCTTATTTCTCACTGAATTGGAAATGAAAACTATCATATATCTCGTCAAGAAAAAAAATAGATATTACCAATTAGTTACTATGCTTTGCAGCCATTGTAGCAGTTCACATATCTAAGAAAGCTATTAAGTTCTCATCATCAAGCTAATGACAAAACCTGTAAGAGGAATGAAATAAATGTCTCTCGGTTATGTCCGTTGGTTAAAACCTTACTTGACAGAAGGGGTTGAATGATACAATCCTTCTTCGAGCTCTTTACCCTAACGAATTTATGTAATTTATGTTTAGCGCTAGTGACAGAAGCCCCATAGCTTCCGCATACTTCATACGATAATAGCGATTTAAGAAGCATTGGCCTCAGAAGTATTCAAATATTACGTAATGTTTATGCTTGCTCTTATCTGTTACAGATATTTGTCACTCAGTGTGTAGAGGGAGTAATGATTTAAAAGTAGTTCTCAAGTAAAAGTTCAATTTTTACTGATATTTTGGAGCGTTAAAACGAGAGACAATATAATATGGATGGCTTCTTATATAGAAGAAAGGCCTCAGGACTATAGATAATGTTGTTGCGTGAGTGTATGATGTGGTAAACTCCCGATACATCAATCTTGTAAAGGAAGAGTAGATGATAAGGAAATCTTTATATATAAAAAGAGTAAAACACAGTTACTGAAGACAAAGAGACTTAAGTTAGGAGCATCGAGAGAACAACGGGCTTGGATCACGCATTGGAAACACTATCTCAAAATAGAAGGAAAGATGGGGACACTATTGTCGTTCTGTCGTTCAGATATATTAACTGCGATGGGTAAAACAATGCAATTGGTTGCAGAGAGAGCCCTCTTCTCTTTCTCCATTTAGCATTTTGTATTGTACATTTAAACTCCTAACGATGTCTTTTAAAAACCAAATATCTATAGAATGACAATATTCTAAAAATGTTTTAATAACACAGTTTAGGCATAACGGTTTGCAATAAATTAAACGTTATCACTGGACAAAAAATCCTATTTCACTTCGTGACCGGCAAATAGAGGAAGTCGCTTTATGTATTCAGATCCTCTGACAGCCATCAGTCGTTGCGTACTTCAATAAATTACAGCCTTTCAATATTGTCATCTGAACCGAAAATACTACCCTATCCAATAGCTTTCAACCCCGAAGTGTGTTCCAATCCTGTAATATTTTTACGGTCCAATATAACTTAAATTCCTTAGTCGTATAGAAAACATTCTCTACATAGCATTCTAAATTTATTGTTCAATAAATGTCATCCGCAATAAAGTGTTCTGATTGTAAAAAACTAATCCTTTTTTCAAACTTTTACAATACAATAAAATAATAGTAATTTATTTTCAATTGAATGATTTTCTAACAGTGTGGATTTCAAGAGAAAATTTTATTACTTTAAAACCACAATAATTTTCATCAGATAATTATAATTTGAAGAAAACCAATTACAAGAATTGATTTCCTCGAGTAATTATACACAAAATTCTAATATTCTTAAACGATATATATTTCTATATATGTACAGTATAACTCAATTTTTTCCTAAGTAACAATTCTCAGTATTAGCACCAAGATTGGTAAATAATTGGATTTAACCCCTGCAATCGAATGAGTTGAGTTTACATTTTCTGAATAATCGTCATCATCAAGTTTTTGAAAAATTATATATATATATATATATATTTATAATCTTTTCCTCCGAAACTACTCTAAACACTTCCAACAAAATTCGTATACAGAGGATTTTTTACCTAGCAATCCAATGGGTTAAGTGAACATTTTCTGAAAAATCATCAACTTTTCGAAAATTTTTAGGAAGTTATAAGTACATCCAGTCCACCAATATGCGAATACACCAATACCCAGTTAGACCAGTATTTGCCATGGCAATCCGTAAGTTGCAGAGCCAAAGTTTTTATTATGTTGTTATTTGACTTAAGAATCTCCATTTTAATGCACGAGATGCTACATTCTCTAGGATTAAGCGAAGAAGTATCTTAAACTTCTTTTGTATTGTTTAAAATTTCGAACCCAATCGGAGAACTACCGGATGGGAGATACGTTTCCTGATATTGCCTGAAGAAACAAGCAAGCATTCTTGAACATTTAAATTTATTACTACAAATATAGTATCTGAGTAAGTGAAGTAAGATTTAGTGCAGGCGTTACACCTAAGCAGTTAGGCAAATATTTTGCAGTCATTGCTGGTTAGGAGAATATACATGTGAAATTGCGAGTGCCAGGAAAAGTAAGAGGTCAATAAAACTGCAAGATGTTAAGAATCTTAAAAACAACTGGCTAATGTAAATATAACGTTTCATCAAACATTTTCAAAGGGTGAAAATGCTGATCATCTTCTCATCTAGCGCTTGCTGAAGGAGAATAACATGGTATACCGAGGTGACGCGACTGATACAGGTAGGGCTGAGAAAATGTGATGATATAGCTGAGACTTGGCAGTATAAACCAAACGTGATGTGGTATGTGACTTGAGTTACAACTGTTGCCTATTAATTATTGCTTTTAATATTGTCTTCCTGACAACTTTCCTCCTCTCATCTGTCCCCTCACATATCTTCCTATCTCACTCTATCCCAATTTATTTCCACTGCTTTAAACTCTCTTAAGTATTCTGTCACAATTTCCCTCCCCCTCTACCCGTCTACTCAACTATCTATTTCTATATATCTATATGTTTTTACAGATCCATATTGTCATACAAAATACGAAGGCTATATCAAATAGGTTTGTTGTTATTTTTCTGTATTGGAAGGCTCACATTCCAAATTATTTCGATCTGTACCCAGTACATATTCTTAACAGATTGCTTTATATTCTGAAGAGATTCTTTTCTATCTTAAATGCCCAGACAAATGTTTACTCGTATATCTTATATTTATACGCATATTTTATATCTGAAGAATTTCTTTCTCAAACAAACTACACCATACGAGCAATCACATTGTCAGATGCATAATGTAGTGTTACTGCGATTTACTTTACCTTCGGGCTTTGTGTCACTTCTGTCCGTCGACTTAATCTAACACGCTCAGGCAATAACAGGTGTAGGGGCCTACTCAATATAATATACTTGTCAACAATGTCAAAGGGAAATATAAAATTAGCACTGTTTTGGTGTCGTCATGTATTGGTTCATGTGTTTATTGTAGATGTTTCATCACATTACATATAACTGTAACAAATCATCGTGATCAGCAGAGCCTAGAGTTTTGATAAGCAGTTAATTTATATTCATTTGTCACAATTTGACGCTTTTCGGCATTATTTAACTTATACTCCATTCATATCGTTATTTGCCTATCTTGGAAGTAGTTCCACTTTTATCCCCAGTAGAAATGAAGCCGAGTAGGGTTTATAAAATAACATCGACAGTTACTACCAACCGTAAAGTGCATTACCCTACGCCATCTTAGCTAAAACCTACAAATGTCAAAAAAAAATTATTTATTTTCTTCCTATAAAATTTAATAATTATCTCTAATATAGATTTCTTTTTATTTAAAACAAATATTCCTTAAAAACAAAAACAAAAAATACAAATTCTGAAAAAAATGTGTAACTTCCTAAAAACTAAAACGTTTTGAAGAAAACCTCCCTTAATTTTATAAACTCTAAAAAAAGGCTGCTTCAAAGTTTAATTTTACATTCCCTACTTTCACAAATTTATATATTGTTATATATAAGTGGAAAACATTCCGTTGATACGCACCAAACAACGAAGCTGTGCGCTGCGATAATACAAATGAACCCCCTGCCTCTCTCACACCCTTACTCTCTTGTGTTGTTGCCCAAGTCCACCCACGTTTGTTTTTCCACGTTAACAGCAAAGTTTTAAAGAAAAGCGTACGACAACTTTGTTAGCTCAAAGTCAAAACTTGTCTTGTATTTTATTACCTTGGGTTATACCGTTTAAAAAAATAAGGTGTTTAAGATATATTTACCAATATATTTAAACATAGTTTTATATTATTTCAAAATGCAGACTCTTGAGTGAACGAGAGTTTTAATACCAATAATATTTGGCGCAATTCCTCAGATTTGAATAGATTGATAATATAAAGGGAAAGTCAGATATCGGTTATAAATCGTTCGAAAAATCTTAGAGTGAAGAAAAAACTTATACTAATTTATAATGTACATAAATTTTATGTGTAATTCATGTATACATAAATTAAAAACAATCTTACATTACCAACAAAATTAAGACACGACTTTTTAAATTGGCCTATTACTTTCAGAAAAAGGATGTATATCGGTGCGATAAAAGTTTCTTTGTAGCTAAGGAAAGAAGAATAACACATAACAAATCCTGAATTTAATCAAGTTCATGCTTCAACATGCTTTCAATAAGGGTTTATACGCTCTTTGTAATGATATTTCTTATGATAAAGATATCACGCACACGTTTTGTAAGTCATTCGTTTCATTTTATAATGAGACAGTCTCTCGTATCACATATTTTTGCTACGCAAATCACTGCCAAAACTATATTTAGAACATAAACTATTTGTTCAGAATGAATTATTGATTTTTTATAGATCTCAACACATGTAGCAAACTATAAAAACTCGAGTTTTTTTCCAGTTTTTAATTTTAGGCTCATTATTTGTCCCTATACTCATGTCCTAATATAACAAAAACATTTGGTTCTGCTATAGGCAAGTGCTTACATATTATTAGATATAGGCCTATTACGTATAGAAGTGAGTACTGACAGCTTTATTTAGTTAATGAGTGATACAAACACCAAAAGTATTTGAGTTTCCCTTGTAAGTACATTTAATTACGAAATAATAACGAAGTCCATCTCAAAATAAAAACTTATTTCACTAACGCTTCTTATTGCAATGCAATCGTTATGGCATTACTACTAATAATAAAATGGTAATTTCCATAATATTATATGACCAACTGATAATGTTGGTTTTATCATTTAGTAAAGCTATCAACAAGTGCAGAAAGGGCAATGAGCAATGATATATTGCTTTTCTTTGACATTATCAAAAGTTAATGATTTTGAAATCCTATTTGTGGTAAATATGTTGAAAAGACCTTTTATAAGATACTGTATTATTATGTAATATTATATTTTCATAAAATGAATCTGGAGTTCACGGTTGTATCTTTAACCTATTTACTGTATATCCTTAGGAACGATTTTAATACAGTTTGTTATTTCAATTAAACTAATTATTTATTAGAATTTTAAATCAACTGTTAACCAACTGTTTAACTGAATTTTCACTGCCTACACAGGTGTTTCAGTACTCGTCCAAACAATCTAACTTCAGGAAATTTCATAGAGTCTTTAAATTCTCAGGATGAAAGCCTATATCAGTTATAATTCCAGTATAGTGTATTTAATAATATTATGGTCATTTTTTAGTTTTGAGCTACCCAATCCAAAGTTATTACCCGGTTCTACTTTTAATCCCGATATTGTTTAAATTAATTATCAATGATATGCTTTTGGCCATATTAATAGTTAACTGTGACACTTGGGGACAAACTACCCCTAACAGTCCTGTACGTCACCGGTGATTATAGGGGTAGTTTTGGATGATGAAGGGGGTTGGGGTGGCCTTGATCGTAGCCTTTGGGGTGGGTTTGACTACGTTTAGAGGGGTAGGGGGTAGTTTTTGGAAAAAAATATATTCTAACACACTAACCTAAGGTAGGTAAATTGCATCTAACCTATCCTACCCCGAGGTGTTGGGGTGTTCTCAGCTACGTTCAGGACCTTCCCCGGGGATAGCTCCGGGGTGAATTCGGGGTGGGGGGATGTTTTCGAAAAATATTTGGAAAAATGTGTGTTGACTGATAGGGTGAATTTAGAGTGCATTATCGCTATGGTTGGGGGTGGTTTCACCGGGGGTAGTTTTTAAATAAAATATGAAATTGCCAAAAATTGATCGTCTGGATCAAATGACTGTTTGTGGTATGTTTAAAGTACATTTTGGCAAGCTATGGGGGTGGATTTACCTGGGGGTAGTTTTAAATAATATATGAAATTGCCAAAAATGATCGGGTCCTAGGTAAAAAAGTCACCCTGGAGTCGTGCTCTAGGCAAAGCCACCTAGGAGCCAGGCCTCAGGTAAAGCCACCTTGTAGTCGGGTCTTTGGTAAAGCTACCACGGAGCTGGGGCTCAGGTAAAGCCACTCTGGAGAAAGGCCTTAGGTAAAACCATCCCGAAGTCAGGCATTAGGTAAAGCTACCATGGAGTCAGGCCTTAAGTAAAGCCTCTTTTGAGTCAGCCTTTAAAGAAAGCTACCCAAGAGTCGGGCCTTAGGTTCAGGATGGTTGCTATATCTATTTCAGCCTCTCGACTAAGAAAAATACCTCCATTTAATCTTAGGTAAATCTACCTTGGAGTCAGACCATAGGTAAGGTCACCCTGGAGTCGTGCTTGAGGTAAAGCTACCTAGGAGCACGGTCTCAGTTAAAGCTACCATGGAGTTAGACCTTAGGTAAAGCTAACACGGAGCAAGGCCTCAGTTAAAAGCCATCCTGAAGATAGCCCATAGGTAAAGTAACCCTGGAATCTGGCATTAAGTGGGGGTGGTTATCAAATAATATATGTAATTGCCAAAAAAAATGATGGGTTATATATTTTGTTCATTCATATATTTTTCTGTTTTATTTATGTGTTCGTCCTTATCAATAATTACAATAGCATTATTTTATCAGCCTTTACTGTAATTAGATTGTTATTTTGTAGTTTATCTTTTAAATCTTTAACTCCTAACATGTTTGTCTATGGGTTTTATTAATTTTATTAGTTTTAATTATTTTTTTTATTTCATGAGCTGCTTCGATTCTGGTACTATCTTGTATATTTTCATTTAATTTACTAATGGCTATCTCTGTATCTATTATTATATTATTAATATCATTATTTATGTTTCTTTTTATAATGATTTTATTATTTTCAAGTAGTTTTATTTCGCAATTGTTAAATTTAGTATTAGATAAATTAACAACAGTCATATATATATATATATATATATATATATATATATATATATATATATATATATGACTAAATGGTATATTAGAGAACTTTTTCTGATCTTAGAATCAACACAATGTGTTTTTTTATACTGTAATGACAAACTGGATCATTATCAAAAAATAATGTTCGGAATTGGTAATTTAAACTCTGAGGTATTCATTTCTAATCGTAAAATCAAAAATTTATATTTCAAATGTTTTTTATGTATTTTAAATAAGCCATTCCTAATGATTATAGACTGTTATTGGATGTTATTTTTTAAATTAGCTAGTAATGTGGGAGATTTATTCCGTTAAAGCTTTACTGCCTACAAGTTTTAAAGTCGTAAACATTGACATAGAAAATTATGTCCATATTTAGTTCCGTGGAATTTACTTGGATCCGTTTAAACTTAATTATTCAAGCGAAAGTCTGATAATATAATGTTGAAATGCCGCACTCAGTGCAAGGGCTGATTGAAAGTCTCGACGAAAGTCATTCATCCAATGCCTAGAGTTGCCCGCTCATAAACTACAGTTTTGCTAGTATATCTAATCTTGACTAAATATCAGGCCTACAAAACTGTGCACACTAATTTTTGACATATGAGATGGATTTCGCGTATAATAGATTGAATTCTGTTGTAAAGAAATCTTTCTAAGCTCAACGAATACAAATTATTTGATGTCTATGTTTTCCCTATATGGCTAGTGGAGTTCGTTTCAATCGTAATAGGTTCTTATGTTGTCATGGCAAATTCTAATACCGTAAAATCCCCCCCCAAATATATCGAAACATAGAGATGATATTTTCTAAGCCCCGTTAGTAATTAAATATAGCGCTTCCTTTGAATAAAATACACTAGACGATGGTAATATTTGATGAACCATATCCTCGAAGAGTAGAAGAGGCGGAAGTAGAATGATGAAAGTCTCTTAAAGACATCCTATTAGGTAAACTACGACCCTAAACGTCATTAACTATATTTAAGGGAACATTATGCACTTTCCAGTCAGCGCGTAGATTTCATAACACTTTATTTAATTACATCATCATGAAACATAATATTCTATTATATATATATATATATATATATATATATATATAAATAAATAAATAAATAAATATATATATATATATATATATATATATATATATATAAAGAACTAAGTCAAAATACAAATACAAGAATTACAATTGAATTTACAATTCAATTATAGATCTTGTATTTGTATTTTGACTTAGTCCTTTATTAATACACAAGAATATCTACATATTACAATATATATATATATATATATATATATATATATATATAGAGAGAGAGAGAGAGAGAGAGAGAAGAATAAATTGAGTTATATATATTTATATATATATATATATATATATATATATATATATATATATATATATATATATATATATACATCCCGCTATCAATATGGCAGCATTTCATTTTGCAACCATATTGCAGCCACTTGAAGGAGTGAAGTATATATGTTTTTCGTCGTGTATAATTTATTTCTAATAAACATGATACTACTCCATGTACTTTAATTTCATAAAATCTTAAAAATACAAAATTGACTGAAATACTATCAATATGGCAGCATTTCATTTAGGCATCAATATGGCAGCCAGTGTATATTTTCGTTCAGTCTAATAACAATATGGCAGCCGGTGTGTATATTATTCCCACGCCACTAACGATACGAGAACCAACAGTGTTGCCACTATGGTGCGACTGTCTGACTAGTCAAATGTTTATACTGTAAGACACTGGTGTGTGTAATCACGGTGAAAAAATAAATATTAGAATGTCCCTTCTTCATTTCAGCTGGCCAATTATTTACTCAACTCACATAAGTCCTGGTTGTTAGTTTTCATAAACGTGTACAACTATCGAAAGCTGACGGGGATAGAAGTGAACAAAATTTAACGGGGATGGACAGGTGGGGCTCTATGGGAGTTGTAAAGGAGTGACTTGGGGTCAAAATAACAGATGGCAAAAAAAACTAGAAAATGATCAGTCGGCGGGTTTTAATGGTGCTGAGTCTTTTACCGTTATCGAACGTCATAGGGATATACGGGTAGTCCTCTATGAGAGTAGCAAATGATGAATTGGAGTATAAATGTGAGAAGGCAAAACAAAGCTAGAGTATGATCAATCTAAGTGTTTTTTCGGTTGCTGAATCCAATACCGTCTTCCATATCAATCGGGAATGCACGGGGGTGGCTCTACGGGAGTAGAAAAGCGGTGAATTGGGGTAAAATTGTCAGAAGGCAAAAAAAAAAAATTGAAATGAACATTTGGGTGGTTTTTAATGGTGCTGGGTCGTTTACCGTAATCGAACGTCAATGTGAATATACGGATGATCCTCTACGGGAATAGCAAATGATGAATTGGAGTATATTTTTGATAAGGCAAAACAAAGCTAGAATATGATAAATCGTAGTGTTTTGGAGGGTGCTGAGTGGAATACCGCCTTCAATATTATAAGGGGAGGCACGGGTGTGGCTCTACGGGAGTAGAAAGGGGTGAATTGGGGTAAAATTGTCAGAAGGCAAAAAAACAATGGAAAATGATCACTCGGGGGGTTTTAAAGGTGGTGAGTCTTTTACCGTTATCGAAAGTCAATGGAGATACTCGGGTGATCCTCTAAGGGTGTAGCAAATGATGAATTGGAGTATAAATGTGAGAAAACAAAACAAAGCTAGAGTATGATCAATCGTAGTGTTTTTTAGGTTGCTGAGTCCAATACAGTCTTCCATATTAATCGGGAATGCACGGGTGTGGCTCTACGGAAGCAGAAAAGGGGTGAATTGGGGTAAAATTGTCAGAAGGCAAAAAAACAATGGAAAATGATCATTCGGGGGGTTTTAAAGGTGGTGAGTCGTTTACCGTAATCGAACGTCAATGTGAATATACGGGTGACCCTCTATGGGAATAGCAAATGATGAATTGGGGGTATAATTTTGAGAAGGCAAAAAAAAACTAGAAAATGATCAATCGTAGTGTTTTGGAGGGTGCTGAGTCCAATACCGTCTACAATATTAAACGGGGATGCTCGGTTGTTGCTCTATGATAGTAGGAAATTGGTAAATTGGGGTAAAATTGTCAGAAGGCAAAAAAACAATTGAAAATGATCATTCGTGTGGGTTCTAATGGTGCTGAGTCTTTAACCGTTATCGAACGTCAATGGGGATACACGGGTGACCATCTATGGGAGTAGCAAATGATGAATTGGGGTATAATTGTGAGAAAGCAAAAAAAAAACTAGAAAATGATCAATGGTAAGGTTCTGGAGGGTGCTGAGTCCAATACCGTCTACAATATTAAACGGGGATGCTCGGTTGTTGCTCTACGAGAGTAGAAAGGGGTAAATTGGGGTAAAATTGTCAGAATGCAAAAAAACAATGGAAAATGATCACTCGGGGGGTTTTAAAGGTGGTGAGTCTTTTACCGTTATCGAAAGTCAATAGAAATACACGGATGATCCTCTATGGGAGTAGCAAATGATGAATTGGAGTATAAATGTGAGAAGGCAAAACAAAGCTAGAGTATGATCAATCTTAGTGTTTTTTCGGTTGCTGAATCCAATACCGTCTTCCATATCAATCGGGAATGCACGGGTGTGGCTCTACGGGAGTAGAAAAGGGGTGAATTGGGGTAAAATTATCAGAAGGCAAAAAAAACAATGAAATGAACATTCGGGTGGTTTTTAATGGTGCTGAGTCGTTTACCGTAACCGAACGTCAATGTGAATATACGGGTGACCTTCTATGGGAATAGCAAATGATGAATTGGAGGTATAATTGTGAGAAGGCAAAAAAAACTAGAAAAAGATCAATCGTAGTGTTTTGGAGGGCGCTGAGTCCAATACCGTCATTAAAAGCTAATGGGAATATGAGGGTGTGGTTCTACGGGAGTAGAAAGTGTGGTTAATTTTTATGAAAATGTCAGAAACTAGAAAAATGTCTAGTAAAATAATACTCTGGGTCTGTAAGGGGTGACTCCAATTTCGTCATCGAAAGTCAAGGATAACGCACGTGTGAGTTTTCGAGAGTGCGATTCCAGACACTGTTAAAAAATTGCGGGAAAGTGTGATTAGTCATATGTTTGGAACGGAAGATGAGTGGAAGCTAGGCACAATCATAAATATTAGATTATTCATTCTTATCATCAGTTGTGGTAATCTGCAAGCAAGTTAGACAGATTGTAATGTATTTTATTGAGCTCATGCAGTTCCAAATAAAACGAGTTTAGGCCTACTTTTCTTGTTTCAATTTTGTTTTACCTTCTAGCTCCTAATATATTTGTGCGACAAGTCGTTTGCGAATAAGAACCATGTAATAGAGTAGTCAATATTCTATTTTACAACCACTGTTGAACTTATCTCTAATTTTAATTGTTTAATTTAAAATCATTGGGTTATGAGTATTTCTTATACAAGTGTTTGATAGTAAATGTTTGCTGTTAATTTATTGAAATATTTACAAGCACAGTCAAGCGCTTTGCAAGTGTCACAAGATCCTGCTCAAAGGGAGAGATAAAAATTAGATACGATAAAACTCTGTTAGTGTTATTATAGCAAGTTCAACCTTTCTGTGTTCAAATACACATGCTGTTGCCCATGTTATATTACAAATATTGTTGACGCTTTGTGTTCTAGGATTATATCGTGTAATACTTGTGGTACAATTAATAGATCGATGATAACACCTGTTATATACATATTATGTTGAAAATATTTAATTTTGTGTGTGGATATTTTTAAAAATTACAAATAATAAAGTAAGTAAAAATTTATGTTTTGATGTAGTAATTTAGAAAACTGTTCGTAATTCAGGACAAAGGCAAGATTTTATCAGTTAATTCATAGAATTCTTGCCGGTGGCTTGAAACTCACTTTACAGTTTGTTGTCTATCAAATGCCGAATGAGTATAGTTATTAAAGGTAAGAGTTTGATTTCTCCATTCATACAGTGATTTTAATTCTTATACAAAATATCGTGAACCAAATTTTTCACATTCAACTTTATTAATGTAAACGCAAAAAATTAAGAACTATTATATTTTGTGAAAATTCCAATTCCATAGCGTTTATAAGAAATATTATTTTAATACCTCATTTAAAACGCTACTTTTGATCTAAGGGAAATAAACATTGATTTAACAAATTATAAGTCAACCTTATTTTACGAAAATGAAAACCTTGGGAAACCCCCTTAATGTGGATATTTTTTTTTTAAATTGGGGTTAGGGTAAATGTTTCTTAGTTTAATAATGTTTACTACTTTGATCTAAAGTAGGTTAAATAGAAAAGTATATATTTTATGATTTTAAAAACATAAAATTCTATTTACTGTTGTCTTTATAAAAAAAAGAATAACCAATAATAATGTTTTTTCAAATTAAATGTTAATGTAATATTTGTAATGTGGAGCATACATTTAGTTGCAATGATTTCGGGTTATCACTAAAGCATTTTACGGACAAAAATTATAATAAGATATTACGTCAGACCACTTGAGCTGAGGGTCCGGGATGTAAGAAAATTTTGTATTTCAAGTGATTTCTACTATATTTTATTACACTTTTAATGATATATGATATTTTTGTCAATAATAACATAATATATATTTTTTTTTCATCCAAAATAAACAAAAATTGTTACAAAAATATAAATAATGTAGCAAAGAAACGAAACTTAATATACAAAATTGTGTAGATATAATATGAAATTAAGAATGAAATAATAATTGCAAATTTTATATTACTTATAACACTAGTTAACTAAATGACTAATAAATATAAAACGAGAAAATATATTTAAAGGAAAACCTTGTGTTTAAACAAGTATTTATTTTTCTTTACCTATATATAAATAGAGAAAAAAAAGTAACAAAAAAAATATAAACCTAAAAACTAATTAATTAATGAAGAAATAGTTTTAAAAATCAACTTCGATGAGGGTAAAGACATTGAGTACAACTTCATTGATCCAGATATTGTGGCTGAAACTGAAGACGCACCTGGCAACCAACACCACCTATAAGTGCCTATCAAGCCCATGCCACGGGGATTAACAAACACTGTGTCTGTGTGGTGTTCAATTTCTGCGACGAATGAATGTAATGGCCAATTTACATCTGTTCTAATTTAGCTTAGACGTAATGGCGATACATTTCTTACTTTATTTCAAAAACTTCTTCGATATATTGTATCACCTTTACCTCAGGTAGGTAACCAGAAAAATCTACCTTTATTGTACATTGTAAATAAAAGAAGGCTTTTATTTGGTCGAATCTCATCTAATGGTAATTTCTTGCTCACGTAGGCCCATTGAACACGTCTATATTTTATAGGTTCAAACGAGCACAAATTACCATTTTCGGGTAAAAAAATTAAACATTGAAATAATAATATTTCTGTACTTACGACAACCAAATGTAACCAAAAACTGTAAGGATATAGTTCTTCCCAATGTATATTACATTGTAGCTAGGCATCACGGTGAAAAACGTTTTCGGTAAGCAATGTACGTAATACATCTCTTTTATTTATCCACCATATTTGATTTGTCATAAGTTGTTATAGGTACAAATGTGTTTCAGTAAAGACCTATTTTTTCTAAAAGTTCTTCTTTAACCAAATTCATTAAATTTTCCTGGTAGTCGTTGTTGGCCGGTGAAAACATTTCTTTAATTCCTCCCTTAGATATTTTCTGAAAGAATGACATTTCACCTTGATTGTGATGTTACTTTCATCAAGACACGTTGAATGCACCTGAAAATATATCTGATAAGATTTAAGTAAATTTTAATCTTCTTCTTTAATTCTATCTTTAACCGTATCCCTCCTGGCTCGCATATCTACAATTTGATTTATTATTATTATTATGGTGAAATAATTTACAAATATTTTGCCGATTATAGCTGAGGAACCAGTCTTCCAAAACCAGCTGTAAAATAGCGTTATGCAGAGTGACAGAATAAAATTAGTCTCTATGATGGTATTTCTTGTTAAAAAAACAAGACGTAAGAGATAATGACTGTTTTGTAGATTTTTTTTCACTTTAAAAAATCTCTCCGTTCTTCGGTCGACATGTTAAATACATTTTTATAGTTAATATCAGAATGATTTTAGTTCGTTCGGCTGTGTCTGATCTCAAGACAAAGTCTGCTAATACTTAATCACTTCTCAAAACTGTCTTCTTTGTTTATATATTTTACGAATCCTACCACTAGTTTGTAATAACCCCTAATTACAGACTTAATATTTCAATTTGAATATTCTCTATTCTTCGTTGATAGAAAATTACTTCAGTTAAGCAACCTTAACCAAGAGCTTATAAAACGTTTTGTAGTCAATCTTTAGACGTTGATAATCATAAATATTTACTACCGATGATCACGGTAATTTTTCACAATACTTTAGATTTACTGATAATCTCGTTTTATTTTTATGGTAGGCGAACAAAAAGACTATCTACGATCAAAACATTGGGCGTCCTGATAAAGATTACAACGGGCATCGGCTTTTTTTTAGCTATAATTGCCGATACTTGTATGGTATTCATATCGTATGGTATCCTCTTAAGCAAGAATCAGTACAGTAGTCTTGAAGAGCCAAGCAACATTAATTTATGTATGTACTGTAATCAATAAAGTTCTACAAACGTATTTTGTGCATTCCTAATTATAGTATTACGGTTCATTAGAACTCCTGTTTTTTTCTAGTGTACAGGAAGCTATTTCCGTGTAATCCGACGGTGTCTCGGTCCCATCTACCTCGAATTATCCATGCACTACTGTATTTGTTTCCGTACCAATGATCACCGTACTTGAAACAGTTTTTTATGCAACTCTAAAGTGAGTGAAAATCCCATAGACATTAAAGTTACTCTTGAGACTAGAATATCGAGGATAAACATAATATATTTATTACATTGCTTACCGAAAACGTTTTGATTACTGCAATATACATTGGTAAGAACTATATCCTTACATATTATCTTCAGAGATGTAGAAATAAAGAATTTTAAATATTTACCATTGCTTAAACCGTCTGAACTGCTCTCTAGTTTAATTGGCATATTAACACCTATGATACATGTAAGTACTTAAAATGTTTTGCCCTTATGTTCATAGAATCTGTGTATATATCCACGTGTTCTTTCTTTGCTACATTATTTATATCTTTCAAAATATATTTGAGTATTTTGGATGAAAAAAAAATAATCTTATTATTGATAAAAATGATGTTGTATGGCCTATAAATAACGCTAGTTCTTCAATACCTTGGTCATTTATTTGGAAGAGTTGAGATAATGTTGCCAAGTGTTTCATTAGAGTCCTCGATGTAAGTACTTCAGGAATTTAAAACATGCTATTTTAGCATGCTTTTGTAAAACTTTATAAATAATTATGCGGTTACTGTTATTTGTGTTTGCAAAAACGCAAGTGTTATCGTCAAGAACGGAATTATTTCTTGAACTTATTAGCAAATAAATATAAAATCCTAATATAAAAAAAATCTCATAAAATAACACTCGATAGTTTACGAGACTGTACCACTCCCATTATATTACATCTGTCAATTCCTTCAAACATACACTGTAGGTTCGCTGGGAAGGACATACAGCTGTGACACAATTCTGATATAGAAACATAAACAGCCGACACTCTGAAAGACATTCTGACGCGTTTGTTTACTTGATGACCAAACTTATCTTAATGGTCCTGTCAATGCATCTCGTTCATTTCCCTTGGTGCTCTTAGATACTATAGGATCGATAAAGTATTTATTTTTTAATTTAACTTGCTTTTCAAATTAATTGTCATATCATCTCTTTCCGATTTTAATAATCTAAAAGTGACTATTATTTGCTGTATATTGTTACAATTTGGTAACATTACAAACATGTTAACACTTGTATTAACAGATGTAACACTTAATATGGCCTACGCCATATATATTCACTAAAAGTTAATACCAATGTATTCAATAAACATATTAATAAAATAAAATAAAGAATACCAGCGGCTAAAGTCGAGGATAAAAACAAATGTTTCCGTCTTTATACGACCATTTTGACGCTGGGAGAATACGATGAAATATTTACGTTTACGCCTTATGTAAATGAGAGAAAGAGATGGAAAAGATAGAATGCAGAAAGTCAGTTTTTCGGGCATTCGTCCACGAGAGTACTTGTCGAGTGCGAGGCTTTATCTTTGTATGGCTTGGACCTATGTTTGTTTACATCAGACAGTTTGATATCGTAATATAAACTGACAACACTCGCACAGATGTCATTTAGGTTCATGTATACAATACAGAGATTAACGAAAGATGATTCAGTATTTTTTGACCTTTAACAACCGTCCTGCACATTTCTGTCACATTAATACTGCCGTTGTAGCTCACAGGCACGAAATTTCTAAGTGTGATTTATTGTGCGGTTTAACAATTTATCTTGCATTTACTTTATAAAAATTTTTTTGAATATTCTGGTTGCATGTGACTAGGGTAAACGTAGTTTAATGAGATCAGTTATATTTTATTTACTAATTGAAAACTGTAGTAAATAAAACCTTCTACAGATTTTAGCGCAGTTTAGCTAAAAAGACTTATAATCGCACGATAATTAACATACACTAATTATATCTTGTTCACTGATTGTACACACTTAACTTTATGTACAAGATAACATTTGACACATTATAAGCTTTATTTATGGAAACGCATTAGAAATAATAACTCAATTTTGACAGCAGTATTTACACAGCGGCTCAGAACATTCTAGACATATTGGCTGTTCAAAGTCAGCTTACAAAGTGTAACTAGTCCTTCTATTTTTTGTTGCTGGACAAATTCTACATTGTATATAACAATTTATCTAACCCGTCGCTGATGGTCAGGCACGATGATGGTAGTTAAAGGTTAAGCTTGGCATTTGTAGATATTGACATAATAGGTTTTCTGAATATATAAACTGATCAAGATAAGTCGACGAAATGATGTGGGTCAACAAATTCTCTTTGTCGTTTATTTTAAGTTGTATAAAGGTTGAAAAAATATAAGGTCTACTTATTTATAGTTTTTTTATTTACGGATATAGTAGAAATTTTTCATTAACGGTTGAAGAGTCATCCGCTGCCCCCGCTAACGATACCATCCTTTTTAAAAGAAAAAAAGAAAATAACACGAAAAGAGAGAAAATTAATTACCCGAAGAAGAATGAGAAAACAAACATAAATGTTTAGATAGTCTAAGTAAAAATGGAAAGAAAATATATGACAATTAGATAGACAATATACATTATTTTAAAAATTAAATAAAAAATTTAATTTTTATAAAATTATCAATTTGGGACAAACGGTTATCTTTTCAAATTGAATCGTTCGAGCATACAGTCTTTAAAATTCTTAAAGCACATGGACAGGCTGCATTGAAACACAGCTTCAAGCTATAAAGATTAGTTTGACAGACATGACGTAAACAAACGTGCTATAACTGCTATCGGAATGCCGCCTGTTTATATTTTCATATCACAAACATTTCTGTCAATAGATGTAGCACAGCTTCTGTCCAATACAAGGTCGGGAACCCGACTCTTTCTTTTGGTTATGTTGCACAGTTGGAAACATGCCAATTTCGGGCGATTTATTGTCAATGGGATATAATCACCCCTTGGTTACCCCTTACATCTTATTTTGATGACAAGGGACTAGGACCTTCGTAAATCTTCGAATGACCATTTTTGGGCAATATTTTAGATTCTGGCAAGTTTTACCACAGATCACCCACAGCGACACCCGCAGTCCTATCCCGGATTGTACATGGCCAACGTCGGTGCTAGGATTATACTCAGCATCATTAAAAACCCCCAGTGATCATTTTATAACGATCTCTTGGCCGCTGACCTTTTTACCCCAATTCTCCCTTTGCTACTCCCGTAGAGCCTACACCCGTCCCTCCCTGGTGTCTTTCGATGACGGCATTCAATTCAGCATCCTCTAAAACTTCCGAGTGGTAAATTTCAAGTAATTTTTTGACTTTTGACATTTTTACCCCAAATCATCCCTTTGGCACTCACGTACAGTCACATACGTCCATCCCCGGTGACTTTCGATGACGCCATTGATATCAGCACGCTCAGAAACACCCGAGCGGTTATGTTCCAGCGATTTTTTATACTTCTGACATTTTCACCCCAATTTACCCCTTTGCTAGTCGCGTGGAACCACACCAGTGGATCCCCGGTGACTTTCGGTGACGGCATTGAATTCCGTATAATCAAAAATTTCCGAGTTCTTATTTTCTAGTACTTTTTTGACTTTTGACATTTCTACCCCTAATCATCCCTTTGGTACTAACGTAGAGTCACAACCGTCCATCCCCGGTGACTCTAGATGACGTCATTGAATTTAGCATCCTCAGAAACCCCCAAACGGTCATTTCCCGCGATTTTTAGGCATCTGACATTTTGACCCTAATTCAACCCCATTGGTGCATGGGTTTAGCCTTACCAATACAACCCCGGAGACTTTCGTCGACGGCATTGAATTCAGCGTCCCCAAAAACCTCCGTGAGGATATTTTCCAGCGATTTTTTGACTGCTGACATTTTCTCCCCAATTCACCCCTTTGGTACTCGCGTGGAACCACACCAATGCATTCCCGGTAACTTTCGATAACGGCATTGAATTCCGCCTCATCAAAATTCCCAGAGTTGTTATTTTCTAGTATTTTTTTTTGACTTTTTACATTTCTACCCCAAATTATCCCTTTGACACTTACGTAGAGTCTCATCTGTCCATCCCCGGTGACTTTCGATGGCGGGATTGAATTCAGCATCCTCAAAAACACCCGAGTGGTTATGTTCCAGCGATTTTTTGAGTTTTGACTTTTTCACCCCAACCACCCCTTTGGTACTCGCGTGGAACCATACCAGTGTGATCCCCGGCGACTTTCTGGGACGGCATTAAATTCCGCCTTACCAAAATCCCCCGAGTGGTTATTTTCTAGTTATTTTTTGACTTTTGACTTTTTTACCCCAAATCATCCCTTTGGTACTTACGTAGAGTCACATCCGGTCCATTCCCGGTGACTCTAGATGACGCTATTGAATTTAGCATCCTCAAAAACCCCCGAACGGTAATTATCCCGCGATTCTTAGACATCTGACACTTTTACCCTAATTCAACCCCTTTGGTACATGGATTTAGCCTCACAAGTACATCCCCGGAGAATTCCGATGACGGCATTGAATTCAGCATCCTCAAAAACCCCCAAGCGGATATTTTTCAGCGATTTTTTGACCTCTGACATTCTCACCCCAATTCTCCCCTTTGGTACTCTCGTGGAACCACACCAATGCATTACCGGTTACTTTCGGTGAGGGCATTGAATTCCGCCTCATCAAATTTCCCCCGAGTTTTTATTTTCTAGTAATTTTTTCACTTTTGACATTTCTACCCCAAATCATCCCTTTGGCACTCACGTAGAGTCTCATCTGTCCATCCCCCGTGACTTTCCAGCAATTCTTTGTCCAAATCAAATATATACATTATGTAGTACGATTGATATCCATGTGGAGGCCAGCAATGTTGCCAAGTTTGTGGCTGCCATAATGTTAGAGAATGGTTGAAATATACAGTAAATTTATATACAGGAGTCGACTATGCTGCCCCTGGCGGAAATGTTACGAACTTGTGATATACAAATCCCGTTCACTCTGCTATCAATACGAGCACCGTTTGGTTATTACAAATTATTTTTTAAAAATTCAGAACGACCATAGAACTTCCAATTACAGTATAGCTCCAATAAAACACTTCTTTTTACACTTATTGACATGGTTTTTATTTCGATTATTGTCAGAGGGTGTTACATTACCATGGATTACTATGTGGCAGCCGTATACGGCTGCTACAAGTACCCGGCTGCCAGTTTGAATGCAAAATGACCAATGTATGGTCTCCATATTGTTAGCAGGCTGTATATATATATATATATATATATATATATATATATATATATATATATATATATATATATATAAAGAACTCAGTCAAAATACAAATACAAGAATTACAATTGAATTTACAATTCAATTATAATTCTTGTATTTGTATTTTGACTTAGTCCTTTATTAATACACAAGAATATCTACATATTACAATATATATATATATATATATATATATATATATATATATATATATATATATATATATATATATATATATTTATATATAAATATATATATATATATATATATATATATATATATATATATATATATATATAGAGAGAGAGAGAGAGAGAGAGAGAGAGAGAGAGAGAGAGAGAGAGAGAGAGAAGAATAAATTGAGTTATATATATTTATATATTTATTTATATATATATATATATATATATATATATATATATATATATATATATATATGTAAAACTCAATTTATTCTCAATTGTAAGAATATAATTGATTTATGTGGTAAAGAATAATGAAAGTGTTGTGCATTTTACTGAGAGTGTTATATGGGTTTTTCGTTTAATTTCAAGTTATACGTTATTACTGCACAGCCTGAAACCCAAATCTCCAATTTTAATTGCGTAGGAACTAATATTTGCAATAATTCAGTTCTAACTGGTCAGTTTTGTATCAGGACAATATTAAAGTAAAATCTTTGGAAAAGAAATGATATCCGTGCCAACAAATTTATTCGTACATAAATCCCAGTAATCGATGAGACAGTCTAAGCATTGATTACGTAAAGAGCCTGATTCCAAAAAGGTTTTTTTAATATAAAATTTAAAAACAATAAAAAACTAACTTTTTAAATCATAAAAATTTTAGAGTGAATCTGAAGGAACAAATAAAATAAAATAGTCATCATGATTTAAATGAAACATAATTTGTACACATTGAAATAAAATAGGAAAAAAATAATGGGACCCATTGCTGATCTAACCGAGTGCACGCCGCAGACATTAGCGGGTACGAAATAATTCCTCGCGTCTGAGTTGTGACAATTTGTTTCGTTTTCTCCCGCCGTGAATAAAAGATCTGATTATAAAGATAGATCTCTAATGAGACGAAGAAATCCGCCTTATAGCAACAGCAGTTGTGACAATTTGTTTCGTTTTCTCCCGCCGTGAATAAAAGATCTGACTATAAAGATAGATCTCTAATGAGACGAAGAAAATCGCCTTATAGCAACAGCAGTTTTGACAATTTGTTTCGTTTTCTCCCACCGTGAATAAAAGATCTGACTATAAAGATAGATCTCTAATGAGACGAAGAAAACCGCCTTATAGCAACAGCAGTTGTGACGATTTGTTTCGTTTTCTCCCGCCGTGAATAAAAGATCTGACTATAAAGCTGATCTCTAATGAGACGAAGAAAACCGCCTTATAGCAACAGCAGTTGTGACAATTGGTTTCGTTTTCTCCCGCCGTGAATAAAAGATCTGAATATAAAGCTACAAAAATATTCTCATTTTTAAAGAACTAAATAAAATATTTAGTATACGAATGAAATTTTGTATTCGTTATTTTGTAGCATAATTAGTTTGTTATTTCCTAATTCATTATTATTTATAATCAGAATTAGTAAAAACACTTAAGAGTTACTTACAATTTGAATTTTGAATTATATTCTCACAATGTCTTATAGGCTCTAAATATTATTGCTCATTTCTTATGTACACACGAATAGACTAACTACAGTAATTGACTGACACCGAGGAAGAGCTTTGCTAGCTTCTCACTGCAGATGATATAAAAACTACGGAACGTTCGATTATGTTAATATGTAGGGCACAATGCCAATGTTGCATAAATATCATTCATTATTAATGAGATGAGTATCGAAAGTTTTTAATGACAAGAGTACCGCGAATTTGTATATAGTATGGACTTAGTACCACACAGCCAGTGCCTGCCGAAGAAGATGAAAAGAAAGCACGCCATGGCGGATATTTCAAGTATTTGACCAGCTGATCGAGTAAGTCTAACGACATGACGAAACAATAGCAGCCGATCGTTTATTCTTTCGAAAATCAAAGAAACGTGTTAAGCAAAACATGCAAGCCCCCCATACATGTTTGTTTACTGAGACTGATAATGATTGTACACATATGTACTGTATGTATAGATTTAGGAATCTGTGCATACTGATAACTAAATTGTACCAGTATATTGCTTTAAAATAGAATTACAATCTTCAATAATTGTAACTTATTTACTTAATCATACAGGTATTTCCAATTGGAAAGGTTGTGATTATATAGTACATACGTACATAATTACAAAGTAAATCCGCATCCTAATTTACGTTATCCGGCTCCAGCATTGATCTGGAAATGAGCGGTTTTAGTGGATATGCCTTTTGTTCGGACAACACGTACAAATTACGTCATTTAGACAATAAATAAAAGATTAAAAAATTATGCAAAATATACGGTAGGAAACACCAGTCTAATAACTAAATCCAAAATATAATGTAAATTATTTAAAGACTATATTTTGTTTTTAAACATGTTACACATTAGTTCAAATTAAAATTTTTTACACTACGAAAACTTGTCAGTCACTTAAGCCAATGAATAATAGATAAACAAATCACCTGTAAAGATTTAAGTAGTTATAAAGACCCTCAGGTTTTCAATGAGAAGTTTTAGATTGTAATTGAATAATAACAATTGGTTTCACAGTTCCCTCTAACTAAGTTTCTGAAGTATATAACATTTCTAAATAAAGAGCAACCAACCTCCCAAGTATTTGATAGCTAATGCAATACTGTTACTAATTGGTTTGACGAAGTAGGTAGGACTAAGTTGGAAAGTTACATGTTTCGATTTTCGTATCGGATTCTCCCTACGACAAAAAAAGTAACAAGTGGGGAAGTTAATTATGGAGGCATATCGGATATATTGATCATATGAAACACGAGATAGGAGGACGTAAAAGATAAGAGGAAAGGTAAATTAGTATAAAAGGTAGAAAGAGCATAGGAATGTGAATACGAGTAATAGATTAGAAATACCTCTCCTATGGGCGGCATGACCTTGACGTGGTGGAGAGGCTTAGTTTGCGCGTGATGTACGTATGTGGCTCCCTATAAACGTGAAGTCCAGGCAAATGTGTGAATGGATGAAGGCGGCTCAAAAAAGGGACCTGCCTTTCCCTTGCGGGCGGAAACTAAGAAGGACCCACCATCCAGGTTGGTGGTCTGGATGGGCACATACACCTCAGTTCTGAAGGTGTTTTGCGATCTGTGCCGATGTAAATTCGTGGCCCTCAGTGTAAGGAGAGTCTTTAATGGAGCCTCAGGGGCACCTGGCGCCACCATGGAGTACTTGAATCGCCTTAACGCCGTAAGCGGGGCTCTGTGGCTGGGGTCCCTTATTTCTCTAGCTCCTCGAGGGAATACACATGACACGAAAACACATAATAAATTTAACTGGTCAGTGCTTAAAACCTACGGACAAATCTGTCCCAATGGATGTGGCTTCGGCCACTGTTGAGACAGATGGAAAACCAGTTGCGAAGGCAAAAGGAGGAATGAGTGGGGGACAAAGGAGGAAAGCACTCTGGCATTCCTACCGTGAGGAAGCAAAGAAGGCGGAGGTGGAGGGCAGAGAACCACCGCCATCCCCTTTGAGGAAACATCAGTCCGGGCAGCGGAAGGGTTTGATGGAAGGTGGGGCTAGAACCCGCCTTGTCATCCCGGAAGCCAGTTGATCTTGTAGGACCATAATACGACAAGAGGAAGAGAGAAGAAAGGAGGAAAGGATTACTTCTAATCCTACTCTAGAAACGGAGCCCAAGAGGAATAGACAAGGGTCTAGGCCTGTTGGGCCGGGAGGACCGTCTTTCTCGTCAATCTCCGCCAACCTACCGAGGGTACTAGTGACCTTTGAGGATAGTGTAGGCGGAGGATGGAGATGGCGACGTTCGACAGAATTTTGGAAACTCCTAGTGGAGGTTTTGTTCCGCGGTTCAGAGACACATACTTAAGGGATGGAGTCGCAGCATTTATTTGTGCTGAGGAGGAATCGGCAAAATGCCTGAGAGAAATGGTACCGTCCGTTTAGCTCGAGGACGGGACTCAGGCAAGGCTAGTCCTGCCTGATGAACTGATCATAAGGGTGAAAGTGACGGTGCTCGTTTTACCACCAAAAAGGGAGGCCACTCAGTTTGGTCAAACTCATGGGGATGCAAAACCATGAAATTGACACTTCGAAGTGGAAGATCCTACAGTGTATTGAGCGGGGTTCTGCAAGCCTCCTCTGCCTAGGATGGTTGTGGCATCAGCCAGGCATCTCAAGGCACGATATGCGAAGGACTTCCTCGGGACTGCAGATGTCTCTTTTAGGCGGGCCTCTAAGGACCCGGAGAGAAGGGCGAGAGAGAGAATCAGGAGACGTAGTGGTCAGTTGGATATGGCTGGATTTGGTCGGACAGTCAGGCAGCTCTGAATGCTTTAGGTAAGGCTAGTACCAGCTCTAAGCTGGTGGCTGAGACTATAGATTCTCTAGCAGAGCTGAGTAAGTATAATTCGCTCAACTTAACTTTGATTCCATGACATTCTGGCTGGATAGGGAATGAGAGAGCTGACGCCTTAGTAAAACAAGGGTGTATAACTCAAGGACCGTTGCTGAGGGCAGTGGGCATGCCGCCTCTGGAGGGGCGCAAGAGTACACGGCACATATAGATAGGTTGTGCAGGCAAGATTGGAATGGAACCTTGGGGTTTATCAATTCCAAGGTACTTTGGGGTTACTCAGGAGATTTGTGGGGCAAAGAACTGCTCTTTTTAAGTAGACTTCAACTCAGAGTTAATGTGGAGCAGAGCTAATCACAGGCCATGGGAATCTGAGGGGGTTGCAATACAAAATTGGAGAATCTGTGTATATCTATGTAAAGGTTTAGCATCAGGTGGGTACTTGATTTCTGCAAAGGGGTAGTTATCCACTAAGCTAGTCATTTGGTAGGGATGGGGAGAGAGTACAAAGGCTGCAGCTATGTGCTCTTCACCGATAAGGTCCTTTTGAGTTTTAGTAATAATAAATAATAAAAGAGAAGGAATAAAAATAAGAGGAACACAGAAAAAGACAGAGCAGGATTGGTGAAAAAAGAAAGTCTTTGAATGACAAAAACAGGGGGAAAGGAAAACCATGACAAACGATTAGCAACACGGATTAGGGAGTCAGTTAAGTAATGGAGGCTGGCGAGGGAAGTCTTTTTCAGTAAGCTGGAAGTGAAGTGAGTTCTAAAATGACGTTTAATGGAGTGGTGAATAAAAACCTGGAAATCAAGTGTGTATTTGGTGATGGAATCGGAAAATCGTGAGTTAGAAGAACCAATAGAACAGTCGACAGACCGACCAAGAAGGAAGATATTCCTCCGTCATCATGGAAACCAAAAGGACGACGCCGAACCCAACTCAATGGACGAGAGAGCTGAGCATCGACCAGTTTTACTCAAGTACTATTCCACTAAATATTGAAGTTTAGGTTTTTATTCAGGAAACAGGCATTTATTACTAAACTTACAATGAAATGGAATTAAACAGATGAGTTATAAAAAATGCCTTATCCAGGAGAAGATGGTTGATTTTTGTATTTGGCTGCATTACACACAAGTACACACACACTGTGTACTTAACACACAACTCACACACAAGCACCCACACATACACACACACACACACACACACACAGGATGTATGAGGACCTCTGTCTGCCGGGGTTAAATACTATCCGGCTAACCGAGGACTCCGTAATTTTCCGAAACCGTCAAACGAGGTTTCGCCTAATTATACCTAAAAAATTGAATAGTTCAACAATAAATTATGGCGATGTGTTATGTTTTAAATTCTGAATAAAATGTTATAAGTTTTTATTTCGGAAATGAATTTTAAATATTTGATTTTTTTGCACGCTAGCGAGGTCATGCCGTTTTAGAACCTACTACTGGGGTCTCGGCTCCATTATTTATATAAAAGCAAAGCGAGGTCCTAATGAAATGTTTGATACTGACTACTGAGGTCTTTTTCTAATAAATTTGAATAAGAATTTTTATTTCAATATGCATAAAATCTTTACACAATTGGAATGTTATTGATTTATATTTAAATTAATAAAATTTAGTAGTAAAATTAGCATTTTAATTAACATTAGACTGTTTTACAATATATGTAATATGAAAGGTACTTTTTTAAATGGATTAACTTATATTTTGCAAAACTAACAGAATAATTAGTATTTCGATTGTATGTAGTTATATAAAAATCTCTTGAATATACAAATATTTTAAAATATACATAGGTATTTGATGATTATAGGTGTTTACATTTCTAAGCATGAAAAAGTTATATAGTAACGATTTTTAAATGGTTTTCGTATGTAGTTTAATGGCGTCGTATATGTGATAGAAATATACTGTGAAATATATTATTATAATACAATACAAAATAAAAAAAAAATAGATATTGTAATTAACATTAGCCTATAAGTCGGGTTTCAATAAATTCTGAATCTTGGCTAGAGTTTTTTCACTTTTAAAATTATGAATTATTATTTCAATATAAATTCAAGTATTTTATTTGTTTTTACTGATAATTTAAATTTCCAGTGTTTTGAAATTGTAAAATAGTACACATTAAATTTTACAACTACACTAAATTTTTAGAATGATTACAGTGCTATTTTTACTCCAGTAAAACATGTTTTAAATATTTCGCAGTTTTTTATGGTATATAACAGATTTAATAAAATAGGCTATACATCCTAATGTTTGTACAATTTAAATAAAGACCTCTGTTGACCGGATCATGAACTGCCTAAGACCTCGGTTGCATGTTAAGGAAATGTCGAGTCCTCACTAGGCCGTTGCTGTACCGCAACCATTTCAGCTTTATGAAACACATTTAAAAAAAATTAAGTCGTTACAACTAATAATAAAATAATGTTTCATAGCATCATTTTAAGAGCTTTG
The DNA here is from genome assembly GCA_036971475.1 of Prosapia bicincta. NCBI lineage: Eukaryota > Metazoa > Arthropoda > Insecta > Hemiptera > Cercopidae > Prosapia > Prosapia bicincta. Next base: position 183,731,376 of record JBAIZL010000001.1, read on the forward strand.
TTATATACTCCATTAGCTCTAGTATGTATTATGTTCTGGTAATATAATTGTAATGGCATTTATTTAAAACATATTAACAAACAACATTTATTTTATATTTGTTTAAATCTAAATTACAATATTTTGTCCATGATTAATATTTTGCTGTTAATTAAAAAATTAGACAACGGTTAGTATATTCAGTTGATTTAGGATTTAAGAGTTAATGTTAAAAACAGGATTGTTAAATGCTAGCGATAACTTGTACTTTTAATGCCGAATATGGAGGTTTATATATGTATGCCAATGGGTCCTGACGAAATGACAATAACCGGTTACAGTTACAGATGTCTTTTTTGTAAAATAATAATCCCTTCTAGGTATCTAAACAATTTCCTAGGATATATCCGCATATTACAAGAGCATTTTTCTTATATAGATAGGCTACTGTTACCTATATTCTTTTGATTTCATACACGTCCTCTGTAGTATTATTCATTAAAATCCTATAATATTATAGGACTTTGTGAACAAGGTGGTTATTTAATCAAGGTGGTTTGGGAAACGTACCGTTGATTAAAAAATTCACTTTATATTCACACGAATTATTAGTTCACTTGTTAGACACGGCACCGGACGGCACATTTTCACAATTAACTCTTTTAAACTAACCTGTTCTTGTTAACATTCTCAACCCCTACTAAAGATATTTTTTTGCTAAAGGAAAGACAGATGTTCAACCCTACTGTAATCTTTACCTGGATTCGCTGTCTCTTGTCAAGTACAAGAAACCACCCTGTCTTATACATCAAAAATTAGTTAAGCAAATATATTCAAGGTCTTATTTCTCCTTATAACTTAAACCTACTATTCTAAATTCCAACTACTTAATTTTAGCGTCTATTACTATGCAGATGTTTTCTTTTTTTAATGGCTGTGGTCGACACTTCACTAGATTACAAAACAAATATTTCATTTAGAGCTCCAAATTTGAAACATGTATTTTAGTATTTCTTTACTTTCATATAGTCTTAAATAAATTATATAGACTACTTGTAAACTTTGCCAGTATAAAGTTTATAACGATGGAATCCTGAATACTGAATATTTCAATGCTGAAATAATAAGCTCTTATTTCAGAGTTTATGAGGTCAACAAAAATAAGTTTTATTGTTTAAAGTCATAGACTTATTGCAGTATTTAGTTTGATTAATACAAGTATTGCATATTCCTTACAATAAAAAACAATATTTCTCCCGCATAGCGTAAAGTTTAACTACCATTTCTCATTATGCATCTAAAGTTGAAATTGCATTAGAAATTTGGTTAAGAGTTGAACCAAATACCGCTTAATCGACTATATCAAATGATTTTTATTTTGTACAGAATAAATTTCTTTTGTTTTACAAACATGGAAGAAAATTAATTTGATGCTACTAATTAGGCGAATTATAAAATACTGTAAAAACTATTAAAAAAGCTATATCAATTATTTTAGACTGTTAAAATTAATGATATATATTATTTATCAGCTTGATTATAAGAAGCCTATTAATAATCCATAACCGTGTTAAACATATTAGTACAAAACTAGAATACATAATTACTCTTGTAAATGTAATTTTGTGTCTAATGCCAGTTTTATTATTTTTTAAATATTCAGTCTGTTAAATCTAGGTATAAGTTACTGTGCATTATTATAATAGATTAGCTGCCCCCCCCCCCTTTTAGTATTCAAAGCTCACTAAAAGATTACGTGATACCTTCTATATTCAAATCCTACTAATAATGGCCACCTCCCTTGTATATTCAAAAGTTACTAATAGATTAGCTGTTCCCTTGTATATTCAAAGCTTACTAATAAATAGTCTGCCTCCCTTGTATATACAAAAGTTACTAATAGATTAGCTGCCCCCTATGCGTATTCAAAGCCTACTAATAATGGCCATTTCCCCTGTATATTCTAAAGTTACTAGTAGATTAGCGGTCCCATTTTATATTCAAAGCCTAGTAATAAATTGTCTGCCTCCCTTGTACATTCAAAAGTTACTAATAGATTAGCTGTCCGCTTCTATATTCAAAGCCTACTAATAACCGCCACCTCCCTTGTATATTCAAAAGTTACTAGTAGATTAGTGTGCCCTTGTATATTCAAGGCCACTAATAAATTGTCTGCCTCCCTTCTATATTCAAAAGTTACTAATAGATTAGCAGTCCCTTTGCATATTCAAAGCATACTATCAGATTACGTGATCCCTTCTATATTCAAAGCCTACTAACAAATTGGCTGCCTCCCTTGTACATTCAAAAGTTCCTAATAGATTAGCAGTCCCTTTGCATATTCAAAGCCTACTAATAAATTGTCTACCTTCCTTGTATATTCATAAGTTACTAGTAGATTAGAGTGCCCTTCTATATTCAAGGCCATTAATAAATTTGTCTGCCTCCCTTGTATATTCAATAGTTACTAATAGATTAGCTAACTCCCTTCTATATTCAAAGCCTACTAACAAATTTGCTGCCTCCCTTGTACATTCAAAAGTTACTAATAGATTAGCTGTCCCCTTTTATATTCAAATCCTACTAATGAATTGGCTGCATCCCTTGTACATTCGAAAGTTAATAATAGATTAGCTGCTTTCCTTCCATATTCAAAGCCTACTAACAAATTGGCTGCCTCCCTTGTACATTCAAAAGTTCCTAATAGATTAGCAGTCCCTTTGCATATTCAAAGCCTACTAATAAATTGTCTTCCTTCCTTGTATATTCAAAAGTTACTAGTAGATTGGAGTGCCCTTCTATATTCAAGGCCATTAATAAATTTGTCTGCCTCCCTTGTATATTCAATAGTTACTAATAGATTAGCTAACTCCCTTCTATATTCAAAGCCTACTAACAAATTTGCTGCCTCCCTTGTACATTCAAAAGTTACTAATAGATTAGCTGTCCCCTTTTATATTCAAATCCTACTAACGAATTGGCTGCATCCCTTGTACATTCGAAAGTTAATAATAGATTAGCTGCTTTCCTTCCATATTCAAAGCCTACTAACAAATTGGCAGCCTCCCTTGTACATTCAAAAGTTCCTAATAGATTAGCAGTCCCTTTGCATATTCAAAGCCTACTAATAAATTGTCTGTCTCCCTTGTACATTCAAAAGTTACTAGTAGATTAGAGTGCCCTTCTAAATTCAAGGCCACTAATAAAGTTGTCAGCCTCCCTAGTATATTCAAAAGTTACTAATAGATTAGCTACCTCCCTTCTATATTCAAAGCCTACTAACAAATTGGCTGCCTCCCTTGTACATTCAAAAGTTACTAATAGATTAGCTGTCCCCTTTTATATTCTAAGCCTACTAACAAATTGGCTGCATCCCTTGTACATTCGAAAGTTACTAATAGATTAGCTGTCCCATTGTATATTCAAAGCCTACTAACAAATTGGCTGGCTCCCTTGTAAATTCAAAAGTTACTAATAGATTAGCTGTCCCCTTGTATATTCAAAGCCTACTAACAATTTGGCTGCCTCCCTTGTGCATTCAAAAGTTACTAATAGATTAGCTGTTCCAATGTATATTCAAAGCTTACTAATGGACTTTGTGTCTCCTTGTATATATAAAGCCTACTAATATATTAGCTTTGACAAGGATTGCAATATAAGACTTGAAATAACTAATATCATATGATATAAAAAAACAGCTGATTTTATGTTATAGGTTATTTGTAGAACAGCGGTTTTAACGCAAAGTTTATACGTTACTTGATAATTTATTGTGTTTTTTTTCGAAAAATTAATCCATTACATGTATTTAATAATAAATTAATTTTATTTTTACATGGAATAAAATAGTTTCTTAAAAGGGGTAATGTTGATGATATAGCTAATCAATTCTATTTGGCGTATTATAAGTGATAAAATGATTACATAAGAAAGCTGATTTTATGTTATAGGTTATGTTGTGAAAACAAAATAAAACAACCTGAAATATAGGTTAATTTATTTTCAAATGAACTCATAGGTTATTCTAATGTACGATAAAAGTTGGTTATTCTAACGAAGACTAAAACATCTGTTTTAACTTATAGGTTGTTACTTTATTTATAAAAAGATAAATAAAATAACATTTTTCGCTGGTTATCTAAGTAGGAATTGACCTTATCAAATACGAATTTTTGTTTGTATTACTTGTAATAAATAAAAAATCTAACTAATAAAATAATGGCAAAAACCATTGAATGATACAAAGAAATTAAAATGTTCGAATAAATAATAAAAATATTAATATTCGAAACAAAGTAGCAAACATCTATGGCTCTCTATGCATGTGGATTAACCCATACTTAAATAGTTAGAGCTACTGAGAACTTCGGGGCAAGCCATTTCAGAACTAGCCAGTGCTTGTAGTACGAAGATATTCCGGTAGATCAATACTTGTAAAATACCGCAAAGTATTTTTTAATATACCGTAATAAGAAGGTATATTGGAAACAAACCTTCCCGAAAAACAGTCGTAACGAACTTATTTGATAAATCTGAGAAACGATTCGTACAAATTGGATGCAAGAAAGATACATCCAAAATAATTCAATGAAGGGTTGTAATACAAGAAATAAAAATTACCAGACAGGTCAAATAACGTGGCATTAGCTGTCTATACACATTCAAAATATATGTCGACATATACTGGTGGTCAAGAACACATTGAGCCATGTCTTAGCATAGTCGTAGTGAAGCATGACTGAATACATACAGTGCTTGAGTTATTTGCAAGTTTAGGTTATTTCAGCGGGAATAATGCCAAGGCTACGGGAAGCATTAGTTTTCTGCTCTTATTGTGCCGCCATATTATAAATTTAGCTCACCTGACCCGGTAATTAGAACTGCGGGAAACATTAATGGTTTTATCTAAAGAGGGCATGTATGTCATGTGTGTCTTATCCACTAATACATTCTCCGAGGGGAAGTGGTAGTGGAGCATTTGTGTATTACTTACTATTAGATGGAAAATTCCATTTACATATAATATTTTAAATAACCATATGAAACACGATCTTAGTCATATGATAAGAAAACTACAGGAAGAATATGAGGCAGGAGGCTCAACAACGAAAATTCTAAAATTTGATTATCTAATAGTAGGCGAAGACGAGATTTGGGACCTTAGCTTAGAGGACACTGTAATCAAGAGGGTACAAACTTCCAAATATCTAATTGCGATTTTTAATAAGATTTGCGATAGTGAGGATGAAATCAGAGGAAGACTAAACAGATCCGTGACACGAACCTTAAACACTCTACAATTCAGAGCTATGGGATGTTGTTACGAATGACAACAATAACAAACTCATGACGATAGAAATGGACTACTTAAGACAACGCTACGTTGAATCGAGACTTGAAAGGGTCAGAAATAGGCAAATACGTAACGAAATGAAAATGGATTAAAATAAAAGGGGGGAGATAGAAAGAAGACAACTAACATGGTTTGGACACGTAAAGAGTACGGCAGAAGGTGACCTCCAAATGTAATAGAGTAGATTCAACCTGAAAAGAAAGAGACGACAGCCACGAAGAAGTTGGCGTGATGGCATCGACGAAGCAATGACTGGAAAAAACATAGAAGAGGCATAATCTATGGCAGAAGAAATTGGAAATTTGAGACGGAGAGGAGGCTGTAACAGATCCGTTATAAAAAAAGAAGTACACAATCTCACCCACCCTCTGTATGGTCTCTGTAGAGAGCAGATCTTCTTCAATTATCTAATACATTTCCTTATAGGAAGAGGGATAATCAAGGACAGCTGAAATAAGGTAGTACTAAGGGCAGGGCATAATGTTCCTTTAGGAAAAAGTAAAAATTGGTGCGTTAGGTTAGGTTCATTCATACGCAGCCTTGGTTTCCTCCGGAGTGAAGAGGTACCGACTACCGCTACACAGGGTTTTAACGGAGTTTTTCTCCTAAATATTCTTCAAAATGGCCTAGATATTTATACCATTTATATAAAAATTAAAATAAACACATTGTCATTATAAATTTTTAATATGTAATAGAAAAATACATTTTTAAATTGGATGAATTAAAATTAAATATTGTTTAAACATGTACGCCTCTTTTAAATTAGTACTGTTAGCATTTTGGAGCTAATCTTGAATTTCTATCCTCCAAACATATAATATATAGTGAGATTGCTTTGGTAAACTTGAATTTATTAGATTCAAATAAGTAACGATGTCTTGAATTTTTACTCTCCAAACGTAAGATAACTGGTTACATTGATTAGGTATAATAGAATTTATGAATTTTGCCAATCATAATCACTTCCAGATTCACTTTGTAGTTGTATACGTAATATCTTAAATTTCTTTCCTCAACCGTACAATATTTAGCTGGCATGTTTTGGTAAACTCGAATTTATATATTAATAACATTGTAGTTTAAATCAGAATAGTAATCTTTAATGAGCAGCAGAGTATGAATTTTGAGAGGCTACTTCCAATTTTAAATACATTCACAATTTTTGCTGTATTGGATAGAAAAATAAGTCGCATTATTTATCTTGAAATTTTGCCAATCATATTCACTTCCTTTTTCACTTTATAATTGTATAGGTAAAATCTTAAATTTCGTTCTTCAACCATACAATATTTAGCTGGCATGGTTTGGTAAACTAAAATTTATATAATAATAAAATCGTAGTTTAAATCAGAATAGAAATTTGTAATGAGCAGCAGAGTTTGAATTTTCAGAGGCTACTTCCAATTTTAAATACACTCACAATTTTTGCTGTATTGGATAGAAAAATAAGTCGCATTATTTATCTTGAAATTTTGCCAATCATAATCACTTCCTGATTTACTTTATAGTTGTATAGGTAATATCTTAAATTTCGTTCTTCAATCGTACAATATTTAGCTGGCTTGCTTTAGTAAAGCGGAATTTATATATTAATAACATCGTAGTTTAAATCAGAAAAGTTATCTGTAATGGGCAGCAGAGTTTGAATTTTCCGAGGCTACTTCCAATTTAAATTCACTCACAATTTTTGCTGTAAAGAAGACAGTTATGTTATGTTGTTAGGAACGTACCTAGGTCTTGCATCTTTTTTTTTTATTGAAGCTGGAAAATCAGTTTATTTATCTTCAAATTTTGCTGGTGTAAAATGTAAAGTATACTATTAAAATTCACGGTGTACTGTTAAAAATCACTGACAACTTTACTGTTAAAATTCACTGTGTACTGTTAAACATTGCTGACCACCTTACTGTTAAAATTCACTGTGTACTGTTAAACATCACTGACCACCTTATTGTTAAAATTACTGTGTACTGTTTACTCTCAAATTAGTTCCGTACTGATAAAATACCACCGTAATTTTTAGGCTCACTATTCCAATTCTGAGTAGATGTTTTTACTGTACATTTAGATTTTATTTTTAGCTAATGCAAGACCTTGGCATAAATTTGGTTAGCTGATAAAAATATGAAAATTTCAGGGAAAAGTTTGAAGTCCGAAATAATGGCCATTGCTAGGCAACCCCATATACAATTATCTATTTACTTTTATTAGGCGTTTTTTTCGACTACTCTTTTTTATTTTAATCTGAAGTTTTACAAATTGTGATCACTTAAATAAGTATCTTTCTTTACACAAAGTAAACGTTCAAACAGACTAACGGTCAATTTTACTATTATAGTCTAAACTAGGTCAATATACCCTTAACACTGTGTTTTCCTAAATGAACTCAAGAAGCAAATCACTGTCGGTTCAGGCCCTTGACTCTCTTGAGGGTGGCTTCTGAAAAGTCAAAGAATATCGAAAAGAAGGGAGATTTATAACGTATTATATACTTAAATGAATATGAAAAGGTATTTTATATACTGGTTGGACGAGTCGATTACATCTTCCTTGTTTATTTTTAAGTTTATGTTAATGATGGTAATTGTTTTACATTATTTTCAATTAACGTCAACCAGTTTTCCATGTTCCTTATCAGGATTTTCGGCTGATCCAGGTCCAAGGAAAGGTTTTACTGCCATCGCCTTTGAGACAAATCGCAGGAATTCGATGAAGGAGTGAGTATAAGATTTGTATACCATGCCACTTGAACCTGTTTCCAACCCGGACATCTTAAAAGATTTCGATTCGATGAAAAAACCTGAAATAGCATTTTCACGACTGGTAACGGGTTGTCTTGAACTTTATTCACAAGAAACGATTAGGCATTTTTTATGGGAACTTTGGTATCTGTAATTTCTGCCATTGTTGAACTTCGTATTGATAAATTGTGTTTGATAATTACTAATCACTGAAACTTATTTATGATTTCTATTTGAAAATCTATTCCTCACAAGTAGCCTACAAATGACCTGTTATTTAACAAATTGTGTAAGTCCAAAATTTTCCTTTTATGGTCATCGAAATGTACATAAGGGTTTAATTTAGGTGATTTGTATTATTAGTAATTTTTTAATTATTTTATTGGTTTTAGGGTGTTTGCCAATATTTTCATTGTGATATATTTCACTACCACTCTGCTCTTGATATGGTATAAGAAGCAGCACTATTTGTATAACAAAACACTTCTTTTAACAGATCAATGCAAGGCCTTCTGAATTTCGACAGGAACTAGTTCATGAAATTATTACACTACTACCACTTATATTTGAAAATAGTAATTTAAAAATTAAGATGATTTATATCAATCATAAAGCTTGTCAGAATAAAGCCACAAAAATTTCTAATTCCGAGCTTAAGGAAGTAAAACAATCATCTCTGGCATAAAGTTAGATATATATCCGCCTAAAAAGAGTATAGATGTTCAAGAAAGTAACAGAAATTTCGATTTTACCGTTAAAAAAACTACGGCCACCTTAATTTCCCTGCCACATAAATATAAATTCTGAAATTTAAGGATATTAAATTATTACATCGATGTTAAAAGTAGTCAGATTACTGCCATAAATTACTGAATCAGAGTTTATCAAAATTTAAAACAAATCACCTGATTTTAAGCTATTCAATATTGTCTTAATATCGATAATGAAAATCAAGAAAGATAGGCCTACCTCGATTTTAGTGAAACAGTAGTGAAAATAACGCCACCTAAATATCATTGTCGAAATCGTAGAATGTAAAATAAAACATACCTAATGTTAATTACAATTACATATTGGAACAATTTCAGACAGTAAAAAGTTTCGAAATTAATGGAAATAAAATTTTCGATTTTTCGGTTTCTAAATCGATACAACCTACATTTCAATCTTAAACTCACATCGAAATTATCAATTTTAGTTAACTTAGTAAGAGTAGGGCCTACTGCCAACTTGAACTAATATAAATGTATATATATATATATATAATAGAAACAACCAAAGTTAATTGTATTCAAACGAAGGTTAACTAAAAATATCAATACCGAAATTAATGGCTGTTAAAACGTGGAAATTAGTTCCGTAAAATTGTTATAGCTGTGAAACACACGACGTTAATGACGTATTACAAAACACAATAATAAAACAAAGAGGTTTATACTTTTTACAGTAGAAAGAAGTCTATGAAATAATATTTTTAGTTTCTTGCTAGCTTACTAGAAATTATAAGGCGAATGATCTTTAAGCGTGTTTCCCCTATACAAAGATCTATGTTTCTCTCTACCTAACACGAGGCATGTCTCGATTACTTCAAACATGCCGATAATGCCGTACCTAAATTTTTTTTTTATTTATAAGTAGTTGGCCCTGGTCCGCTGATGTTAATTCGGTATGAGGATAGTTATTAAAGTTTCTATTGGTTCTCATAACCTAGCATAATCCGTGCGGAAAAACAGAAACAAATTACCCACCTCACCCGCCCCCGCATGCAACCTCGCACACATACCTGCGTTCACCACACACACACACACACACACACACACACACACACACACACACGCCCGCACACACACACACACACACACTCACACACACACACACACACACACACACTCACACATACACACACACACACACACACACACACACACACACACACACACACACACACACACACACACACAAATTGACACCGTTTATAGGAAGAGATCGCTGTAAGTTTTGTAGTATATTCCTACGTAATGACTTATGGCAGTAACATTAAAAAATATATTACTCTATTAGAGAACTTCTTACTGAAACAAAAGAACATTCTTAGAATTAGTTCCACTGAGGAACCTAACCTACGTTGCCCAGGTCTGTCGTGACTTCAATATGGTGCCAAACGTGTTGAATTTGTTAAAACTATCAAATTAAAAATGTCTCAGAGCGTTGTATTAAAACAACTTACACATATAAATTACGAGTAGCCTACAAATAAAAAACTAAGTATACAATTATTTAAGGGAAAAGTTTGAAGTACAATAACTGCAACTATAATGAGCTAAGATTAGCCTAGTTAAAAAAAAAGGTATGAGAGGTAGATGGCAGGAGTAACAGAACTATAAGAAGTACAGGTTTTACTATATACTTACAATTTTGTTGAAAAGCCATATGACCTAATCAAAAATCATATTGTGTAAATTACGAAACGGAAATCGAAAAACAATAAAGGTGGTAGTAAATAGCGGTTACGCTTATATTTTTTTAAAAAGTTTGACCTCGTTTATATTTTGTGACTTTTAAAATTACTTTATTTACTTTTTTTTTTAATTCTTAAACATATACTAAAAATCAACAGAAATATCATTGTACGTACGCGTATGAATGCAAAATAAACAATTGATCGAAATAGATCAAACTATTTTAGTAATAATTTTAATTTAAAACCTTTCAACTTAAATAATTGAAAATTAAACAAGTCAATAAAAGATAGATAGATTTTTAAAGTGCACTAACAATAATAGCGATTTTACCTCCGTTGCAATTGACGCCTTTCGGAAGGCCTTTCGTCTATATTAATTGTTTTATCTCCGTCTTCATTTGACCTATTTATCCCCGCCCCTTACACACACACACACACACCTATACGTGTTGGAGGAGACTTGACCGAACGCAAACACCGAACGCGTATCTTGTGTACCTCTTAGATCTAGTGAATTAATCAACGTGAAAGTGTGTACATAGTTGTTCAATATTGTTATTAGTAAATCCACAACTTGTACTTTTATGTCTCTTTAAATTTACATTTACATTCTGAGGACGCAGTGACGGTGTGTACGCTCACTTTTACATGGTTTGTCGTGATGATTCTGCCTGTTATTAGCAAACTGTGTTATCACTTCCGGGCGTGGCTGATCCACCGTTTTTTATGTCTAGGATCATGAAAGGCTGAGATAGTACCTAATAAATGCGATAAAAAATGTAGGCTAGATTAGTCTGATCTGCAGCGATTACAAATGAAACACAAGTAGGTTACACTTATATGATCAAACGGGTAGACCCATGACATTAAATATTTTGTCTTTCAACATTCTTAATACTTTTAAAGATTTTTTACATCTAATTTAGGCCGTTTCGACGTATTGCTAATATGTTAATGAAATGGTTAAATAATAATAATTTAATAAACTCTGTTAACTTTATCTAAGGACTGGACTCTCACACTAATAACGTGGATCTAGGCTGTGAGATTCCAAATGAGTCAAGCTAGTACCAGTAAAGTAATAAATGGTCTAGGGATTCCCATTGTATGAGGACTATACTTGAAAGCATTAGTTATATTATTAAATTACATCATTAGGAGTACAACAAGCATGAATTCCAATGCGAAGGGTGAACAAAAAGTATAAGGTATTTAAAGAAGGAAGAACATCTCTTATAAGGAAAAGAAAAGCTTACAGGAAATCAAATCTTGAGTTTGACGAATGGTTGTTGAATTTCATTTACTGTATACACTGTTTCTAGAGCATCACTTACTGTTCTTTTTATGCACTGTCTCATAAAGTATCTCAAAGAATCTTTTCGTCTCGTCACAGTTCCATAGTGTATCGGCGAGAGCACGTCACTCGCTCTACACTTGATCACTTTAATATTTCAATTCACCATAAAGATATTTCAATTGAATACTTTGATCCCTCTGAACACAACATGTAATCTAGTTTAAATGTTTTAAATAGAGTAATCAGGAGCTAATTTGATGTAGTATCTACAGTGTATTCTATACTAGTTAGTAGTTATTTATGAACTCCTGTTTTTGTTGCAAGGATATTAATCAAATTTTCTTTGTCAAAGCGTAGACATGAAAACAAATAAATTTTGGTATTGATCTATGTTTTGATTCAGTTTCCATTTAAAGATAATATTTTGTAAAATATTTTGAATACATAGGTAATTTTTCACAATAAAAAGAATATTAAAATATGAACAACAATCTCTGTTCTTCATTTTTTTAATAGATTTCGTGAAAAGTTTAATATCTTTCTGTGATAACGATACTTTCTTCCAAAGTCACTAATCTTTACTCGTAGCAAAGCCATCAAAAAGACAGAGCTGTATTCGACGATTAAACTACTAGGCGTTATGCATTATAGGATTTTAATCTACTAAAGCAAAACAAAACACATATTAAAAGACCGTAAATTTCACGGTTTGCAACAATAATTAGGCCTATACTCGAGTAACTAAAATTAATTATAGACATAAGGTAAGAGAAAAATTAAACAGTGTGCTATATTCTATCATTTACCTTTGTTGGCAGGTTTAATTTAAGACTCTATTGTTCACGAAGTTTCGTATTTTAATAAAAACTAATAATGGTCATTATATTATAATGGAATTTATTTTTCTAAAATAAACGCTTCCCTTATTCCACTTATTTCTTTCAACGGAAATTTAAATTGAAACAAAAATTACCTCTCATTAAACATTTCAATTACATCTCTGCCACTGCCTATTTTTAGAAACAATCTCTGAACACTGTATAATTTAGCCCATAGGCTAGGACACAAACACAGTTTATAAGCATATTGCAAAACAGGGGCGAAATTACATTTAGGTATGGCCATAAACCTCTTTCCATGATTTAATTTAATTTTTTATTGCGTCGTTTATGTTTTATTGCTTGTTGCGTGAAATAAAGATCAGATTGACGGAGGGAATAAAATTTGAAAACGAAAAATATCAAAGTTTGAAATAACTTGGTTTCGCTACAGATTTACTCTTACGCACGCTTTAACAAATTCGCTGGATTCTATTTGAAAGTGATACTTAAAGTGAAAGTTTAAAATATTACAGGTTTTTAAAGTCATAAGCCTTATGATATCATTACAATATACCTATCGTTTCTCCAAGTAATATTAATTGAATTTCACCACTATATCTTGATTGCTCCCCTTAAGGAAAGAGCTTTTTTTTAAAAAAAAACCTAAGAAACAGGAATTTTATTTTGAGAACTTGTATAGGTGTTCATCAAAAGACGAATTATATTTTGTACCTTAGAACGTACAAAAAACAGATAGTATTATAAGGTAGAAGCATATATGTGCTCGGCTCTGATAATGTACGAGTATCATGGATAATCCATATACAAAACTACCGCAAACTGAGATACTTAAAAGTGAATTTGCACTTTGGATTGACTAGTATAAAAATAGAAAAACCCACACACGTTGTTAACACTCACTCAACACACATACACACACACACACACACTCACTAACAAACACACATACACACTGTAACGGATTTAAATTTGGTATATATTGGTAACTATACAAATTTTAAATTCAAAAATGTAATATATAGTATATCGTGTAAATCAGAGGGTTAAAATTAAAACATAATGCCATAAGGATATAACTAATGTTTATAAAACTAAAAATGATTATAGGAAAAGCTAATATTGATAAGATAGACATGCTAGAGCTGTCATTGGCATTTAAGAAGACTAGGAAGGACGATGTAAAACTCAAAAATAAGATAAAGGGAAATTAATTTGCCTTTTATTTGGGGTACAATAATTGCAAGGTGTGTTTAATAAAAAGCCAAAATTTAAAAATTCTGTAAAGTGCTTGACAATTGGTAGAAGAGAAATGGTTTGTGTAGATTTACCATTGTGAGTTAAGATAATAATAGTTTTAACAAAAAATAGAGATTTTGACAAAATATTTAGGTTTGCATTAATTGATTATTATGAAAACAGGAAAAAGTAAAATTTGATAATATAGGAAAAAATAGGTATTGAAATATATATATATATATATATATATATATATATATATATATATATATATATATATTTAATAAATTTAAAATATTTCAAACACAAGAATACTTTTAATGAATATATTTATTCAAAGCTTTTCGCCGATAAACAAGTATCAGCATCTTCAGGAAAAATAATTATCTAATAAAATACTTTTACAAAATTGAATTTTGTAAAAGTATTTTATTAGATAATAATTTTTCCTGAAGATGCTGATACTTTTTTATCGGCGAAAAGCTTTGAATAAATATATTCATTAAAAGTATTCTTGTGTTTGAAATATTTTAAATTTATTAACTATATATACAAGAAAACATATCACCATATTTAATATATATATATATATATATTAAAGATTAAGAGTATATTGTTTATATAATTTCAAAAGCTGAAATGAGTTATTAGGAATGTGTTTATATACCGGCATAAGATACAATGTTTTTTTACAAAGTTTTAAAAATAATCAGGAAAATAATTTTGAAATTATTATTAGCAAAGTAAATAAATTACTAGGTTAATTATATGAAGAGAGAGTAAAGAATTTGTTGTAAATAGTAAATACAATGTTATAAGTAAAAAAAATTGAAGGATGTCGTTAATTCAAAAACAAGTGTAAAGAATATTCCGTATGTAAACGTAAATCTAAAAAAGGTTTAATTTTTAATTAGCTGTTATTAGATTTGCATTAAATAATAACTTACTATTTCTCATATTCCTTAAAAAAAAGTTTTTCAAATAAACAGCATAAGGTTCTGGATGTTGAAGCATCAAGGGAGCTATCCCAAAATAGCGTAAAATGAGAGTAAAAAAGAATATACAGGATGTCAAAGGCATCAAGAGAGCTATTCAAAAATAGCGCAAAATGAGAGTAAGTAAGAGTGGACAGGATGTCAAAGGCATCAAACGAGTTATCCCAAAATTTTGAAAAATTAGAGTGAATGAGAATATACAGGATTACAAAGGCATCAAGGGAGCTATCCCAAAATAGGCCAAAAATAAAGTAAAAGAAAGTATACAGGGTGTCAATTTCATCAAGGGAGCTATCAAAATATAACTCAAAATGAGAGAAAAACAGAGTATGCGCAATGTCAGAGGTATCAAGGGAGCTATCTCCAAATAGCACGAAATGAGATTAAAAGAGAATATACAGGATGTCAAAGGCATTAAGCTAGCTATCCCTAAATAGTGCAAAATGAGAGTAAAAGAGAATATAACCTACAGAATGTCGAACGCATCAAAGGAGCTATTCCAATATAATGCAAAATTATTAAAAGAGATTATAAATGATGTTACAGGAAGCAGGGGAACTAACACAGCACAGCTCAAAGACGTATGAAGGTCCAAAGTTAGAATTGACCAAAATAATTCCATAATAATGTAGTACCCTATACTTACCAGGAAAAAATAAAATGTGTAAATTATAAGAGTCAACACCAACGACAAATAAGAGAGGAACTAGTAAATAGTATGATAAGTAGATGCAAGTGGGTAATGGACCCGTTGCAGCATCGCAACATGTGCTAATACAGGTCAGGCCGATGATTTTTAAAATTATTAAATAACATTAAATAACTGTTATTATTGAATTTGTTTTGGAGGAACAGAAAGTAAGCCGAAGACATTTGAGTAGTCAGTGTCTAATATACTGGGAACTTAAAAAATATCTTCGCACATCCTACTAATATTATTTTCGTATATGTTGAGAAAGTTTCTAAACAAGATTTCAAAATACGTCACTATCTTTATGAGCATAAGCGCATGGCCTAGGATTCTACATTATAGTTTTAAAATTTTCTAAATTCACCAACATACTCCAGTGCTATTGCTCCAGCTTATCATGCATTACTACGTTGTCCTTTATGTGTGATCTCTTGTAAATACTGAGATGCGAATTTGAATCTGTTTTGATGTTCTCGTACAGTTATTTTAAAAAGTTGAAACCCGAGATTTAAGTACTGAGAAAGATATTTACTTTATGAAAAAGATATGAAGCTAAGGAAATACAATGCCATCTTTTTAAACGCAGTAGGGGATATTTGTCCTCCTTAAGCAACTTTCAAGCGGTCTAAACCCTTTAAATATAATAGAGTCAAATCAGTTAAAATATCAGTCAAAATATCCCACTATTTAAAACATTATTGCGAAAGTCCATAAAAAGGTCATGATAAGTAGTGGATTGGTAACATAAATTGCTAAAGTGATAGCTGTCAAAATGTAACAGTGAAGAGAAGAAATTATGTACTAGACTTTTAACAGTTTCTCATAAGGATATCAGATTGGTAATAACCGAACAATGTTTCACTTTTAGGCCTATATGGGCAAATTAATTGAGTTCAAATGCATTGTGTTCCTAAGTCAAAATTTAAAAAAGAGAGAAACATACATTTTCATATTCATTAGAGATTTTGTCAATGTTAAAGTTTTTAGTTTCATATAAACAAAATATTATCATTTCAAATATTCCTAATAAAGTCCAGAAAACCTCTGAGAATACATTTAATTTTAATAATATCTTCACTTAAATAAAGGTTAAAATAACACTACACTTTGGGAGAACATTTTTTTGAAAAGATATGAGTGCCATTGAGTCAGAGAGAACAAAAGTGAAAGCGAGGAAAGCATTTTACTTCAAGCATTACACTCATGAGGTTTCTTTCCCGCTCTATAATACGCACAAAGGGTGAAACATTCATGAACGGTTATAATGTCTGAAATATAGTTTTCCCTTCACAAGGCTACGCTCTCTGTAGAACGATATATATTGCTCAAGTGAATATATGAAGTGTCTGTGAAGTGATGAAGCTGCTGCTCAAAATTAATGTATAACAAGTGTAACTAGCCACATATGTGGATGCTCATATATGACGTTACATATGGCACTCTGAAGACTCATATTGAGACAGGTTTACATTAAAACATATAAATATATATTTTTTAAGTAACGATTCAAATCATTCATATCCGACTTATCAGGTAAGTCGTGGGACTTAAAAAATAGCGCAATTTAAAATTTTCCAGATAACCTGATATCTTTCCTTAATGTTTTTTTTTTAAATTTAAATAAACGTAAAATGTGAGAGGGTAATATAATATCATGTTTGGAAAGTAGTGTGGATTTTCGTAAAGTGAATAGGTTGACAAGTTACAATATAATCCCGAGTGTGTAATCAATAGCGCGTAATAAAGGGGCACGATAAACATATGAACATAAAACCCATGAGGAACATATGTACATATAACAAACATAGCGTGGATAAAATAACAATGTGGGCTTGAAAAAAAGGAGGTACCACTGCGGTATATACTTGATGATATTTTGTTTCAAAATGCAAGATCCTTTTTTCAACTTCATGGCATCCTTCTTCCTCCATCAATAAGGACAGATTTACTGTATACACAAAACCAAACAAACCAAAAAATAAAAATGCGTATTGTTTTGTTGAAGCTCTTTACAGTTATGACCGGTCGTTTAAAATAACCCATATCTATAAACTTCTGAAAAAAATATCTGTTAATGAGTACGTACTTTTTACTTCTTCTTGATAAAACATGAAAAGTGAAACCTTAAGTGTTTACCAGTGAAAGGGTTTCGTAATGATGCGAAAAGTCAATTATTTATTTGTATCTCTGTACGTTACCGAAAATAATTTGTAAAGTATTATTAAATCGTTACAGGGAAATTAAAATCATTGAAAGCTAATTTATTTCCTATCGGCAAATATTTACTTCTATCAAAACATCCGGTTATTGTACACATCCATTTATCTTCCCTAGATTTACTTGATACTTTAATTATTGAAAAATGGTGAAATCTTAACGTATCTGGAGTTATACAAGAAGTCTCTAAACTTGAGAGATTTTTTTCAAATAAACTGTTACCGAAGTGAAAATAGAAAACCATTCCCCCTTCGCATCAATTTATTTTGCCAATAAAACAATTTTTTAAGGTTTTCTTGCGTTTTTATCTCGTCCTTTCCTTCTCTAGATGTAGGATATGTAGCCATGTTATAGTTCTTCACTAAAATCTATAAGAATTGGGATTAATAAATTTGTGGTATTTTATAATTCAAAAGTTTTTACTTACCAATTTATTCGTCCGATATATTAGACACCGAAATATTTAACTGATAAGCTGAATTATTCAAATTCAATTATTAACCAGTATCAAATAATCACGTCATTAGCAGGAATCGAATGAATAATAATTAATACAAAATCGATATTTATATTAAATAAATCACACAGAGAGTGGTAGGGCAAAGATATGTTCATAACTTTAGGCACGAGTGTTTATGCAGAGCGAACCTAACTTAAAAACATTCTGCTACATTGTGACATATTTGGAGGGATCAGTAATCCACGTCCGATTGGCATAGCAGTCAATTGGTTATATCGATTTAAATTCCACTGCAAAAAACACAAAAAAACGTATCTATAAATAAAATATAAAATACTGTAAATTTCGTTTCTAGTGAGACAGTGCCATGTCTTGGGGAAAGTACTTTATTTGGTTTTCCAATTTCTACCATGGGCCCTTGGAGCTTTTACCTTAAAAGCGTTAATATTCCTAACCTTCTCCCCGTAGGTTTTATTGTCGCTTAGAAGCGAAATGAATTTATAGCAATTCAAAGGGAAATATTTCATTAAAACATTTTTCTATCTATAAATCACTCCTGATAAACAACTTGTCATAAATATATTTTATTAAACAGGTTTCCATTTTATTTATATTTTAATACTGATATAATTAAATCGTTAAAGTGAAATTTATTAATTATATCTACCATTTTCTAGAATGGATACCTACTCTCAGTTTTTCGTCACTATATTTTCTTTGTTAAATGCAGGCCCATAGGTATTTCCCTCAATTTCACCTAAATTGAGCAGTGTACGACTACATTATTTATTTTGATTTATTAACTTTCGTAGTTTACGTCGTATAATAAGTTTATGCAATCGTATGTTTCTGTATTGTAAGTAATTGGGTTGAAATATTATCTGATAATAATCATGAGTCATTTAGAATATTTATTTATATTTTAATGCATCCTAATACATGTTAAATCAATTAATTTTAAAAAAATGATAGCAAAAGGGTATACATTTTCATGGCGATATTTGGTTTTATATATATATATATATATATATATATATATATATATATATATATATATATATATATATATATATATATACTGTAGATAACTGTACGCATTAAATACAGCGGTATCGTACATTGCATATATCTTTTTATAATAATGCCTAATGTTTAAATAAATCTCACTACAACGAAGTCAGAATAGTGAATGATAATTTTATTCCTAATTTTTAAGTAAAAACATGTTTGGGAGCGGCTTATACTCTCTAGAACCAAGTTTATTAACAAATCGTTAATTTAATTGTTTTAATCACAAAATTTGTAATAATTTTATAAACCTATAAACACATTTTTATTCAAATTTGCATTCTTGTCCGGGTACCATGACATGGTATTTTTAGGAAAACGCATTAATTATGATTGTTATTATAAGGTTTTCATATTAATAAAATAGATCTATTTGCTTCAGGAACCATTTATTTTAAAACAAATAGGTTCTAATTAAAACTCATGATTCTGGTAAAGAAAAACACGGTTGATATGTAAGTCAATGAAACGTATTTATTATGAATCTGGCAAAGTTTCTACGACTAAATTGTCATCCACATTCAGGCCTGATCTCCTCCTATGTACCATTTTCAAACTTACTAGAACACAACTTCCCTTCTACATATTTTATTATTTCAACCATAGAACCTCTGTCTGTAGGATTTCCTAATGATTACCCATAAAATATCTGTCAGAATCTACATAAATACGTCTCTTGACTCACGCATTAACCTTGTTTTATCTTTGAAACATTAGTGGATCTTATAATAATTTTCTCTGAAAATGATTGGTTTGTAATCGAAACGTACATCATGCCATAAATAAAACGCTTTGTGGTTGAGGCGGTTTTATTTATTTAAAATTTAAAAAATTCACCACAACTTTGTTCCTATTTTCTAGATAAGTTCTACACGAAACAAATTATGATTTGAAAAATAATACAATTTTTAAGAGTAAAATGATTTGAGTTTTATAATGCTTGGCAACTTTAAAGTTTGACTTGGACTTTTCTAGAGCAGGAAACTGGGGTCGGTCACTGACTTGTACGGCTTCATTGTTTTACTGTATTTTGGCATACTTGAAGTATTAACATCAAGTTTTAGAAATCCAGCTTTGATGAACAATAAAATATACAAATGAATGAATTTAACACAAAATTAATAGAAATTATAATTACATGTTCATTAAAATCATACTAATTACTGACACACTATATACAAACTCAATGGCACAGCTCTCTGATTAGGTTACCACCCTATTATAGCACTGCATTTACTGTAAACATAACAAAAAAAAAACACGAGTACTTTTAACAATAAAGAATAAAACATTTATAAAATTACAATTAGTTACTTCTAAAAACGAAAAAAGGTTTTCTTAGTTGTAGGATAAAGTAGTTTCGATACATTGATAAATAAATAGCCCTACATAAATAAAGTCTTGATTTTTTTAGTGCATTATGTTCGTTGCAATCTTAATTAATCATTTAAACAACACTTTATAGTTATCCGAAATTTAAATTTTGTATTTTCTTTTAACTTACTAAGATAGAACATTATCGATCGCTATTTGGCGATCTTCATAACTGTCTCAGTACGTTTTAACCAAAATTTAAAGTTCGGATAGTCTTGAACTATTGTTTCAGTGATTAATTATAATTAAAGTGATTTAAGTAAACAGTTTTATATATTATAAATACTATTAAATTCGATAAACAAACTCTCTTCGAATGTAATTTCATAATCTGTACTAAGCGAATCTCTATTTGTCATTACTTGAACTAGTAAACGTTGCGGCCGATGAGGAGAACAGTAATACTCACATTTTTTCCACACGCAATGTTTAGTGGCTTCAGTAGTAGTGCTGCTAATATTCCCTTCTTGCCCCACAATGTTTGCTCGGTCTAGGAGTAGATTGAGTTTCATTATTATCGGTCTAAATTATCAGCCTAATTGGAAAAACCAATTGCTAGTCGTCTCTCAGAATTTGCTCCTTTAGTAATTATAATTATGCCTATCTAGATTGAGCATCTGTGACCAAATACATTTTCTACCTATCTGTGTGTTTCCCGAAACAAACCCTAGACCTATGAGTTAAAAGGGAAATACGACTATTCTATATTTAATTAAACCTTTGTGTTTTAATACAAACCATCCCTTTCAATTTTGACACATGATTCATGGTAAACGTTCTGGGTTTGTATCGTCTTTAGTGAATTATTATTTATATGAACATTTATATGTAAGTCTTTCCCTCTACGAATTATAGTGTATAGAATAACAAATACTTTTCAATGGTTTTTATGAACGTATTGAAGATGTTTTATTTGTGCATACACTTTATTTCAACTTAAAAAAACAATCGAAACCCGTTTAAAATAATAGTAGCCTATATATGAAGGCCTAGAGTAGACTTGTTATCCTTTATTACTACATAATTACTATTACTTACTAGCTAAGCTCAAACATTATTTACATTTATTTATTTACATTTTTTCTTGTCGTAAAACTAGTGTAATATTCATTATATTTGAAAAGATTTTTCATTGAATGGTGCTTTTCCACTTTTATAGTTTTAGGGATTAAAAAAGACAACCAACACTGTAAGGTATAAAATGAAACCCATGTTTGTAATGAAATGATGAAACATGTTTTGACGCCAGGCCATAGAGCTACGAATTATAAAATAAGATATGTGAAACAAAAATTTAGATATTATATTTAATATATTGTTCAATCTTTTACTAAATAAACATCGTTATTTCAATGAATTCATTACTTTTTAATCTGTCAGACAGATATAAATACTTTGGAGTTCCAATTTCTTATTATTCCCTATATTGAAATAACTCCTAAATAATAAATTGAAATATGTCTTAATACATTTTTCTGTCTCATAATTAACATCGAATGAGTTACAAAAAATGATCGTTTAACTAAATGCTAATAGCATTTTAGCTTAGTAATCTCTAACACAGAAAACTTATCTCATGAATAATAGATACAATTTCCATTAACTAACGCGCATCCCATACCTCCTGATTTATTACATGTTAGTGTTTACACACACACACACACACACACACACACACACACATATATATATATATATTTATATATATATATATATATATATACATACATATATATATATATATATATATATATATATATATATATATATATATATATATATATATATATATATACAAACAGGGTTAAGAAAACCAGACGGGCACCCCAACAACAAATAGAATTTGTGCTATACACTTAGCGGTCGCCTATTGTTATTGAATTTCAACTTTTCCACTTGCATGGAAATATTGGTGGGCCCTTCTCTTTTATTAAGGGCACTTTTGTAAACAAGCAAAACGAATCAATAAGCTGAAGCTCAAAAATTATAACTGTGCAAACGCAGTTACACTTTGGGCATATATACTGTACTTCGTATTAAGAGCGAACCACCAACAGTAATAACTTAATTAATATAACTAATCAAACATGTTTTACAGAATATAGAAATTAAATTAATAAACTAGAACGAAATACATACTTAAAATTTGATGAAATCTTTAACGGCTATTTCATATCAGAGCAGAATGCTTCTCCAGCCGCTCAATGTAAAATGCAAAATTTTTGATTTTAAATAATATATTCTATTTATGGTACAATTTTCTCATTTACGCAAAGCGGCCCAGAGAGCCTTGTCATAATTTTTAATAATCTTGGAGTCACATCATATGAGACCATTTACATTTACATGAAGCTGCTAAAAGTAGCATTGTCTTATTTTTCTTCTTCATCCAGGACTTATCTAAAATACCTATCTATTATTTACATAGTGACCGCATTTGGCGTTGTATTGTTTATTCTATTCTATGACATAAATATCTATATTTATATATTACTAATTAAAATATTTCACACAATCATTGAGGGAAGTAATAATTGATTGCCTTAAAAATTCTTTAAACTGGTCTGGCTTTGTGAAAACAATATTTCTCTACGTATTCCACAAGATATGTTTTGAACGGAGTGACTGCCATTCGACCTATTCTTCGACACATATCTCGTTTTATCTTAGCCCAATGACTTTCTATTGTCTGCGTTTGCGCATTACGATTATCAGGACCAACAGAATTGAGAGACTGATTGACCGTTTTGTGTAGATATCCATTTTCAATCAGAGATTTGTACTGCCTCCACATATCAGTAATGACCGTCCTCCAAGGCTTTATTTTTCCATTAATATTTGCATTAATGTAGTTCAATCCCTTTTTTCAACACTTTTTACTGTCTCTATCTATACCACCAAGTACGAAACGACTTTTGCTCAAACGCCCACTATTGTACTTACGTTTTACAAACGAGCTTTCATCCACTTCAGCAATGTGTCCTGCGCCACCTAATTTAGTTGAATATCCCAGAAGCCAAACCAACAGAATCTCCCTGAAAGCTTTTATCACCTTCCTCATTGTAGGCCGTGAGACTCCTGTCCTACCAACTCCTGTCTCAAAACCAGATATTTCAATATCCACGCTACCAGAACTGTGAGCGATTGAAGTGGAGGAACTTGAGCTAATTCAAATATGATATTGTCTCTTACGTGTTTTTTGCTCTGCAGTTATTAATCCCACATAAATAAATGATATTGTCCTTTGCCCGCCGATTTAGATGCAACATTGCAATATACTTCACACATTATATTGATGGTTTCACCAGTTTATAGTCTTTTAGAAAATTTTCATTCCATTTTTTGAAATGATTTGATGGAAAGCATTACTGTCAAACATACCTAGTTATCTGCCAACTAAAAGTGCCTTCAGAAAACGTGAAGTCCCACTGATGGGTGTAATCGAGCGGAAACCGATAACAATAGAATACCCTATTGAAGAGTAATAAATGGAACTTTTATGGAACAAACCTTCGATAGCGTGAACCCGTCTGGTATCTGTAACCCGACAAACTTATTTGTAAAAACTGAGGGAGAGAGAGTGACTTCATGACGGTATTGAGAAAGACAGAGGGAACCGAGATTTTCTTACATTAAAAAAAAAAAAGAGTTCGACTTAATAATCCATTATATAGATAACAATATAATTATATTCATTTCGTCAGAAAATGACGAAGCGAACAGAGAGTTCTTCTAAACAGAAACTTAACTTTAAGAGGGACACAGAAAATTTGAACAAAAGGAGATAACTTATCAATCAATCATTGTAATTTTCCATTGACCTATTCATTCTGCTGCCTGATAGTGCATAGCATTATCGTTACAGCAAATGCATTGCCTCCTTTATGAGTAAACAACTGAGTGTCTTATAAGCGAATAAAGTCTTAGAAAAGAAGTTAGCACCTATTTCGAGAGACAAAGAAATAAATAATTCATGATAATTGATTAGAAAAAATAAAGTGTTTCTCCAATAAACTGTCAAAATTAAATGTGTTTTTTAAAAATAAATCACGGAAGTTTTCACTGAAATCCAACATTAGTGGAATGTCGAAATAATGGAGATGCCTAAGCTTCTCAACTCTTCATAGGTAGGAGTTTTATTGTTATTCGTTATCTTCTAATTATGATCTATTTATTTTAATATTCGATATCTTTTTTTAAAAATTGTATTCTCAGTCAGATTCTTTTTTTTATACTCAATTATTTTACTCTGATGTATTTTCCTTTCTCATTAGGGAGCTCTAACCTTCTTTCCTACAAGGCCATTTAACCGACAGGTAGCTTCAACTACACTTGTTCTTATTTTGGTCGCCATAAATTGAACATCTCTTAAAGATATCGAATAACATTTGTTACTTTGAAAATTTACAGATTGTGATACTTGGTTAGAGCACTTACTCCTGACACTTTACTCTGGAAATCCCTCGGTCAAGTGCTTTTAGTTATGGAGACATTACATTGCAGTTTATTAAAATTAAAATCCAAAAAATACCAATAACCTAAAAAATATATTTTTTAAAATTAAATTTTAATTTTTTAATTATTTTGTTTTTTAACCATGTACAAAAACTCAAATTCATATATCTGGTACTTCCAAAAAAGTAATTCTTTGTTCCAACAGCACATGCTTAATAATGGAATATAGAATAATTAAAGCATTTCAAAATGTTTAGTTCCGATGTCGGTTCATCGTTCTGCACCAAGACGCAATAAGCCGATTAAAGAACTGTTTTAACTGAAGCGAGAAATGTTTACCACAGATTACCATATTATAACGTCTGGAAGGGAATCAGTTTTAAAATAAACAGCTACATTGTTCTGAAGATTAAAAAACCTTCTTTTTACAGGTTTAATTTTTTAAGGTTAGTTGTATCACTTTACGGAGTATAAAATTTAAAAAAATAATTTAATCATGTTTATACTCGCAGAGGTTATTGTTTAAATAAAAGCCGTTGACTTGTAATTCAGTTACAACTATTTATGTAAACAGACATCTTTTCAATTCCGGCTACGTTATCGTCATCAGATCTTAGTCCTCCTGCAGTCTATTAAACAAACAATACAACTATATCGATTCAAGATATCTTGAGTTCATTGCTAGTAGACATGGATAGACTTGTGACTTAATGGAAGAGTTTATGCGCTGTTTTCATAGATATACTAATGTCATGACAATGCACTATTTTTTATAGAGTCCAGGAGGAATTAATAAGGCCTAGTGACGATAACGTATCCGTTAATGAAACGTTTATTGTTTAGCTGTACCTGACTCGTAAATCGACCGCTTTTATTTAAAGATTTAAACAAAATGAATTAATTTGAAATGTAAAATACATAACTAGAAAATACAGATATATTGTTTTTCAGTGGAAGCTAAAACGTAAGTTATTGTCTTATTATATGAGTCTCACTTAAGAGAGAGAGAGAGAGAGAGAGAGAGAGAGAATTCAGGGATTATGAAAGGTTTGAAAGAAAATGTATCATAATATTTTTATTATTGAAATTATTATATCATAAAGAGAATTTGGGAGAAATTTTTAATAATTTATGCAACCAAAATAAATAAAAATAATACTTATTATTTCAAATGAAAATTGAAACAAGCATTGAGATTTATGGTTACAACACAAATCACTACAAGTTAAAAAAAAAAAAAATAGATACCAATTATTGTTGTATAAAATAATCCAAACAAAAAAAAGTAAAATAAGATACTCCTTCGGAGTCGGCTGAATTTAATTAGTTTATTTTACTCTGGCAGAGTCGGCTTAGTATAAAGACATAACTACGTTGCTATGTAAGGATGTAAAATTGGTATTGTATAGGCCTTAAACAAATATAAACAAAATACCATTGAAATTATAATGCTGTTCAGTAGTAATATATTTTAATAAGCATTCGCGTAAGAATACTGTGTGCAACATGCTAGCGTGTAAATAAAGAGCTCAAGCATTTTCAATCTCCCTAATGTATTCCTCGCAAAGCCATTACCAAGCGAATGGTTATTTATGGTTCCGGTCTTTTCATCTGGAGTGGGAGAACTCTAGTGTAATCATAAATTACTTACTTCCGGTAATGCTAACGAAAACATGATTTCCCTAAAACTATTTATTTCGTCAGTAGGCCTAATATCTTTAAGCGAAAACATTTCACAAGTGAATATTTAGTATTTTAATGCAGTTTATATATTAATAGGAATTTCTGAGGTGTTTGTCTGTGCATACCTATATAAACCAATAGTATTAGAATAACGCCACCTTTCCTATTGCCTAAAGGTGCATGTTGTATTGTCATGTGTATTTTATTTATATAAGACTGACCAGGCTATTCACTGACCAGGACCAGTCCTGGGTTATATATATATATATATATATATATATATATATATATATATATATATATATATATATACATATAAATATCACAATATGTATTATTGTGTATTAATAAGGACATAAGTCAAAAAACAAATACAAGAATTATAATTGAATTTAAAATTCAAAGCTTTTCGTTGGCTAACAGTACATACATCATCAGGAATATTAAACAATTAAAAGTAACATATGTGCAAATTAGATCAAATAAATAGTTATGCCAAATCATTTACAATATTGTTAATTTTTTTTTATTTGGCTGCCCTAATATTACAAACACTGAATATATTATCAAATTTAGATTTTACTTGTATTTGTTCATTTATCAACTCATTATTAGTATTATATTTATGTATTTCTAAAGCTTCATAAATATTCATTCTCAGGCCTTTGTTAATTTCTTTTATAAGTATCATATTATCTATATTAGGAAATAAGTGATTATTATTAATACATTGACTAGCAAAATTTGATTTATAAATTTTCGTCTTTTTATATGCATTAAAATGTTCTTCATATCTATCTTTAAGTTTTATCTTAGTTTGTCCTATATAAACTTTAATACAAGATTCACATTCTAATTTATATACACCGTTTTTTCATGCATAATAATAATATTATTATTATTCAGTATATTTATTAATTTATGATTAGTATTATATGCGACGTTTATGTTGCTACCTTTAAATAATTTTGTGATATCTTTTACTTCATTACCAAAAAATGTAAATGAAGTCCATATGACATTTTCATCATTATTTTTGTAAATTAGATTATTATTTTGTTTCTTTAAAATATTATAATTAAGTTTATCAACAGTTTTCTTTTTATAGCCATTCTCGAATGCAATTTGATAGATAATGTTTTTCTCTCTTATCTTGTTTTCATTATTCATAGGTATTTTATGTAATCTATATGATTATTATTAATGCAATGGGTTGCGAAATTAGACTTATATATATTTGGTTTTAAAAAAGCATTAATATGTTCTTTATACCTTTCTTTTAATTTTTTCTTTGTTTGTCCTATATAAACTTTATTACAAAATTCACATTCTAATTTATATACTCCATTTTTCTCATGTATAGGCCTATTATTTATATTATTATTATGGTTAATTATATTTATTATTCTATTATTGTTTCTATATGCAATTTTTATGTTGTTATTAGTAAATAATTTGGAAATATTTTGTATTTCAAAACCAGTGTAAGTAAAAGTACTCCATACAGTATTATTATTATTACTACTATTGTAAAGAATATTATTTTTTTATTGTTTTTGTAATATATTATAATTTAATTTATCTACCGTTTTCTTTTTGTAACCATTTTCTACGGCTATCTGGTATATTGTGTTTTTTTCTTTCATTTTATTTTCATTGCTCATAGGAATTTTATTCATTCTGTAAAGAGGATTATATAAATCAGCCATTTTCTGATTTTATAGATGGTTGGAATAATTAGGTATTATTTGATTGGTTAATTTAGGTTTACGATAAATCATATATTCTAAACTCGTTTCATTTCTAATAATTGTGATATCTAGGAAGTTTATTTTACCATTATTTTCCATTTCATATGTAAAATCGATACTATTATTAAATTTATTTATTTCATCTAATATATTTATTAAATTAATATTATTATTATTTGATTCATATAACCCATCATCCACATATCTAAACCAATGTCCATTTTATCATACTTTTTTATAATTGCATTTATATTACTATCTATTTCTTGTAAAAATATTTCAGAAATTATACTGGATAAAGGGGAACCCATAGCTAAACCATCTTCCTGTCTATAAATTTTATTATTATATGAAAAATAGTTGTAGATAGGAATGTTAGAATACATATTTTTAATATCAAAGGATATCAATTTCGTATTTTTATCTATATAAATATGATTTAAATGTTCAATAAGATTAATTGAATTAATAATAGTATAATTATTATTATGTTTTACTTTATCCTTAAGAATATTGGCTATAATTTTTGATATTTTGTAAGATGGAGCATTTATAAAATTTATTAAAGGTCTAATTGGCTTATCTATTTTGTGGACTTTAATAAGTCCATTCATTATCGGAATTTAAAGATTATCATTTATATAATTATAAAAATTATTTTTAATAAATAATTTATAAGATGTGTTTATTATATTTTTTATTTCATTTTGAATTTTCTAGTAGGATCTTTATCTAAAATACAAAATTTATTTTCATTTATTTATTTTTCTGTTTTGGCAATATGTTCATTTTGATCAATTATAACAATAGCATTACTTTTGTTTGATCTTACCGCAATTATATTATTATATTGTAATTTTTGTTTAATATTATTAATTTCTGAATATTGTTTCTTGTATGAAACATTAATCACACTGTTTTTAATAATTTTCTTTAATTCATAACTTGCTGCAATCCTAGTATCTTCTTGTATATTATCATCTAATTTACTAATAGCCAATTCAGTATCCATTATGCCATTATTAATGTCTTTCATAATATTTCTCTTAAAGTTAACTTTATTATTTTCTAAAATTTTTAGTTCACTACTATTAAATATAATTTGTGATAGATTAACTACATTAGGATGAAAACTATGATATTTAACTATAATTTCTTCTTCTCTTTTATATTCAAATTTCAAATTCTCAAGTTTTTTATTTATATTGTTTATTTTTAAAGTTCTAATCTGATTTACAAGTGTTATTATTTTATTATATTTTTCTTCCCATTTCAAATTATGCATACAATAAGCTAACTTTAAATGTAATTTATGTAATTCATTTGTTAAAATATTTTTCTTTTTATATCAATTCTTTATTTCATTTTTCACCCATAATTTTTCTGCCTGTTTGCAAGTTTTTTGTGCAGTAACACTTTTATTCCTAATTATAATTTTGGCATATTTTGGAATTATATGATTTATAATGCATTGCTTATTAAAATAAATATTGCAATTAATATTCATTAATTGGATTTTACATTTTTCAAACCTATTTAAATCTTTTGTTGAAGCAGCATTACAAATATTAGCAGAAAACATATTATAAATCAGTATAAAATCTAGTAAATTAACACACTAATTAATAAACACAAAGTATAAAACAAAATACAATATAAAAGCAAGGAAAAATATATAACCTAAACACACCACTTATACACAAACAAACCTTGTAAGGCAAATATGTAGAATATCAATTGTGTTTTCCTGTTAGAATATTTTTAAGAACAAATAATATACACAAATACAGGAATATTTATTTTATTGAATAATAAACTTAACGCTTTTCGTTGGTTTACATTACCAACATCCTCAGGAGTTACAATACTAAGAATGATAAAAGAATTGTCTAACAAACATGAAGCTACTAGATAAAGCAATACACAGTTGCCAAATAAAGAATTTATATAAAAAGAAAAATATTTTAACAAATGAATTATATAAATTACATTTAAAGTTAGCTTATTTTATGCATAATTTGAAATGGGAAGAAAAATATAATAAAATAATAACACATGTAAATCAGATTAGAACTATAAAAATCAACAATATAAATAAAAAACTTGAGAATTTGAAATTTGAATATAAAAGAAAAGAAGAAATTATAGTTAAATATCATAGTTTTCATCCTAATGTAGTTAATCTATCACAAATTACATTTAATAGTAGTGAACTAAACATTTTAGAAAATAATAAAGTTAACTTTAAGAGAAATATTATGAAAGACATTAATAATGTCATAATGGATACTGAATTGGCTATTAGGAAATTAGATGATAATATAAAAGAGGATACTAGGATTGCAGCAAGTTAAGAATTAAAGAAAATTATTAAAAACAGTGAGGTTAATGTTTCATACAAGAAAAAATATTCAGAAATTATTAATAATAAACAAAAATTACAATATAATAATTTAATTGCGGTAAAAGCAGACAAAAGTAATGCTATTGTTATAATTGATCAAAATGAACATATTGCCAAAACAGAAAAATATATAAATGAAAATAAATTTTGTATTTTAGATAAAGATCCTACTAGAAAATTTCAAAATGAAATAAAAAATATAATAAACACATCTTATAAATTATTTAATAAAAATAATTTTTATAATTATATAAATGATAATCCTAAAATTCCGATAATGAATGGACTTATTAAACTCCACAAAATAGATAGGCCAATTAGACCTTTAATAAATTTTATAAATGCTCCATCTTACAAAATATCAAAAAATATAGCCAATATTCTTAAGGATAATGTAAAACATAATAATAATTATACTATTAATAATTCAATTAATCTTATTGAACATTTAAATCATATTAATATAGATAAAAATACAAAATTTTATCCTTTGATATTAAAAATATGTATTCTAACATTCCTATCAAAGAAACTATTGAAATAATAAAATCTAAAATTTCTCAATATGAAAAAGATCAAAAATTAATTTTAGAAATTGTTAATACATTGAAATTAATATTAAATCACAACTATTTTTCATATAATAATAAAATTTATAGACAGGAAGATGGGTTAGCTATGGGTTCCCCTTTATCCAGTATAATTTCTGAAATATTTTTACAAGAAATAGATAGTAATATAAATGCAATTATAAAAAAGTATGATAAAAATGGACATTGGTTTAGATATGTGGATGATGGGTTATATGTATCAAATAATAATAATATTAATTTAATAAATATATTAGATGAAATAAATAAAATTAATAATAGCATCGATTTTACATATGAAATGGAAAATAATGGTAAAATAAACTTCCTAGATATCACAATTATTAGAAATGAAACGAGTTTAGAATATTTGATTTATCGTAAACCTACATTAACCAATCAAATAATACCTAATTATTCCAACCATCCATATAATCAGAAAATGGCTGATTTATATAATCCTCTTTACAGAATGAATAAAATTCCTATGAGCAATGAAAATAAAATGAAGGAAAAAAACATAATATACCAGATAGCCGTAGAAAATGGTTACAAAAAGAAAACGGTAGATAAATTAAATTATAATATATTACAAAAACAAATAAAAAATAATATTCTTTACAATAGTAGTAATAATAATAATACTGTATGGAGTACTTTTACTTACACTGGTTTTGAAATACAAAATATTTCCAAATTATTTACTAATAAAAACATAAAAATTTCATATAGAACCAATAATAGAATAATAAATATAATTAACCATAATAATAATATAAATAGTAGGCCTATACATGAGAAAAATGGTGTATATAAAATAGAATGTGAATTTTGTAATAAAGTTTATATAGGACAAACAAAGAAAAAATTAAAAGAAAGGTATAAAGAACATATTAATGCTTTTTTAAAACCAAATATATATAAGTCTAATTTCGCAACCCATTGTATTAATAATAATCATGTTTCCTAATATAAATAATATGAAAATTATAAAAGAAGTAAATAAAGGGTTAAAATGAACGTATGTGAAGCATTTGAAATTTACAAGCACAATATTAATAACAAATTAATAGATGAACAAATTCAAATACGTTCTAAATACCATACTTTGTTCAATGTATATAATGTTGTGGCAGCAGTGGAATAGGTTTGGCAATATTTTAATAGATTTGGCAACTGTGTATTGCTTTATCTAGTAGCTTCATGTTTGTTAGACAATTCTGTTATCATTCTTAGTATTGTAACTCCTGAGGATGTTGGTAATGTAAACCAACGAAAAGCTTTGAGTTTATTATTCAATAAATTAAATATTTCTGTATGTGTGTATATTATTTGATCTTAAATATATATATATATATATATATATATATATATATATATGTGTGTGTATTGTTACTATCTGGAGTACATCCGTTCATTCTGTAGTCCATAAATTCGCAGTTCCAACGTTTCGCTAGAATCTCATCCAGCATTGACGAGGTGAACCCAACAACAGTAGAAGATACTTGCTCTTCTACTGTTGTTTGGTTCACCTCGTCAATGCTGGATGAGATTCTAGCAAAACGTCGGATCGTCGAATTTATGGACTACAGAATGAACGGATGTACTCCAGATAGTAACAATGCATCATATTTTTCCACTAATGAAGGAATACGTATCAGCATATATAAATATATACATAAGTTACGTGTTTTAATAAGCTCGAAAGGTTTTTAAACATAATTATTTTTTAAAAACTTTTGTTTATTAAGAACAATTTAAGTTTGTTTTTTTCACAATAATTAAGCTTTAGAAATACAACTGATATACATTTAGTTGGAGTGGATACAACTGTTATCTTCAAGAATTTGCTAAACACTGAAGCTAAAGCTTTTTTACCAGCTGCACAATACAAAGTCTGAGTAAGCAAGAATCTACTCTAGTAAGCATTATATTTAGTAAGGTTTACATTATTTACTTACATAACTCCTTTCCTAAATAAAACGTCTGGAGGTGACGAAGTTTCGGCAACTGTTGAAGACCTTTTCGTCATTTTTATAAAGGTGAAGTATATCAAGCCGCTGAATAGGGCGCCATAAAGGGCTGTCCATACACTAACTTGATGTGTCATTCCCATAGTTAGAATAATTCTTGACAAGGTTTCCGTGTACCTATTATCCAACTCAAGTCGTTTAACGTCTACTTAAAACTCAGGCATTTTATCCATCGTAAACTGTAATTTGGTCGTGTCCATGAAAATAGGGTGACCTCCAGATGATACTGACGTGTTGCTGAGTTTAATGTCGTTGGAAAAGACCGAATCATTATTAGTTTTTATTAAGTATACGCCTTGAAGGGTACGGTGGTAGTAGCCTTGCGACTGGTAATTTCTAGAGTGTGTTTATTGGGGAAGGTCGCCAGGTAAAGGTTGACTTCTACGATCCAGTTAATTAGGTTGTCTGTAACTTCCAATGCAGTATACTCGCAATTGTTTCCGTTTTTGTTTCTGATGATGGTCATTTCACAGTCTAATTTGTGGTGCGTTAAAAGGTCAAATGAGCAAAAGTATTTGGAATCTAATTTACCATTACATTCACTGTTTAAACCTAAAATTACAGAAATAGACACTAACATGTGCTTTACTTTTGGTATAATTGTTACATAAATTGTTTCATATTTTGTAGGTATAGAATGTAATTTATACAATTTAAAATGAGTTTTTTCTACAATAGGCAAGTTTATAAAATATAATTTTTTTTCAGAATCTAATTTACAATTAACTTTAATCAGGTTTTCTAATTCCCGCATATTTTCTATTTTGGTTCTAAAGGTAATCTCTCAATTATATTATTTATATATTTTGCTTAACTCCTCATACAGCCCTTGAATTGAGATAACTCTAGGGTGTGCAAAACCTAGTTTACAAAATGTAAAAGAACTTTCCAAATCTGTGATAGCCTCTATCATTATGTTGTATAAAATGTTCAATTGGTTTTAAATACTTCTAAACTTTTCTATTTCAACAAAGGTTTTTACATTACGATTCACAATACCTAATTTATTCTTTAATTCTACAAAAATGTTTGTCGATTACATTAAAATTTTTATTTATTTCTTCCATAATACTATTACTAAAGGAGTATTGTGATTCAAGTTGATAAATAGTTTTAATTTGCTCATTTTCAATATCTTTAAATATCTTTTCATATTTTTTACCATCATATGCATCTAAATTGCCTGTTATAGATTTCATGACGGATCCTAGTCCATCTATAAGGCCTATTTTTTTATTCTTTTATTATTGATATCTTTTAAAAGTATAATTTCTAATATCTCTTCAATTACGTTTTTACTGTGGTTAACATATTTTAAATAATTAACAATATCTCTCATTTCATTAACATTGTCTGTTATATATTTAGTACCTAACAGGCTACCGTTAAAATTGCCGCAGTTAACTTCAAAATTATGTAATAAATCATAATAATAAGAATCAATGTCGTTAAAATGATTAATAACGTTTCTTGCATTAAAATAGTGGACAAAGGTATGGTAGGAAGATTCTTGTTTGACTGGTCCAAGGTCTATCGAGATTATTCCGAGTTTGTTAGTGATATCTTTGATATATGCAGAGTCGGTGTCTGTGCCAAGGACGAACAAGAAGGACCTGGAAAAAGATTTTGAACATTAATTTTATTTCTTATCTTCCTAGGCCTTTTAATTTTTGACAAATATATATTTTCATTTGTATTAGGATGTCTAGGTTTTAGTTTAACGGTTTTCCTTACTTTATTCTGAAGATATTTCTTCTTTGCTATATTAATTTTTTGTGTTACCCTTTTTGTTATTGTTTTTACATAAACTTCAGTTGGAATATCAGGAAGTGATTCCCTGTTTATATTTCTTTTGTCCAAAATCTTTTCTTTAATTTTTGTGTTAGCATTTCTAATGTTTTCATACAGCGCTTTTGTTTTCTCACTATGGCTTAATACATAGTCGTTTCCAAACTGGCTTTCTACATCTACATCCAGTAGTGTATTCGAGTTTATGTGACCGAACAAAACTTCTTTCGGCGTAATTTATTGACTGAGTGTATGCTACGAATGCATATTTTACTTTTTTAATTATATTGTCTTTTTTTTAATTTAGGTTGGTTATTTAAAAATCTACTAAATTGGAATGAAACCTTTCACATAATCCATTTTATTGGGGGTTTTGCATGCTTATAAAATTTATTTTAATTTTGTTCCGGTCTAATATTCCTTTCACCACTTTGTTAAATTCTGTGCCATAGTGTCCGAAGTAATCTAAAATCTTATCTGCGACTTCTTCTGCTTGCGCTCCTCCTACGCTGTACAGGTGTGCGTAGCCGTCTACTGTACTAAGCAAGCTGTTCTTTTCTAATGACAAGCTATCAATGTGTACTACTTGTAAATTCCTTGTTGGTGTGGGTGTTAAGTTCATTTGTTACAGTGGGAACACAACTGAACAATTAGCACTTTCACTTTATGTTCTTCTTTTCTTCTGGTAGATATTCACTCTACATGTTTTGCCGATATCGTTACAGATATGCCCTCTGCAATGTTATCGTGGTTGCAGTATCTCGGTTAACGATTAATATCGAAAAAATTAAATGCATTAGTTTTCCCGAGATGTCCTATCGAATGCGCCAGTTACGTGTTTTAATAGACTCAAAAGGTTTTTAAAAATAATTTATTTGTATAAACCTTTGTTCATTAGGAGCAATTTAATTTTGAAATTATTACAATAATTAAGCTTAACAAATACAAGGAATATACATTCAGTTAGAGTGGAGACGACTGTTCTCTACAAGAGTTTGCTACACATTGAAGCTACAGTTAATTTGTTTTCCCAGCTGCACAATACAAAGTCTGCGTAAGCAAGAATCTACTCTAGTAAGCATTATATTTAGTTAGGTTTACATTATTTATTCACACAACCTTAATACACACACGTATATATATATATATATATATATATATATATATATATATATATATATATATATATAAAATGTGAAGATGTAATTACTGTTTCAAACAAAATTAGAAATAATTTTAGTAATAAAGTAAAAAAATTGTATGTAACAAAACACTGATACATACAAGTGAAATTTGTTTTCTTTTCAATGTTTTTCTTTTTGACAAGTCAATTGACATAAATTCAACATTGAGCTTATAGTCATAACCCAGTAGTTATTAAAACCAAAACATGCTTGATACACATGCAGACAAGTACGCATACGCGCATACCCACTCACAAGCACGCTAAAAGTTCAGATAGCTTTTGAACGGCATCTCGGTTTTGCAAGATAGCCTAAATTCCAGTACGTTCCTTAAGATCCTGTACGGGATACATAATTTCTGCAGCTGTCCCATATTCTCTATTTGAAAGGCGATGAACTGGAGTGTGTAGGTTCACCCTAATTCATTTGGAGCCTTATGAGTAATCCGCTGGCATTATGATGAATTTCATGGGAAATACAAACAGATCAAAAGTTTCACTTTAATATTATTTAGGGTAACTCAGACGACCAACTAATAAACATAACATTTTGTTTTTAAAATTTTAAAAAAACTTGAATTTAAGAAACATTTTTTGAATCTTATGAATGAAATTATTGCTCGACAGAGAAAATGAATGTTCCCATGAGAATCCTAAGTTATACGTATGGGACATGAGTATTGGGTCCTAATCAGCTCAACCTAATACATTCCCCAAGTTAGGACCTTTTATATTATTTTGTTTTATAAAGTTTATATACAATTCTAGCTTTATATCTTAGAACCTCAGAAACTCGACCCATAAGACAAAAGTCTATTGTTCGGAAGGGTAATGTGGAAGTCATAATACCGCTTCTGATTACAGCTATCGTATCGCCAATTTACACACTCAAGTGGTATTTGATTAAGAAATATGTATAGAGAACATCGTTTATCACGACAAAAAAATTATTGTTATTTAAAATTAAAATTAGAGGAGTGAATAAGAATATTAAAAACAAACAAATGAACCAAACATCGTTAAATATAGGACAATAGCAAGAGACCTTTGTGAAACATGTATTAAATACAATAGAAAAATAACTGTATTTGCATCGAAAATATCTTTTGAAAGAAAATTGTAAAGTGAAAGAGATATCAGTGAAAAAATATATAATCATTATCAACGCAATAAAGACATACTTCAGTAAGACAAATAGGCCTACATATGATAAGAATAGATAAGAATAACACAAATAAATAAACGAAAAAAACTTTAGAAATATTAAAACGACATAAAATACTTATTAAAAAAGCCGATATAAGGAATTTATTTGAAACAAATAATAAAAAGTTTAAAGACTGTTTAAAAAATAATAAGAAAGTTTTGTTATTAAAGAAAAATACGACTCAGAATTACATTTCTTATAACAGAAAAACTCAAAGGCGAAAAGTGAAGGCGAGCGAGGTGAGATATAATTCAATGCACAGACTATAAATATATATCAACACATTAATGTTGCACCCTATAACACACTGATATATCAATAAAGTATATCCGCGAGGGATGTGAGTGTACTTTCATCACCTTAGTGAATCCTCCTAGTTAACGAGTGCATCAATTCAATCCTCCAGGCACCGTACTAACATAGACGTAATGGGGTTTTGGAGCAAATATACTTGCTTACGCTTAAATTCATGAAATGCAAAATGACATTGCAAAACTAGTCTTAATACTTGGCAGTAATAATATATAGTGGAGTTATGAGGTTTAACAATTTGTCTAATTTGTGTGGCTATATAAGAACTAGCGGCTTGTATGGGCAAATGCCTCTATTTTTTATTGAAGAATATTGTAAACTTTTGTATCGTAATTATATTTTAATATAAATTAAATTCAGTACATATTAAGTTATTCATAACAAAATTTCCTTATAAACTCTATTATTTGTAAATGCGTTTTCAATTTGATTTTTTTGACCCACCTCATTTTCAATATGTATTTGTAATCAATCTTGAGATTTAACTCGACTTAGTGCAACATAAAGTTGACCATATGTAAAAACAGGTTTGTGTAACTGAAGGCCTGCTCTTAAGATTGATTGACCCTGAGCCTTATTTATAGTTATTGAAAATGCAAGTCTTAAAGGAAATTGGGTTCTGTACATATGAAATGGGATGCTAAGATCTGTTGAAATTAATTCAATTATTGGTAAAAATATGTTTTCTTTTCCAAAACCCGTGATTATTTATAATTTAATGCACTTGTCAAACATATCTAGTACATTAAGACGTGCTCCATTAACTAATCCTGATCCCAAGTTCATATTTCTAATTAACATAACGATTGCGCCAACGTTGAGAGTTAGTTTATGTTGTGGGATTCCTGACAGTCTAATAGGGTTTATGTACCCAATGGGAATGTTCAAACGTTCATTTGGATCATCGGTAATGATTTCATCAACGCCGTAGTAATCTTTTGAATATCTCTCAAGTATACCCAATACTTCATTACTTATTACACAACACTAATCATTTAATGGGCATATTATCACATTTGGAGAAACATACAAATGCTAATATTGTTGTAATATTTTTTAATTGAGTGATTTGATAATACCAAAATTTTGTCAGTGATTCATTTCTAATCATTAATTTTTCCGGGATATCAACGGCATCTTTGTCTTTGTCACTTTTCAAAGTGCCTTTGCCTAATTGTAAAAGGCAGTTGCATAATTCGGCATCTTCATTGTTCACACGCATATTTTTTTTGTTTACTGTAGAAATGTTAACGCATTCCAGATTCTGCTTTTGTTTGCACACGCCTCTAAAATATTAACTTTTCCTTGCATAGGCAAAACAGGTAAGACTAGTTGGAAATCTCCTCCGAATAACATTATATATCCTCCCAATGGAGTTTTCCATAAAGTAAGGCAACACAATTCAATAAACTATCTATACAATTTAACGCAGCTGCAGGTACCACAGATGCCTAATCTACTATTACGATAGCAGCGTCTATTAACATCTTAGCCCTTTTTCAAATTTCCTTGATTAAAGAGACGGGTCCAGGCTGTACTGGTATTGGCAGGCCAAATAAAAGATGGAACGTAGTTCCTCCTTCTAAAAGCAAGACAGAGATTCTAGTCCATGCTGAGGCTAATGTAGATTTACCTCTTCCTCTGATTAAATTAAAAATACATGAGTATATACAAGTTTTTTCCATATCCTTCAAGAGTTTCTAAAGAGTACAATCATTCTTCTGTTTATCCAGATTCCGAATGTTTTAAAACTTTATCTGAGGCTACTGTTTGCTCATTATTTAATTAATTATACATTGTATGACCTTTCTCAGTGTGGCCATTTATGTCATTTATAATTATAGAAATATTATCATTTCTTGGAACTGGGAGACTAAATTTTCCACATTTCAAACATGTATATGAGAATTTTATCCGTCTCTTGTAAATCAATGTTTTCAGATTCCTTAACATAGATTTATTGCATGTACTCAATTAATGCTTCTTTAAACTTCATTATTAAAGCGTCGTAGATCTGAATGATGAATAATCTGAATGATGCTTTTACGTGTATTATTAATAATCGTAGATAAAATATATTTTGATCATTTGGGGCTATATTATACATTCTCCTATAACACTAGAGCTACTTCTATATTTCACAATCCATCTGTTAGAACTTAATATACAGTTTTGTAGGATTTCTACATACTATAAGATACTGCCTAGCATTTAAATATCGCTTGTTCAAGTTTAACCAGTTAAACAGTTTAACAAAGTGGTTTCTTTCATTTCTGAAGCGAATAGTGCTTCCTCTTCATTTCCAGTATGAAACAAGAAACTATTCAATTCTTCTTTGAGGACTGCTAACCGAATAATCGTGTGTGATTGCTCCTGCATTTGATTAGATTGGAGACGCTATATACTTTCATTGGAACTCACATAGCGCATGTTTGCAAAATTAACAGTTTCATAATATGATGTAGTGCGACTTTCATCAGTCATGTTTTGAAGAAACTAATTTATGCCGAATCATAACCTTTGTACGCATATTTAAATAAGTACTTAACAGAGCGGAGACGTAATTAAATTTCCACATTGATGTGATCGTTATACTTAAGCAATAGGTACGGATTAAAAGGGACAACATCTCGATTGTCTATTTGGTAAATCCCCCTTTTTGGTATTATTTATTTGTCTTCCTATAGTGTGGATATCTTATAGTTCTCTATAGTTTCATTTAAAAACTCCCTGGGGTAACTTTGGAACATTTTCCATCACGCATGCATGGCAAATTGGGATTCTTTACACTACATGTTTCATGAATCATATTACGGACCACGATTTCATGAAGCCGAGGAAATTCGGTTTCATCAGGAATCTCAACACTAACACATTGATCAATATTCTTTGAATCTCGTAATTTAGACTCATTATCGAGGATGAGAAGCATGTGACAATGAGACAAGCCTCGGTTTTGAAATTCAATGACATAGACGTAAGCGACTACTACTCTAAATACATTTTTTTTTAACAAGTACAAAGAAAACATTTCTTTTAATTTAATAATTTTCATATGAAATCCCTCGATACAATATCTGGTAGTGTTTCTTGTATCTGTCTTTGTTTACAATAATAAAGTGTTTCTGATCTTTTTAGTGCCGAACGAATCTCTGGCCATTGTGGATTACAGGCCATGGTCAGAAAATAATCCGGTTTTCCAAATTTCTGGACAACTGGTAAGGCGTCTTGGTATCTTTGAGTCACTCATAAGGCGTGGACTCTCGTCAAATGATGAAGGTAATTTGAGAATTCGACCAGCGATGAAGTTTTCTAATTGGGCCCGATTTAAAACTAAATCGCGTAGTCCTCAATAGTGTTCAGTAAGAAGTTGTGGTTGGTGGTTTTTTATTCCTCTCTGATCCTACTCTGGTATACATGTCAACAATGTACTATTGTAACGGTTTTCTGCTGAATGAATATGAGAAAAACCTTTTTGAACTGCCAACCTATAACCGGAAAACTGCAACATCGTAAACCGGTAAGGAACTGTATGTCTAGATTTTACGTTTTTCCGTTGCGGATAATTTGATGATTCCATTTGGTTCCCCAAATGAGAATAGTAGAGGGTTTAAAAATGGATCACAATGTGGACTTAAAACTGAAAGTAGTTTTCGGCCACCATGTTTATGGTAAACAACTTCATGTCTATGGTCTGGCGGATCACTTTCTACTGATTTAAAAATACCTGCAATTTCATCAGCAGATGGCATATTATACCTGCGGATATCCATATTAATATTATCCACAAATTTTAGTTCTAGTTCATTACCTTCTTGATGATTCATTATTTCTGAAACCTTTTTTATAAATTTGCTCATATTGATTTTCAGATAAAATCTCAGCTAATGTTACCAGTACATCAGGTTTCAAGTGATAGTTTTCATTACGCCTCGGTCGAATTCATTTGCCTTGGAAATGTCTATGAAGTAGAGTTAGCAATAACAGGGATATTCGTCAGTTGGTGGTAGTTAGTCGGATATAAAACGATGGATTTACTTTTGAGCATTGAAACAATATGGTCCACTTTCAGGGATATCTTGTTTAGCTGCCGAAAAAG
Organism: Prosapia bicincta; assembly: GCA_036971475.1. Lineage (NCBI taxonomy): Eukaryota > Metazoa > Arthropoda > Insecta > Hemiptera > Cercopidae > Prosapia > Prosapia bicincta. The sequence goes on from JBAIZL010000001.1 coordinate 183,773,598, forward strand.
AGGCAAAATCCGACGTACGAGTTTGTGGCTGTAGTAGATAAACTAGGCCATTGAGACAACATGACATGAAATGATTGTTTGTTGGTTCAGCTTGAAAATAGAGTGCCCCACAATGCATGAATTTTTCATTCTTCAAGCCTATATTAAGTGAATCTATATTATTCTCAAGTAGTAATATTCTTCTGAACAGTGGGGTATTGTCAACGCCATTCTTTAAAGCAATGTTATTTGTTTCCCCTAAATCTCTTCTTCTGTTTGCATTGTTTCTGAACACCATCAATCTCCATCGTGGCCTCTCCCTTACGCTCATATTAAACTACACAATAAAATAAATAATGTAAACAAAAACTATAAAGGATATTAGCAAAGACCTATACCCATGACGTTTAGTACTGTTTAAACACAGAAACTATAAAAGTTAGCTAAAACCTATACACATAATTTTTAATACTGTTTAAACACAAAAGATATTTAGGTTATTTGGAAAATCCTATACAAATAACCTTTAATACTCAAAAACTATAAATACTCTGCCAAAAAACTACACTGTTAAAACCTTTACTACTATTAAAATATTTGGTAAACGTTTAGATTCACAAATCCGGATGGATATTAGTGTGTAACCATACCTAACCATGTCCTAAGGTTAGTTTCACTCTTATTTTTTTACTTTTGTGTGTCTAGATTACTGAAAGAACTACAATTGTTACGTCGCTGTATCACTCCGCGGAATTGGCTTGTCGACTTAATGCTGTGCACTGAAATTAGTAACCAACTGTAAATTGATAAAAACAATTTTCGGTCTGACAAAAGAAATAAATTTGAATAATAGTAGCCTTAAGACATACTTAGGCATTCCTGTAATAGTATCCAGACAGGTTTGTTTATCCAAACATATTCGTTTTTTTTTAAATCATGTTCAGCTCTTTTTCATTCCAATGAATATCTTGTGAAGATTTTTGGCATTTCAAGTTCCTCAAACTCCTATAAATAGTGTAAATTAAGAGAAACCTATATTTTCCCCACTCATTCGTGTCAATACCTTTAGTTGAGCCATCTCCCAGCGCTGTACGACCTTCCAATCGTAATGATAAAAATTCCCTATGCGTGCAAGGGTCGTTATAATGTCAAAAATAGTAGCCAAAATCGATGAACAGCTTTCAGTCCTTTTTGGAATATTTGCAATAGCCTATTCTTTTTCTTAATGTATGTTGGAAAATAAATTCACCAACACAAACGAGAATATGCACACAACACAAGCGAGCGCGCGCACACACACACACACACACACACACACACACACACACACACACACATATATATATATATTAGACTAAATAATTTGTAGGCCTAGTTCTATCACGTTAGTGTTTATTATATGTATATATCAGTTCAATAATAATTTACATCTCAATAAATCCTTAAAAAAATTGTTTCAGTTATTGCCAATAAATTATGAATTTATTATACAAGGTATAGCTAAATGTCTCCCATTAATTATGCATCATTTTAAATACGCAAATATATGTAGGCTCTCTCTCTCTCTCTCTCTCTCTCTCTCTCTCTCTCTCTCTTTCTATATATATATATATATATATATATATATATATATACATATATATATATGTATATAAGTTACGTGTTATATTAAGCACCAAAGGTTTTTAAAAATGATTTTTATTTTTACAAACCTTTGAATTTATTAAACAATTAATTTGGAAAACTGTTACATAAATTATACTTAATAAAACAATACAATTGATATGCACTCAATTGGAGTGGAAAACGACAGAGGCGACTTACACACTGCCGGCGCTCTGTTCTCACCACCTATATAATACAAAAGCTGCGTAAGTAGGAATTTTCCTAGCACGCATTTAATTATGAAATGTTCACATAAAATGTTCATATAACTCCTCCATCCCTAAAGAAAACTTCGGGGGTTGGCGAAGTTTCGGCACGGTTAAGGTCCTCTTCATCTTCTTTATGAGGGCGAAGTATATAAGCTGCTAAACAGGCCTCCGTAAAGGGCAATTTTCGGCATGGGTTGAAGTCCTCTTCACTGGAGAAAGTCAACAGGCAAAGGTTGATTTCCAAGATCCAGTTAAATGGGTTGTCTGCGATTTCCAACGCAGTATCCTCGTAGTTTGTAGGCGTTATTGTTTTTGATGATGGGCATTATACAGTCTAATTTTCTGTTCATTAAAATTCAACTGAGCAAAAGTATTTGGAATTGATTAATACAATTTATAATGAGTCTTTTCTATGATAGGATAGATACAAAATGTTTATAACATATACAATTGTTATCAGAATCTAATTTTTTGTTCTACAATATTTACATTGATTACAATAAAAAATTTATATAATTTTTCATACTTTTTACCATCATTTGCATTCAAATTGCCTGTTATAGATTTGATAAAGGATTCTAGTCAGTTTATAAGAATTCTTTTTGTTTTGTTATCTCTTTAAGAGTATAGTTTCTAATTTTCTTCAATTACAATTTTTTTTTGTGATTAACATATTTCAAACAATTAACAATATTTATTACCATAATTAGTTACATATCATTTAATAAATTACAAAAGTTTGTAACAATTACAATTAATGAAACAATGTTGTTTAAAGTTTAATAAAGTTTCTTGCATAGAATTAGTAGACAAAGGTATGGTAGGGATTTTAATTTGATTGTGTTGAATATGAACAAGAAGGATTTTGGTCATTAATTACATTTTTTATCTTCTTAGGAATTTTAATTTTCGACAAATGTATTTTGTCTTTTGTGTTATGATGTCTAGGCTTTATTTTACCAGTTTTTCTTTCCTTATTTATTGAAGCTATCTCTTCCTTGCTATATCTGTTTTTCGTTTTGCTTTGCTTCTGAACTGACTTTATATAAACTTCAGATGGTATTTCTGGAAGTGGTTCTTTGTTTACATTCCTTTTTTCTAAAACATTTTCTATAATTCTTTGATTGCTATCCCTAATGTTTTCGTAAAGTATTTTTGTTTTTTTTATAGTTTAAAACATAGTCATTTACAATTTGTTTTTCTAAATCTATATCTAATAAAGTTTTTGAATTTATGTGTCCAAATAAGACTTCGCAGGGCGTTAATTTTATGACTGAATGTATGCTATTGTTATAGGCTATTATAGCATATTTAACTTTCTTAATTATACTGTCTTGTTTGAATTCGATTTGATTATTTAACAGCCTTATGTGTTCTATCAAAGTTGAAAGAAATCTTTCACATAATCCGTTTGATTGGGGGTTTTGTAAGCTGATAAAGTGAATTTTGATTTTATGCAAATCTAATATCTCCTTTACAATTCTGTTATTAAACTCCGTTCCATTGTCTGAGATAATAACTGTTGGTAAGCAGAAATGCATGAAGTAATCTAATAGCTTGTCTGCAATCTCTGTAGCTTGAGAGCTTCCCAGGCGATAACTTGAGCATATCTCGTGAAACTGTCGACAATGCTGATAAAGGCATTCTTCTCCAAAGAGATTGTGTCTACGTGAATTATCTGGCATGGTCTCGCAGCTGTTGGTGTCAAGTTCATTTCCAGCTGTAAGGGAATCCTGTCGTATTTGGTTCTTTGACATATGTCACACTGATTTATGAAATTTTTAATTAGTGATTTTAAATTAGGCCAATAATATCTTCGCTTAATTCGTTCGTACGTTTCTTGTATTCCACGGTGATTGGTTTTGCTAACATGATAATTACTTATCGTTTCTAAGGTATCTTCTTCCGAAGTTAGGTCTAAGAGTTTGTTATTACACTTAACTAAATTTAGTTCAGTTTGTTTGAAATTTTTGGCTATGCATGATGCAAATTTCTCATAAAAATCGTCTTCAAAATATAGATTATATTTTATTTTGGGTACCAAATATGATTTTACAAAATTAACTATGTCTTCTTTAAAATTATTTTCTGATATTTCGACTATTAAACGAATTTTTGAAGTTCCGAATAGTTTTATAATTTTTACTTTTTTTGCTCATATTTTAATAATGATAAAAATATTTGATTTTTTCTAAAGTTTACAGGCTCGTCGGAAATTGGTATTTCAATTTGGGCGTTCCCTTCAAAATTGGAGTGCACGGTTTGACTGTCACTTTCTTGATTGTACTCTAAGTTGGCGTTATCTGTTGCGTCGAGTTGTACGACCATAGATTCACTATCTTCGTTTAGTTCCGGGAAGTAACGATTCAGTAAGCCAGCTGGAGATAATTCAAGGTCTGGTTCTACAGTGTGTTGGGTGTTCGTTGAACTTTTGTCAGTAACATTCAATTGTATTCTAGACAAAGCGTCTGCATTTTGGTTTAAGTTGCCTTTTTTGTATCTTATGTCATAATCATATTTTTCTAATTTCAAACTCCATCTTAAAAGTTTGGAATTTGGTTCTTTAACTGAAAATAACCATTGTAAAGGTTTATGGTCTGTATAAATTATAAATTTTCTCCCAAATAAATAAGGCCTGAAATATTTGGTGGCCCATACCAATAATTCCTTGCTAATAATTCCTTTTCAATCGCGGAGTAATTAGTTTCGCTGTCGTTTAAAGTTCTGCTGGCATACGCTATAGGAAGGTCTTTTCCATTTTTGTCCTGGCTTAAAATTGCTCCTAGTGCAAAATTACTAGCGTCTGTCGTTAGAGTAAACTCCTTTTCAAAATCTGGGTATTGTAGAAGGGGCTCATTAGTCAATATATTTTTACAAGTTTTAAAGCATTCTATAAAGTCTGGATTTTCTATGTTTATTTTTGCATTTTTCTTTAAACAGTTAGTAAACGGTTTTGTTATCTTTTCGAAGTTTTTAATAAATTTTCGATAATAGCCTATTAGTCCTAAAATTCCTTTAATTTGTTTAGTGGTTTTATGTATCGGATAATCCTTGATTGCCAAAATCTTTGCTGGGTTAGGTTTTACGCCATCTGGTGTCACAACATGTCCCAAATATGCCACTTCTTTTCTTAAAAATTCTGTTTTATCCAGCTGTACTTTAAAGTTGGCTTTGCGTAATCTGTCGAAAACTTCTTTAAGTCTTTGTATATGCTCTTGGAGGCTAGTATAATAAATTATAATGTCGTCTAAATAAACTAAACATGTTTTATTTTGGATGCATCTCAGAATATTATTCATAATTCTTTGAAATGTATGGGGGCTATTCTTTAGTCCAAAGGGCATTCTTACAAATTCGTAGTGTCCTGTTTCTGTTGAAAACGCTGTTTTTTCTATACTATTTTTATCCATTTCTACTTGGTGGAATCCTGAGGCTAAATCTAAAGTCGTAAAATACTGAGACCGTCCCAATTTGTCTAATATGTCTGTAATCTTCGGCAAGGGAAATTTATCGTCAATTGTTTTTTTGTTTAATCCTCTAAAATCTATTACTAATCGAAATTTTCTTTTGCCAGAAGCGTCATGTTTTTTGGGTACAATCCAGACAGGAGAGTTCCATGGAGAATTTGAAGGTCTAATAATTCCTTGTTCAAGCATGTCCTCAGTTTGTTTATTAATTTCGTTCTTGCAAATCTCTGGATATCTATAATTTCTAGAGTACACGGGAATTTCATCAGTAGTCCTAATAACATGTTTTATTTGGTTGGTAAAGGTTAAATTGTTTCCATCAATATGAAATAAATCAGCATATTCTTTTAATAAATTTGTTACGGCGGATTTTTCTTCCAAGTTCATGTGTTCTATCCTAAATTTTGATAAATCGAAATTTTTACTTCCTGATTTTGTTTGTTTGTAATCGATCATATTGAAATTAGTGTTCGTTTGCATTGTATCAGGTTTGAAAATATTATATCCCACTAAAAATTTTACCTCTAATGGTTTACTTATTGTTAATTTTACATTTTCTTCCGTATTGTTTATAATAGGACAATAGGCTTCACCCTTATGCACTGAAACTATACACTGCGGAATTTCTAATCCGTTCACTTGTTTGTGTGGTATAATACCTTCTCCATTATGAATATTTTGTATTTTTAATTTAACTGTTTGGCTAGTGCGAGCTTGTATAACATAACTAGATTGTTCCTGCTTTATTGACGTGCTGTCCGTTTTATTACAACTTCCTTTTTCAGTGTTAAAATATTGAATAGGGATTTCCTCATCACAAAGTAGTAATTTATTATTTATAAAGTCTAAGCTTATTCCTAAATCCTTTATATTGTCTAGCCCGAGTAATAGGTCGAAATTCTGATGAAAGTCAAATAAATAAAATTTAATTGCTTTTTTAGACAACAGAGGTATGCTGCAGCAAACATTTTCTTTTGAAGTGCCGTGTGCGGTGATTACTTCAAACGGCTCTTTTTTTATGCTTGTTTTAAAATTTTTCCAGCCTAAAGATTTTCGCATAAATGATCTAGTACTGCCTGTGTCAATTATAATTCTAGATTTGGTGTCTGTGTCGTATATAAATGGTAGCTCGTTATTTTCGCTTTGTAGATTCATTATTGAAAATCGATTCCGAGGCTCGTATGTCCTAAAAAATCGTCCTGATCGATTTTAACGGTCTATTCCTCGTAATTGTCTGTTATATTTTGGGATTCATCAACGTACTCTTCTTTCCAGAGATCTTCTTCAAAAGCGAATGATTCTTGTCCATTAGTCTAGTACATAGTGTAATCGTCTTTATCGGCTCCTTGTCCGGTCATTTGATACAAGTTCGTTTGTCTAGAAGGCCTGTCTGTCTGTCTAGTGGAAATACTCATAGGGGTAGGTTGATAACCCGTATTTCGCTGAGGATACTGAGGTTTAGTAGTGTTGTTGTTTGGTTGTCCCCTTTGAGGCTGACCGTGATTAGCAAAAGTTGGTGGTCTATAGGAAGGATTTGGGTGTTGATAAGGTTTTTTAGGTATTTGGTGGTATCTAAATTCAGTATGTATTGGTCTTCTTACGTTATGAGTTTGGCTTTTCTGAAAGACTGGTTGTTTGCTTGGCTGAGTAAACATTTTATTACTTTTAAATTGAAAGTCGTTTGAGAGCATATTAAGTGCTTCACTAAGAGTGTAGGGTTCTTGGTACGCATTAGTGACCCGATGGGTTCATGCAATCCCCTAAGGAGAACTCTTAAAACTAGTTTCTGAACGTATTCGATTAAAACGTCTTTAGTCATCTGCTTTTGAGGCTCTTTATTCATAAAAAATGAAATTTGTAAATTTAGTAACTTTTGAATTTTCTCATCGAATTGAAATGGTGATTCGTTACTTTCTTGTTTTAATTCTGACATCTCTAAGTTTAATGTGAAAAGATCTCTTTTGTCAGAATAACTAATTAATAATACTTTTCTAGTTTCGTGCCAATTGTAGGAGTTAGAGTTTACAACCATTTCCAGTGCTTGGCCTTTTACTTTAGAAAAAATAGAGGAGAACAGATACTCATTTTGAAAATCCTCTGGATTTTCGTTTACATAAAACTTATTTACTATCTTATCACATATTGAGATAAATCTGTGGAGCATAGTGGGCTCTCCACTATACTCAGGAATCATATCAAGATATTCCTTCTTTAATGTTGGCGTTGCCATTTTAAAATATTATTTTCTTTAAAATAATAAAATTAAAAATCAATTATATAAAATTAAAAAGTATTTACTCTACTTTTCTTAATTCTATTTCTTACGATCTACTTACAAATGGATCCAAAATACTTTGCTCATTTGACTACTATTTCACTTTTCACTTACACGATATTCACTCGTGCTCTTAATAGATATGCGCTCTATTAAGTGGTTATAGATATTCACTCTACTTAAAGTTTCTTGATGTCGTTACAGATATGCGCTCTGTAATGAATCGAGTTTTTTCAGTATCTCGGTTAACGATTGAAATCGATAAAAATTATGTTCATTAATTCTCCCGAGATGTCCTACCGACTGCGCCAGTTACGTGTTATATTAAGCTGGAAAGGTTTTTAAAAATGATTTTTATTTTTACAAACCTTTGAATTTAATAACAAATTAATTTGGAAAACTGTTACATAAATTATACTTAATAAAACAATACAATTGATATGCACTCAATTGGAGTGGAAAACGTCTGTGCGATACAGAGGCGACTTACACACTGCCGGGGCTCTGTTCTCACCACCTATATAATACAAAAGCTGCGTAAGCAGGAATTTTCCTAGTACGCATTTAATTATGAAATGTTCACATAAAATGTTCATATAACTTATATATATAGGCCTTGTCATAGGATTACATTCAAATTATTAGAGTCGGAAATTAAATTGTCGGCGTTATTGTATATGCTTATTCCTATTGTTCTCGCAGAGTTTGCTTTAGTAATTAAAATCTAACATGACTTGAACCAGCATCTGTGGCTTAGGGCTAATACCTACTCTACACATCTGTGCGTTTCCCAAAACAAATCCTAGAGCAATGAGTTAAAAGGGCGATACCAAAATTCTAAATTTAATGCAACGTTTGTCTTTTGGATAAACAAATTAATCACTTTCTATGTTTATGACAATTAATGTTTAGGTTAACATGTCTAATTCGTTTGTAATGTAAATTTACATTATTTTGAACGCATAAAGATGTGCTTAGGTTTAATGAGTTTATCTAAATACAGAGTAGAAGATTATAGCTGTATGAATAAAACAGAATTAATTCTATGTTTCCGATCACGTTATTAAATGCAGTAAGTTTATATTTAAATTATAATAAATGATTTTATGAAAAACAGAAACACACAATTTATATGTTTTTTGAAATAGTAAATATGAGAGAGAATACTACACATAGAAATGTTACTTTTCGTGCTGACATTATGTATAGTTATCAATAATGATAATAACGTAAATACATTCAAAACCGTTTAAAGTAAATGTAATCTATAAATAGATATTGTCAGTTTCAGTAGACTTGCTATGTTTTATAAGTAATAAACTACAAAGACTACTCATAGGCTGGGCTAAAAGTTGTTTATTTTTAAATTGTTAATATTTTCCGTATTATCGTGCCGAAAAATATATTTATTTCCTCACTATATAAAGTCCAGTAAAGTCTCCCAGTAAAACCCGTGCCCCGATATTTAGTGTTTCCGTTGAATTTGAGCCTAATTTATCTATATGAATAGAAATGACGAGTCTGGCTTCCAAGAAGTTTTTACATCAATACGGTATGTAAAGGAAATGTTTACCCAAGAAATGTTTATACTAATGCTGTGTGCTAAGGAAATTAGTAGGCCCTTCATGATATCTTTATATCAATAAGGAAATGTCTGATGCTTCTTTATAAATGTTTATATCAATACGACTTGCAAACGAAATGGGACGGGCTTTCAAGAAATGTTTGTATCAATACATTGTGTAAAATAAATGAGTGATAATTATAGTAGATTAAACACCCGATTATCCGTGGGAGGATCAACCGGTTTGCGGATTATCCGGGGCCTGCCATTGTTTTACAAATACATGTATCCAATTTTTATTCCAATCAGATTCATGTGTTTAAATTTCCAAATGGTGAATTACGATGTAAATACATATAAGGCTTAATTCAAGTTGAGATTAAGGGAACAGATATCTAAATATGTACGTACTACTTTTTACATTAAAATGGAAGCATCCCGAAGCGGGAAAGAGAAATAAAAGGGGATAGCAGACTACTTTATATAAGAGACAATGACAAAATGCTTGGATGCCCGAAAACCTAATGTGTATCATAAGATTGTAAACAAATGTCAGCTAATCTCGGCTATAAATAGTCTAGGACGTGACATATGCATTATCCATGTCTGCCATATACATTATCGATCTTCATGGCATTGTGACAAACGTGATACAAGTAGACACTGTGCGACAAAATGGTTCTCAAGAATCTTACATCACATATTAAAGCTAAATCAATGATCACAAAGAAACAAATGAAAGTGACAGATTTCTTTGTTAAAAACTAAAAGTAATAAGTGTAAAGGGAATTCCATATATACATACATACTTACGTTTGACATATACTTATGTACGTATTGTAAATAGTTAGACATATAAATGTACATGTTATAATCCGTCAAATACATCGACATTTTAAATTATTTTCTGTATTTATTTTGTCCTCTGAAGATTATGTGTGAATTGCATTACCCGGCGTCATTATTTGTGTAACTTATGGTATAATAATCGATTAACGATCGTTTTGCGTATTCGTTGTGCATAGCGAATTATGCGGGAAATTCGTTATCAGGCGTTGCCGGCCCACCCTATTCCACGGATAATCGGGAGTTTACTGTATTTGGATTCATAAAAACTCCAATTTTGTCTAATGCACGCGAACGTACTCCCGTGTAATCCGAGTTTTTGGTAATCCGAGGAGGTTTTGGTCCCATCTACTTTGAATAATCGAAACTCTACTGTAGTTATTGTGATTTTCAAGAATGAACCTTTTACAGTTCTCTTGTAACATTTTAAAATAGCCAGATAATATTAATTATAAATTCAATAACTTGACGTTATCTACTACTATTCTTTTCGATTCTTCGGTTGTTCACTCATTTGTGTTTTCACTCTTTCTTTCTCTCTTTTTTAAATGATTGTTATCATTGTAGAGTTTCTTTACTGTGTAATGGTTTTATATAAATAAGACGGACACTATTAACTGTATTCAACTATTTCAGAGCTAAACGTTTCTTAGTAATCATGGTCTCTGTTATGCCATTGTTGTATACAGATTCCCAATGTATAAAGTTTTAGATACAATATATTATTATTATTAGACATATAATATTTCATTTTGTATTTAATGTAATGCGTGATTTGTATCGAGTTAAAATAGTGTATTAAGATTATTATACTTATTATTATCATATATTACTATATTATATATACTATATTATTATTATTATTATTATCATCATCATTATCATTATCGTTGTCGTATTATTATTATTTTAAAAAAAATATCTACTTCAAACGTGATTTTTAATACCCCATGATAGATTGATATATCCGTTTAATTTATTTTTATCACAAATAAAAAAAAAAGAAATTCCTAATTTTATCCTGAACTACGAATAACAAATAAGGCACCCGGCCGAACCGTTTCGCAGGTTATAGTTTCCTATGATGTCATATTCCCTGCATATCTCCTGAAGAATGGACGACGTGTGATTAAACCTTTTAAACAAATATTATGTAGAGTGCATATTTTGTATCATGGTTTGTTCTATAAGACTTATACTACGGACGTCATTACGTAATTGTAATATTATTTTAGTATTTTAAACTAGAAATAAAGTTTCACTTTAAATTAAATACGATCATTTATGTGCAACAAATATATATATATATATATATATATATATATATATATATATATATATATATATATATATATATATATATAGGTATATAGTTATTACATATGGTAGTTATATAGTAAATAACTTTTTTTGGCTTAAAATGGCCTTACGAAAAATTACTCAAATTTTATTTAACAACTGTTGGTCTCTAAAAGCGAATCATCAGAAAAAAACCATCGTGAACATATTGCAGCTTTAAAGGTTACGAGACTCTTCTTCTGATATGTAAAATAAATCACTCTAAAGTGACACAGAAGTAAGTATGTAATCACGGACTCCATGAAGCAAACCCCGCAGGGGGGTGCGGACTAGCCGCACCTACGAGGGATTTGGCGTCCTTCGCGGTACCCTAGCCTAACACTACACCACTCACAAAAACATACACACACACATACACACACCAACACAATCTATACACATTTCAAAACTTACATCTTCGCTTAGGGAATTTTGACTGGTCAGAACCGTTGCGCGTTGGGAGTGCTGAAAAGTCCAGAGCGTGACAAACTCTGGTCTGGGACGCTGATGTGAGCTTGCTCTGCCGAAGACGTAAGCGCGGTTTCTGGTCTACCAGCCGCTTCGGTCCTTGGTCAGGGAGTGTCCGCGGTGCACGGGTGTCGGAGCCCGTGCACAGTATTACGAGTCCTCGACTGATGCCCATCCAGTCGAGCTAAGGAGAAAAGCTATAGGCCTCAGAGTTCTGAGGGTTGGAAATGATCTTAATGTGATCCAAGGGTGTACCCGTTCCTATAGTCTCGCCCGTAACGCTTGACACGATGGCTGGCAAAAAATATTTATGGATTCCAAAACCCCGTCAAATATGACTAGCTTAAAGAGAACACGCCAGGATTCTCCTGACGATCATATTGAAAAGGATTTGAGTAAAAAGTTGATGGTGGCAACGTCGCAGACATTGCCATCAGCAAAGTATTTAGTTGTTTCTAGTGCCGAAGAAGGGAAAGATCTTTCAAAAGTTTCTCCCTTCCTTATTAACAAGGCTATTACTGCGTGTGCTGGAGGCCCAGTAGCCTCTATCAAGAAACTCAGAAACGGAACACTGTTAGTTGCGACTTCCACCGAGAAACAAACCCGTGCTCTATCTAAAATGACCTCTTTCTTTGACCAGGTCAAGGTATCTGTGGCTCCCCACAGATCCTTGAATTACTCAAAGGGGGTCATCACATGTAGGGACTTAATGTACATTTCAGTTGATGAAATTAAGTCCGAACTGTCGTCTCAGTCAGTTACGGACGTTGTCCCTATCATGAAAATGGACAAAGGAGAAAAGGTAGCAACAGCTTCTTTTATCGTTACCTTCGGCAAACCGGAAATACCCGAATATTTACATGCAGGTTACCAAAGGCTCTCAGTGAGACCATACGTGGCTAACCCTAGGCGCTGCTTCAAGTGCCAGCGATTTGGGCATATCAGCTCTACGTGTTCGAAGCAGAACGTATGCGGTATATGTAGCGTCGAAGGCCATGATGATAAGGATTGTGTTAATTCTCCGAAATGCGCCAACTGTGGTGGTGACCACCCAGCGCGATCCTACAACTGTCCCACGTTCAAGGAAGAGAAAGCTATCCTAGGCATCATGGCGAAAGACAAGCTGTCGTTTCCAGAGGCCAAAAAACTCTATCGTTCCACTCAGCCAAAGACAGACAGTAAGACTTATGCCGCTACTCTGACCGCTTCCAAATCGTCCTGTAACAACTGTGCCGAGCTGTCGAAAAAAATTGAAGTTCTAACTGAACAAGTTTCTCGCCTTTTGTCCATAGTCACGAATGGTCCTCCTACTTTGAACTTAGTACAACCTGCAGCGACGGATAGTGATTTACCTCTTGTACCAATCCCTTCCACTGGGGGGATTGGAGCACGAAATAAATCACTAAGTGAGCCTTGTGTTTCGGTGCAGAAGAAATTATCAACGGGTAGTAAACCATCTGTGCAGAAGACGTTGGAAAAATCCAAACCACGTAGACCGGAGTTACGACAGACCACATCGTCACAGTCGTTACCGGGTATTAAGAAAAATGCAAACAAAGGAGGGAATGTGAAAACTACCCCTCCTAAACCCAAAACTTCCTCAGATTCCATCCCTGAACGGGTGGATATGGAATCTGAGAAATGTAAGCCTGAGACGTCCCAAAACGTCCCAGGCAAGAAAGGAGAGAGCACCAATGGGTGTCAAATAAACCCTTTGCTAAGCTAATAAATGTCTTTGCTTAGGAAGTCAGTGATACAATGGAACGTCAACGGTGTTAGGAGTCACATAGAAGAACTTAAAGTACTCGTGCGAGATGTGTACCCAATGTTTGTATGTCTACAGGAGACACATCTCCACGAATCGCATAATTTCCATTTAAGGGAGTATTCAGTTTTTAGATCGGACTTCGTTACAGAAGATCGAGCTAGAGGTGGCGTAGCCATCCTAGCCCGTGACTGTATCGATGCTGTTTCTCTAAACTTAATAACTCCTTTACAAGCAGTAGCCGTTCAAACAGCTGTCCCGTATAAAATCACTGTGTGTTGTGTCTACTTGCCACCACAAGAAAACCTGCATCACAGCGATTTAGTAAATTTGATAAGCCAGTTACCAACTCCGTTCTTATTGGTAGGGGATTTTAATGCCCACCATTCGTCTTGGGGATCTCCGACTAGGAACTCTCGAGGTGATATTGTTGAAAGTGTAAGAATGGAACTAGACTTATGTCTGCTAAATGACGGTTCTCCTACTCATTTAGCAGCATCTACTGGTGGATGGACAGCTGTTGATCTATCGATTTGCAGCCCTCAATTAGCTACTAGATGCACATGGTCGGTACTCAATGATTTGTATGGAAGCGACCATGTGCCTATTAAGATCAGTTTATGTGACTCCCAAACCTGTTATGTTCGAAATTCCAGTTGGATTTTGCGAAAAGCCAACTGGGACTCCTACTCGAATTACCTTGTATCACTTGACATGGATTATCTGACACCCATTGATGAAAATATAGAAAATTTTACAAAAGCAATTTTAAATGCCGCTGAAAAGACCATTCCGAAAACCTCTGCGCATCCACGCCGACCGCCTGTGCCGTGGTGGAACGATGAATGCACAGAAATCCTCCGTTTACGACGAAGAGCTCTTAGGAGATTTAAACGACACCCAACGAATGGAAACCTTCAGGAATATAAAATACTCCGTGCGAAAGCACGGAGGATATTTAGGCTGAGTAGAAAGAACTCTTGGGAACAGTACATTAGCACAATTAGACGAACAACTCCGTCCTCCACAGTGTGGAGGAAACTAAGATCAGTTTGTGGTACTTCCATTCCGTTGCCAGCCATTGCGCTGAAGCAACCAGATGGGAGATTAATCACAAACAGTGATGACATTGCTAATGTACTTGGAACATCTTTTTCTAACTTTTCTGCTACTACAGCCTATAATAGATTATTCCAGATGTATAAACTGAAGGAAGAAGCAATACCGTTTACTGTTGGGTCGTCTGAGGACTCTCCTTTAAACACTCCTTTCTCTATAGGGGAATTGGAGTCAGCTCTTGCGTCAACGAAGGATTCTGCACCAGGTCCTGATTCCATTGTGTACTCCATGCTAAAACATCTACCATCATCGGCGAAACTTGTCCTCCTTCGCGTATACAATCGTTTATTCGAGGAGCGCTCTTTCCCCGATGCATGGTTAGAATCGACTGTAATTCCTCTTTTGAAGCCAGGTAAGGACAAAACCAACCCCAGTAGTTACAGGCCTATATCACTTACAAGCGTCTTGTGCAAACTACTGGAGAAGATGGTCAACCGCCGTCTTGTCTGGTACCTAGAAACCAACAACCTTCTTAGCAACGAACAATGTGGTTTCAGACTAGGACGCTCATCAGTTGACCAATTGGTTTTGTTAGAATCCGCTATTCAAGATGCCTTTCTCTTGCGTCAAACGCTCGTTGCGGTTTTCTTTGACCTTGAAAAGGCATATGATATGGCATGGAAAAGAGGAATTCTGAACACTCTGAAATCATGGAGTATACAAGGGAATATCCTAGCATTCATCGCTAACTTTCTTTCAAACAGATCTTTCCGCGTTCGACTTGGAGGCACGTATTCAAACAGCTATACACAAGAGAATGGTGTACCGCAGGGCAGCGTGCTGAGCGTCACGCTCTTTGCCGTTGCAATAAATAGTATCACCAGTAATATACGATCTCCGGTACACTGTTCCCTTTTTGTGGATGACTTTTGTATATATGTGCCTGCTCGTAGTATGGCAACTGCGGAAAGATCTTTGCAGTTAGCAATATACAGGTTAGAGGAATGGTCTAAATCTACAGGTTTCAAATTCTCTGCTTCGAAGACACAATGTGTTGCATTTAGTCGTCGTAGGCAACACCAGGAGCCGATCCTTTTTCTTGACGGGGTTCAGCTTCAAACCACGGATAGTGTTCGATTTCTAGGTCTTTTATTTGATAAAAGACTCTCATGGATCCCACATGTTCGTGATTTGAAGGTGAGATGCAATAAGAAATTGGATATGTTAAGAGTCCTTAGTGGTACGAATTGGGGAGCAGACAGAACTAGTATGCTTCGATTTTATCGCGCGGTCGTTAGATCGCGCATTGATTATGGCTGTCAAGCCTATTCATCCGCACGACCTACAGTTCTGAAAACTCTTGATACCATCCACCACTCTGGACTTAGACTGGCTACTGGTGCATTTAGAACTAGCCCAATCCCTAGTCTTCTTGTCGAAGCTGGGGAACCTACACTTTCTAGACGACGTCAGATGCTACAAATATCTTACGTTTCTGTTCTTCGAAGCAAACCCAACCACCCGGCATTTGATATAGTCTATAATAATACGTTAAATCAAGTGTACAATACACGTCAACGTTCGACCGCTCCATTTGGCATACGAACATTAAGAATATTGGATGACCTTGAGTTGCAACTTCCAACTATGTTTGAACGACAAATGTGCTATCTACCTCCATGGATAATAAAAACGCCGCACTTCGATTTCTCATTGTCCAGTTATATAAAACACGATACTCCTGTTGTGGTCTACCACCAGGAATTTTCATCCATTTATAAATCTCACCAACACAGTGAAATTATTTTCACTGATGGATCTAAACTGGACAATGGCGTTGGGTGTGCGTTTTATGCATCTGGTTGTACCTACACGTACGGATTGCCCTCAGCTTGCAGTGTTTTCACGGCAGAACTATTTGCTATTTTTAAAGCTTTGACCGTCATTCCATCTCGATCTTCGCATTATCTTTTGTGTTCGGATTCCAAAAGTGCTCTTCAGGCTCTTCAGGATGTTTTCTCTAACAACCCTTTAGTTGGGGACATTTTGTGTGCTGTACACAGGCTTCAATTGAGGGGTGTGGGGGTAACTTTCTGTTGGGTTCCTGGACATTGCGGAATACTTGGAAACACAAAAGCGGATGAAGCGGCGAAGAAAGCTACAAGTTTGGTGCCTATTACTCAACTAGTTATGGCATCCGATTATGTGTGTTTCGCGAAACATTTATTGCTCGCTGCTTGGAATGACGAGTGGCATACCGTGATTGAGAATAAGCTGAGGGAAATTAAAGATACCGTCCGTCCATGGAGGTCTTCAATTCGTTCAAAACGTAGGGAGGAAGTGGTGGTTACACGCCTTCGCGTTGGCCACTCGTTTGCAACTCATGGATATTTGATGAGGCGTGAAGATCCACCAATATGCCAATATTGCGGTGATATCTTCACAATAAAACATATTTTAGTAAACTGTGTTAATGTAAGCAATATTCGTGACCTTTTTAATTTAAAAGGGAGTTTAAAGGTGGTGCTAAGGGACGATGCCTCGGCCATTGACCGAGTCATCGCTTTCTTGCACCACTTGAAAATATTTTTTAAAATTTAATACATAAATATATATATATTTTTTTATACATATAATTCTCTGTTTCTTTTATTTATTTTACTTTAATTTATTTTGTGTTCTTGTTATTGTTATTGAGATTTATTTATTGATAAATTGTTACCTATTATTGTTTTACATATTGTTATTATTTATTTACTGTTATATTGTTTTTTGTTGTAATTTTGTTATTTAATATTGTTATAGATTTATTGTTTGTTATTTATTGTTGTTGTTTTTTGTTTTGGAATTTTTGTTGTATTTAAATTTATTTTGTTTTATTTAAAATATTCGTTGTCCGTGTTAGATTTAGTTTGGCGATGATAACCACAAATGGTTTTTCGCCAGGAAAAAAAAAAAAAAAAAAAAAAAAAAAAAAAAAAAAAAAAATCCATGAAGCAAAGGCCCTAATCCTGTTAGCTCGTATAAATACGTGCATTAAAGGTATATTTGCCGTAAGTTATAAAGCAAGATATCCTACCCAACTGACTCTATATGAGGCAACGTAAACCAAGAGATGATGTTGACAGACCTATTTTGAGATATAAATACAATAATATTGATACAGTATTTAATAAAATATATAAATATACATAAATAAATCGAACATGGAACATAATAAATCGAATTCCAATCATGGGAATTTTTCGAATTATGTAAAACCACAGCACCTTCCGAAATGAAACTTGCAACTTAAATTTGCAATTACTAATATTGCTACAAAACTAAATTTTCAAAAATTAAAACAAAATGGATACAAATTATGAAATTGGTAGGTATTTTAAATTAGATTATTTCATCCTAGCATTTATTACAATTCAATGATATCAATTTAATCAAACAATACTATGAATTCAAATCCTCACAAATTCATCAAATTAAAACTATAGTGTGAGCATCGATACTTTGGGAAAGTAAGATTTTTTTTGTCTATTACATTAAATAATTGTTCAAAATGTGACATCGAGTTGTGCTCAAAGGTTGACGTTACTAGGTATTTAACAGAGTTTGTATTTAATTTTTTTTTATTGTATCGTATTATATATTCAAATCAACGTGATTTCTTTTTGTATTAAAAGATAATAATTAAGCTGAAAAAGTATTTTAAATGTCTTACCTACTATTTCTCCCTTACTTAATTTAACAAAAAATATGTTCGAGATTAGGATTACTACTGTACGACCACGAAGTATGATAATACTCTTTGATGATATATAAATTTCGACAGCATTCAGTAGGAAATTATAGAAAAAAATAATGAAAAACACCTTACCCGTAAACATAAGGTGAATAGAAAACCTTTACTTGAAAAAGCTAGAAAGAAGGTGTACTTGATAACTTGTTATGACATGTAGTAGAGACTAGAAAATAATACAAAGAAGCCTCAACGCCTTCGTACGGTATGCCTCCTATATTTGCAGGTAAGGATTGGTACCATCGTAAACAGTCAACAGAAAACATTAGAAACTTGGTTGGTATACAGGTAGTATGGATCACGAGACTCAAAATACATGATTCTCCCATCACAACTCGTTGCTTCCTCTTGGAGACATGCTTTTGTAGATAAAGGGTATTTTCCACCATTGAACACACGTTCAATGTATATCTATGGACGCTTGATAAACACGTAAATACTACGGGTTAAAAACTATAGGGCCTCATGAATCTTTGAACCCTTGAAGAGAAAAGGTAAACAAAGAGTTCAAATTACCAATGTGAACACGGTGAACAGATACTGCTATTGAACACTCAAAAAGGACTAAAAAGGTAACTTGAAATAAAAATATAGCCTTTATTCTTTCTTTAAAAACACTCTGACTTTTTAGGAAAGTTACTTTTGTTTTAGAGGTCGAATCGTATTTATAATTATTAACACAACAAGCAGAAATGCTTGAAAGCTTGTTAGGTAGACGTTTGGTAGAATGAGAAATAAAAATAATATAGGCGTGACTCTTCTCTCTTTGAGACAGACAGCTGACGTCATAAACCTGGTCACCACAGGCAGGGTCTACGCGTGTTGCTAGAAGGGTCTACGTGTATTGAGATTTATACGAGAAAGGGAAATAAGGGACTTGTTTATCTCTCATAACTATTTACATCCTGTTCTACATATTGCAATTTTAGTCAAATAGTAACACGTTCACCCCAATATAAACGTCCGTAAGGAATATTTAATACAGATTTCACGATAAAATTGTGTGAAAAACTTGATCCTCTCCTCATCGTTGATGGAATCGTGTAAGAATACAGAACGGTTTATAGTTGATGTTGATTACAGTTTTCCTATTTTCTGTTAGAAAGAGATTTCTTCAAAAAATACGTTTATCATTACGATGGGTATGAAGCAAATGTTTATAGATTTCTACCAAAACCTAAACAGAGACTTGACCTAACATCAATATACTTTATTTAAAGACTTATCCTCAATTTCTTTGTGAAAAACGTGTCGATTACAATATAGTTGGGAGAAAGTAGACAACATTTGTTTCAGACATAATTTGGTCAGTTTATGGTGCAGGATGTATCCCATTAACGATTACGAAAGCAATACACAAAGAGCTTTTAGTACGGAGCACCTGCGACTGTGTAAAACTCTTGCCTGGCGTTTCTTCAACAAAATATATTTTAAAGTTATGCAAGAATAAGGTTAACTTCTTATAGGGACTAAATAATTTAGACTACATATTATTTTATTAATGAACCCATAAATAACATTTTGTGGCTACTACCATTTACAGACTAACCATTTGTAAAATGTACAAACACTATCTTTATTAGGCCTATTATTAACAAATAATGTATAATTTTGTCTCTGTTGTCACTCTTTTGCCAGGGTCCTTAAAGAACTTCTTCATATTATGATTCTTACGATTTTCAAGTCCCGATTGCTTAGTCTCAACCTTGAAACTATAGCAAGGTTAATGGTCCTCAAACGAAGACGATTCTCATACCATAGGTAGGTCAGTATGTTTCGCAGAGCTTGGTATTACAGACTTTGCTGAGACTGGTCCTTTATCACTAAGTAGATCGGATGTTGATATTATATTTGTATATACTGTGGGTTTTCAAAGCTGGGGTCTTGACTCTCCAGTTTTTCAGATCGGCCAAACCTTTTCCTGAATACCGTAGCTATTCAAAAAGACATCTTCTGTTTACACTTACACAGTGTGCAAAGGCATAATCCTATTGTGGAGCAAATACCTACTAATAGTACTAATCGCTATAGTACTAATCGGCCTATGTGTCGACAGGTGCTTCAGTCTCCTAGGTAATGCTACGGCGCGCCTGACCTCCTCCGCAGTAATGTATTCCCTTTAAGTCTTTCCAATGAGTTACTCATAGATTTCAGGGAAATGCTAACAGGCCGCAGATTTTTACAATTTATTATTGGGTAATTTATTTATATAGCTATCACATACAAAAATCGTTTTTATTTATACATACACACACACACACACACACACACACATATATATATATATATGTAAGTATATATATATATATATATATATATATATATATATATATATATATATATTATGATGATATGTTTTCTTGTAATATAGTTAATAAATTTAAAATATTTCAAAAACAAGAATAATATATGTATTAAAATTATTCTTGTTTTTGAAATATTTTTCATTTATTATATATATATATAGTAACTCAAAACGTATGTAAACTAAGTCATAACTGAACACAAACACGTTTGTTAGTATCAACAGGACAGACAACGACTTTCTCATTTCCTTAAATATAGGCTACTAGAACGTTGTATTTTCATAGGTTTTCAAATTTTTATAACAGCTTTTATTTCACTAACTTTATTTTAGTGTTCAACACTTACTTAAGTTTGAATTACATCCCTTAATATTGGAATTCATCTATGAAATTACGTTTATTTACTTATTTTATGCAACTTACAGTTATGCTGCTTTGGATTAGTATTAAACCTAATTTAGCTCTTATTTCAGTAAATTTATGTTATTATTAAAGCCTAACTGTAAATGATATTATGGTTTTTATGTTGGCATTAGACTATAAAGAAGCTTGTAATTCAAAAGCAATATATTATTGTTAAACAGTAGCGTAGCTTCAAATTGAGTTACTTTGAAGTTTGAATAAATATTCAACTTTAAAGTAACTTTAGTTTATGTAATTTATATTTTCAAAATATCCAGTTTTTATGCTAACGTTTATAAATGTAATAGATATTATGATAAATCGAAGATAAAATTTCCACAGAATCACAAGAAACAGTTAGTGTTGCACCTATCTGACGTCATCTGGCAGAGTTATCAGAGGATATTTAAATTGAAATAGGTTAAACAGCAAATAAGTTTCACTCTAAGCAAAACATAGCATAGAATATAAACTCTCAGTAGTTAGGGGATGCTGAAGTTAATAGAAAGTAATGTAACGAGGAAGCGGAACGAATACCTTGGCCAGAGAGCTGTCCAGCTACACAAATTAAAAGTTCACTTTCAGGTTTCATTTTTCTGACTTCCACACACTGAAAATAACATTTAACGAATTAGGAAGATTCTAAATGCGAACACTAAAAGAACCCAAAGGTTGCCACCTACATGTTTAAAAACAATCAATCAAAAGTAGGATTCAACACAGAATAATTTAATAATTATAAAATGGAATATTATAAAATTTAGTTTCAAAATTAAATGAAAAATAAGTGTAGTTGAAAGATCTCAATAATAGAAAATATACATATAATAGACAAAAGGTTAACAATTTCATTCTGGAAATATTTATAGCATAAAATAGAAATAATTAACAAACAACTACAAATAAAATGGAAATTTGATCATTTACTTAAAGAATTACATTTTTTCTAGATATATATTAGTAATAAAACAACCTGTCGGAATGCCTATTATCCCTACGAGTATAGAAAAAATATGAATATAAGTAGGTTCAAGATAGGGATATTAGGCACTGATGTACGGGATACAGAAGAGATGTTTTATCATTAAGTATGCAAAAAGGCGTATATGCTGTAGATCTAAATTGTGTTGGGTTTTGAAAATGTTAAACAGTAACGTAGCTTTAATTTGAGTTACTATGTATTAATATTTAATTTTAAAGTAATATTTGTCTATATTCTTTTAATATAGTTTCAAAATATCCAGTTGTTATAGTTTCACATGGGCCGTAGCTTTTATCTACGTTCCTTTGTAATATGTTCATGTAACAATTATATAATTTTCTATTTATTAATATTAGTCCTAAATTTTAATTCGAGATAATGTTTAAAAAAATATTATTCATTGTGTAAAATGAAACAGAAAATACTAGCTGAATCACAAGAAATAATTTAGTTTTGCATTTCTAATTAACTAGCTATCTTTCTGTCTCTAGCAAAGTTATCAGATCTTATTTATATAAATCTCAATACATTATCTTACAAAAGATTTGTGATATAGTGAAAACGAATTGCAATAGAGGAGACAACAAATAAGTTTCACTTTAAACCAAACTTGTTTTTGCCAAAGTAAGGTTTGGAAAATAAATCTTCAGTAGCTTGGAGAAGCTCAAGTTAAAGGAAAGCAATGTAACAGGGAAAGGGCCGGCATACCTTAGCCAGAGAGTTGCTCGACTACACAAATTAAGAGTTAACGCGTTAGTTTCGTTTTTCTTACCTTAATACACTTTATCAGAATCCTAATAAACATCATTACATGATACACACAGGCCCCTTTATTTACCGACAAGATTTTTAAAAAACAATCGATCATAAATGACATAGTTCCCAGAATGATTAAATATTAATGGACGAGAGTAGCATATCCCTAATTTAAATTAGAAAATTGACCTCAAACAACTTAAAAACTAGATGTAATGAATACAAACCCATACATTAAATAAGACGTGAGGGAGGTCAACACCTAAATACTCATGTAGTTAAAAGTAATTTATAAATATCCAACACTTTTTAATGAGAAATTATTTTTATTATAAGAATGAAATAATCAATAAAACAATATAATGATAATTTTAATTGATTGTGGTTACAAAAGTGATAAAAATTTTTTTTAAATATAGAAGAAGTGGAAATCTGCAAGTATGCCTATTATAGCCTACGACGAAAGAAAGGAACTTAAATTCAAATAGGCTTAAGATATAACATTAAGCTACAGTAGAACGGAAGAAGTACTACTTCAAATTCTAATAATATGGTTTTAGTCTTGTAACAGACTTTCTCTTAAAACCCAAGTACGATTGTTACTAAATGCTAATAATTAAGGTAATTTGATGTTCTATGAAACAGTAAAATAAAACAGATGTTTAAATAATGAATTTTAAAACTATTTTAAAGATAGTTCACAAACATAACAAAAAATAATACGCATAACATAAAACCATATGTAGAGATTTACAAACAGCTAGAAGAGGTAATAAAGAAACACGGATCTTTTCTCTTGTATAAATTATAATAATAGAATATTAATACTTTGACACCACTTAAATGGACATCATATAAGAAGTAACATGTAATTTTCCTCGCAATATTAAAAAATAATGTAAAGGAATTATTAGCAAATGATTAAAAACCATCGGCTATCAGATTTAATTTAAAACTCTGCCATTAAATATTTATGAGAACAGTTAGTTACAGCATCCATGGTATTTCATAAAACCGAAAACAAAAAAACTGAAACCGAAAATAAACATAATTTTCACTACTCACCTGTATCAATAATGGATACAGATTTCCCTAAATAAGAAATTATTTAAAGAAATAAACAAATTGTTGAAAATTATAAAATATGATATATTAGAAATATATAAACATAAAGTTGAGGTCAAATTAATTAATGAACTTATTCAAGTGAAATCAAAACGCCAAACTATTTACAAGGTCATTGCTGTCATGGCAATAATTGCATACAAGTGTAAAAATACCAGTAAATACATGGTTGAATTGTAGTAGCCCCTTACATATAATTTATTTATAAGAAACAATTTATTATATCGTTGTTTTTCTTGCGGATGCTAACACTTATTTTATTGGCGAAAAGCTTTGAGAAAATGTATAAATTTAAACCATTCTTATAATTGAAAAAGTTATATGCATACCTATATTACAAGAAAACGTATTACCATACGTTAACATTATACGGTATGTATATATAGACTCTTTCCCTATCTATCTATATTTCTCTCTCTCTTCCTATACACACACACATATATATAACTATATATATATATATATATATATATATATATATATATATATATATATATATATATATATATTTATATATATATATATATATATATATATATATATATATATATATATATATATATACGTGTATGTTTGTGTATTAATAAAGAACATAAGTATAATACAAATACAAGAATTATAATTGAATTTTGACTTATGTTCTTTATAAATGTATATAAGTTTTTCGTTGGCTAACAGTACCAACATCATAAGGAATATTAAACAATTAAAATTAACATATGTGCAAATTAGATCAAATAAATAGTTATGCCAAATCAATTACAATGTTGATATTTTTATTTTTATTTTGCTGCTCTAACATTATAAACACTGAATATATTATCAAATTTAGATTTTACTTGTACTTGTTCATTTGACAACTCATTATTAGTATTATAATACTAATTATTACTAGTTTATTGTATAAACTTAATGACTATTTTAGATAAAATAAATATGATAAGTAAAATTATTAATTTTATTTATGAAATGGAGAAAAATAATCAGATCAACTTTCTAGATATAACAATTATAAGACATATAATTGAATTTTAATTTAACATATATCGTAAACCGACACAAACTAACCAAATTATACCTAATAATTCTAACTATCCGTATAATCAAAAAATGGCTGCATTATACAATTTATTATATAGATTACATAAAATACCTATGAATAATGAAAACAAGATAAGAGAGAAAAACAGTATCTATCAAATTGCAATTGAGAATGGCTATAAAAAGAAAACTGTTGATAAACTTAATTATATTATTTTAAAGAAACAAAATAATAATCTAATTTACAAAAATAATGATGAAAATATCATATGGACTTCATTTACATTCTTTGGTAATGAAGTAAAAGATATTACAAAATTGTTTAAATGTAGCAACATAAAATTCGCCTATAATACTAATAATAAATTAATAAATATAATGATTAATTAGATTATTATTAATATTCATGAAAAAAACTGTGTATATAAATTAGAATGTGATCATTGTAATATAGTTTATATCGGAAAAACTAAGAAAAACTTAGAGATAGATATAAAGAATATTTTAATGCATATAAAAAGCCAGAAATTAATAAATCAAATTTTGCTTGTCATTGTATTAATAATAATCACTTATTTCCTAATATAGATAATATGATACTTATAAAATAAATTAACAAAGGTCTGAGAATGAATATTTATGAAGCTTTAGAAATACATAAATATAATACTAATAATGAGTTGATAAATGAACAAATACAAGTAAAATCTAAATTTGATAATATATTCAGTGTTTGTAATGTTAGAGCAGCAAAATAAAAAAAAAAATTTAACAACATTGTAATTGATTTGGCATAACTATTTATTTGATCTAATTTGCACATATGTCAATTTTAATTGTTTAATATTCCTGATGATGTTGGTACTGTTAGCCAACGAAAAGCTTTGAATTGTAGATTCAATTATAATTCTTGTATTTGTATTTAGACTTTGTTCTTCAATAATACACAAGAAAACATACTGCTATATATAAATATCGCAATATGTATTCTTGTGTATTAATAAAGAAATAAGTCAAAATACAAATACAAGAATTATAGTTGAATTTACAAATCAAAGCTTTTCGTTTTCTATTAGTACCAACATAATTCAAATATAATTCTTGTACTTGTATTTTGACATAGTTATATATATATATATATATATATATATATATATATATATATATATATATGTATATGTGTATAAATAACCAATCATAGATAGCTCACAAAGTTTTAAAAATAAGAAAGACAGAAAGAAAGGTTTTCTGAACAGAAGTATAGTTTTATTTGCCACTCTACCTAGTGTGAATATCGTCGGCTATTCCGTAACGAAATAACATTGGAAAACTAATTTACATAGCGTTTTCACCTAAATTTGGCGCTTTAAAGTTAAAATAGTTTGAGTTTACCAGTGTGGGCACGTTTATGTAGTTTTCTAAGTTATTAGAGTTTACACAAAGGCCTTGGAGTTTCATATCCAGTCACGTTTTTGAGGACATAATCTAAGTCGGTAGATATTGATCCGGGTTTGTAATTGAAAGCAGAATGCAGTTGGCATACTTACTTCAAATGCAAAAGTAGACCTTATCTGCCTAAATGTTAAAGCAGTCTGTTGCCCATACATTTATGAGACTTGTTTATATCTGTGTATGGAAATATCATGCCCCAGTAGTTTTAAATTAAGTACAAGAGCTCGTTTACTGGGCTCGTTTAAATTTAGTTTATTGAAAATTATAGGGCAACTATAAAAATAGGTAGCCTAAATTACATACATTTAATGGGTCAGAATAAAATAATATGTATCAAAATCAGTAGTTGGCTACATAAAATTAGTCTGGAAACGTTATAGCTACACAGTTTTCTACTATGATGGGAAAGGATTAGTATTTATAAAGTAAACGTTGTGAAAATAATTTTTTTTTCAATTGAATTTGTTTATTATTTTAATTTTCAAAAATTACTCTGCTTGTACACCTCTCCCCTTTTTCAATGCACTTCATCCTATATTACGAAACGCATTAATTTACTAGCATAAAACATGGAATCCATTTAAGGTTCAACACAGTCGTGACCTATATCTGATAGTGAGGCTTTTTGTGGCATAGCATCAGCTACTCTCATTAATTTTAAATCTCTACTTTGATGGTGAGGAATGGCTGTTACTTTTCCAAGTCTGTGTAACAATGAATTCTGCAACACCTGCGAAAAATATTTCAAGTTACATACCAACTGTTACATATTCCATTACTCCTAAATAAATATGATATTTATCAATATAAACTTGCAATACCTTCTTTTGCTTAGTTATTTTTGTCATATTTAAACCGTTACTTGTGAAAACTGAATTTTATCGAAATCTTCCACCAGAATGTATGCATATTCGTTCTGTGCTTTTACGACTGTGATCCTAATGCTGGTTGCAAAACGAATAGATATTATAGTTAGATTAACCTTTTAAGATAGCTTCAACTTTACTTAGAATCATAATTGGTTTTTTGGAAAAAAAATTAATTTATAGACACACACACACACACACACACAAATATATATATATATATATATATATATATATATATATATATATATATATATATATATATACATATATTTCATTATTAATACAACTTTAAATCTCTAAAACCAAAATACATGATGATAACTGAATATTGATAATGAATATCGCGTTAGGACATAAATACCATTCGATTTTACAATTAAAATTTGACACATTGAAACTCAAATACAATAATGTAGCAGAAATAATAATATTTCAAGTAGAAATCTGTTAATAACTCTTTAGTTGTCACGGACCGGTTAGACTGGCATTTATGTGTCCTATTTTTGCCACGGGTCATTATAATTGTCCCTAGATTTACGTACGGACATTGCCACCCCCGATGCCATTAGATCATGAGTAGCGGCTATTCCTCTACAATTTGCAGAGAATTAAAGAAAACATTTCTTTAATAGCATTCCTAACCACATTTTTCTATTCTTCTTCATTAGGAATAAAAAAACTGTACAATATGACAGTGATATCGGATTGATAATTACAAAGACCAAAAGCATAAATAATATTTGAACTCTTTTCTTACTTAGGAAATACAAAACAATTTTATTTTAGTCACTCTTAATTAAATAATTGTATTAAATATATACATATATATATATATATATATATATATATAAACACACACACACACACACACACACACACATATATATATATATATATATATATATATATATATATATATTTGTGTGTGTGTGTGTGTGTGTGTGTGTGTGAATTGTTTCTACTGAGATAGTGTTGAGAGAGCGCCCTTTAACTAATGTTAACTACTACTTTTGGAACTATCGATATCATCATGAAAATTAACTTAAAATAATAAATATTTAAATCATATTTTTTAAGTTTAGTTTTATTTACAAAAATATCAATGCTTAACGAGTTAATGTAATGGGTGCATATTATCAAAAGTGGTAGTAGTAATAATTCTTATCTATCACCAAGAGATTTTGGATAGGTCTTCCCTTATTGTTTCTGTATTTTAGTATAGTTTGTATATTCTTTGCAATGATAACACATCACAAACAAATATTTTATCAGCTTGCACACAAAAGCAAAGACTACGTCCTCTAGTGTACTTCTAAGCTTAACACAAAGCACTATTAAATAATGACAACTTCATTTACTTCTAATGTGTAAATATTATATAAATATAACCTAATTTCAAACAATGTTAGTGTAATATAAACAATATCTATTGTATAATTACTCATCTCTGTGATTGTACACGTTTGATTCGAAGGCACTCATATTTTGATTTCGATTAATTACTGTATTCTCTACCAATTTATGAATTATTACCGTACCTGTGACAGGTACGTAACCCATTTGGCATCATAGGAAAAACTCAAGGTTTTAGTTTTTCGCATAACAAAGGATTTAAAAAAAAAAAAAAAACAAAATACGGCAGAGCTTTGAACATTTTATAAGACTCTCCCCCGGGAGGGCACATTCACGATAGGCAACTCTCTCACCTCGGGCCCACACTACACGGTGTCATGCCTGGAAATGTTGAATGTTTTCCTATTGTTGTTTTTTTGTGAATGTAAGTAATTGACTGATAGATTCTTTAAATATGTGGCATTGTTAAATAAGTGCAAATCATAAATATTCCATGTTTTTCAATTTAAATGTTCAATGATTTTATAAATTTATAATCAGAAATTTACATTTTTTTAAAGCTATTGCAAGTAACAAGAGTGTTGTATTTATACCCTTTGCACATATCATAATATGATTCTTTGTATTGTTTAAGGTGTGCAATGACACAACAAAAGGAGCAATATAAAACACCTACAAGTCGTACACAAAACTTAAATACTTATTTACTTAAACCCGTTACAAACTGTTATAGTAATACTAACTGATGACGATGATGACTTTGTCACTACGTATGCGTAAATAAAAGAATTATTGTTCAGTTTTCTGTACGTCTTTAATTTAATAATATAATAACCTCGCAATCTAAGCTAAAATAATACTTGGTATAGATGGAGCATTGTTCATATGTTATACTTGTTGCATATAAAATCTATCAACAACCTAGATCTCCATGGAATCGCAAAAAAATATGGACTGTTTAACATAATTACTTAAAATTTTATGGGTACATTCACAATAACATAGCAGTTATGAGACTGACTTAATTGTTATTTGTAATGTAATTATTGTACCTCAAAACAAAACAAGTAATAAATTACATTTATAGCGTAATGTTAAGGCAAGTTTTGATTGCTATTAAATTTATAGCACCTTAAACCGAATTAGTGCTTGGAAAAATAGCTATAAAAAGCTATTTTCTGTTGCAGTTACGGTTTGAGTTGACAATGGGTCACATCTCCCGTAACGACCGTTCTCAACAAATAGAAGTAAGTGCTAGTATAGGCATGTTTATAAACATATAAAAGTGTTTAGCCATTACAAGTTTTTATTGGAGGATATCCTGAGTCATTAACTGATACAAACCATTGGCAATCTAGAGACCCATATTGAACATTTGGGAAAACCCTGAAGTGTTAAATATTCTTAAGTAGTTTTAGAGAGGTTGATAAGGCATTTACTAGATAAACAGCAACGACATAATTCCCACCTGCAACTTTAAGTATACTCCAACAACACATTTGATATAAATCTAACTTCAGTAGGGCACACAATAAAAAACCTATGTAGTTAATGGTAGCTCCATCCAACTAAGAAAACAATGGAGCTACACATATTTTAGTTAACATAGAGGGGTCGACGCAAATACTATCTATTTGAACAAAAAAGCCTCGTAATAATTATGCAATTGTAATTAGGCTGACTCCTATTTTGATTATTTTGAGAGCTGAAATACATAAAAAACCTAAAATTTTGCATTATCGGTTTTATACTTTAATGGATAAATATTTCAAAAGAATTATAAAAATCTCGAGCAACATACCTGCTATAAATGACAAAGTTAATGTGTTACGTATTTATCTGATATTTATAAAATCATTTACCCTCTGTAGTACGTTCTATGCAAATATAACAATTGGTATTTAATGCATAAAAATATTAGGTTTCACCAATAAAATATTTATTAATTGAAGAGAAATAGAGTTTTGTGTTGAAATTGAAATGTTTTAAAAACGCATTAGATATTGGGGAAAATAACTAGTGATATGGCTTAAATAACGTTTGGAGACATGGAGTGGGTGTAATTAGCCATTGACTGAGATAAATGAAGAATTCTTATCGTTCCGTCATTGAGCTCTCAATCTTCATAAACTATTAAGTCCTTAGATAATTTCATACAGTAGTGTCAATTGAAATTTACATAAGGAAAACCACTATGCTATTCTTCTCTTGTCTAGTGTGTATTACTCAGTCTCAATGTAAAAGTGGGCCCTTAGATACAGCTTACAAGTATCGATTTATTTAATTTTATCCTGGTAAATCGAACATTTCAACAGATTATAAAAACCTGCATTTATTTCTTAAACTTATATTTAAACTAACAGAGAGTAATTATTTTCCCATGATCTTGTTTCACAAATGACTTTATTTTTGCATTTTACTTTGCTCAGTCGCGTATACAGGCATGTAAGCGGCAACCTTTAAAATTAATCCTCTAAAGTTCAATTATGTGGTTACTTTGTCTCGATACATTGGAAACTCAAAGCTACCACAGAGTCTCAGTTAAGAAGGTTCTTTCATGACTAAATTTTAAGTACCTTTTACTTTTGTATATTATATAATATTGTGAATTGTTTTTATTTTGGTAGGATTACTTTTATAAGAGTAATATGATATCAATATGTGCATAAACGTATATTCAGAATATATAAAAATATTCTTGAATTTTTTACTCCATTACGTTCGGCGAATCTTATTAATCACTTAAACAATAGTTTAAGACTATCCGAACTTTATAAAGTCAAAGTTAATCACTATTGTTTAAGTGGTTAACATAAAGATATGTTTCATTTTATTTGTAATTCACTATTTAGTTACCGTTACTACTTTATTTATAACAAATTCTGTGATAATTTCAAATTGGCTGTAGAGTTGAGCACGCTGTCTAGTCCTGGGGCTGCTCTGCGGACACAGGCGACTGCAAATTAAGCAGAACAATGATCAAGATCCTCCAAGTGAACGTACAGAATAGCAGGGCGGCGAGTGCTGTCGTGTGTAAGATGCTGGACAGGGGAGAGGTGGACTTGGTTCTCATCCAGGAGCCATGGATTTCTGGAGGACGAATATGCGGGTTGGCGACATCTGGAGGTAAGTTGTTGTACGATAAGGACTCCGGTGTTCCCAGGACGTGTATCCTGGTTAGGAGGGGGTTGAGTGCTTTTGTACTAACGGACTTCTGCTGCAGGGACTTAATAGCAGTGACGGTGGAGCTGCGGGCGGAGGGGAGGATGAAGAGGCTGAACCTTGCCACGGCATATCTCCCCTTTGACTACGCGGGGGCTCTACCAACACAAGAGCTGAGGAGGCTGGTCGAGCACTGCGGGGCTGTGGCGGAGGAGCTGCTGGTGGGGATGGATGCTAACTCCCATCACAATTCGTGGGGAAGTACAGGTACCAACACTAGAGGTGAGGAACTTTTAGCTTATCTTAGCTCTAAGAATTTACTAGTTTTAAATCAGGGGGAAGAGCCGACGTTTATCACTAGGGCCAGAGAGGAGGTCCTGGACATTACGGTGGCATCGAACCAGACGGCTAGGTATGTACTAAACTGGCATGTGTCGGATGAACCATCTTCTTCTGACCACAGACATATTAGGTATGATATCTCTCTAAATCCAGCCATGCTTCGGCCAACCAGGGATCCAAGAAGAACAGACTGGGACTCCTACAGGAGGGACCTGGGAGTTCGGATTGAGGAGGCTGGATTGGAGTATGGTGGGAGGAGAGAGCTAGAAGACTCTGCCGCATTGGTTGGCGAGGCTATCGTAGAATCCTTTACTGATAACTGCCCTCTCAGTGAGGGGAGAAAAGTAGGGGATCCGTCATGGTGGAACAAGAAGCTAGCCAAACTTCAGAAGACCACCAGGAGACTCTTTAATAGAGCAAATAAGAACGGGGAGTGGGACCAGTATAGGAAAACACTAACCGAATACAACAGGGCAATTAGAGAAGCACGCAGGAAGTCCTGGAAGGAGTATTGTCAAGAGATTGACAAAACTCGGGAAGGGGCACGACTGCATAAAGTGCTCTCTAAGGATCCAGTTAACCCGGTGGGAATGCTAAGGACCCCACTGGGAAATATAACAAAAACTGCAGGGGAAACTGTGGAAGAATTAATCAGAACACAATTCCCTTCCAGTACTCTGAGGAAACTTGGGGGAGCAAACACTGAACCAGTTGCCAAACTCACCACAAGACGTGGTAAGAGGGCGGACTGGGAAGTGGCAAGGAGGATAGTAACTCCAAAAAGGGTAAGATGGGCTATTGGCCCATTTAAACCCTACAAATCTCCAGGTCCAGATGGGATCTATCCTGTGCTGCTGCAGCAGGGAATGGATGTGCTGGTACTGGTACTTACTAAATTATACAGGCTAAGCATTGCTCTAGGGCATGTGCCGGCAGCGCTAGTAAGGTGGTCTTTATACCTAAGCCCACCGGTAAACAATCGGAAGGGAAAGGATACAGACCTATTACACTCATGTCCTTTGTTCTTAAGGGACTTGAAAACTGGTTGATAGGCATATTAGGGGGGGGGGGTGCTTTGGCCATAAAACCACTGCATTGGAACCAGTATGCTTATCAACCGGGGAAATCCTGCGAGGGAGCTCTCCATCAAGTGGTTGGTAGGATTGAGCAAATGATCGCAGAGAAAGGTTGTGCCATAGGTGCCTTCCTCGACATTGAAGGGGCTTTCAATAACCCCTCAGTGGAGACGATGGTAAGTGGTGCAAGACGTCATGGAGTAGATGCAACCACTTGTGGTTGGATAAGTTCCATGTTAACAAACAGAAGCATTTCTGTAGAGGTGGCAGGGGAGGTCAGAAGGGTAGACAAGTCTGGGCTGTGCACAGGGGGGAGTTCTCTCTCCTCTGTTGTGGTGCCTAGTGGTTGACAACCTTTTGAACTCCTGAATAAACAGGGGTACTTCTGTCTAGGATATGCGGACGACATAGTTGTTCCGATCCTGGGCAGATTCCCTGATACAGTCCTTGAGGTAATCAGAAATCCTCTACGACTGATTGAAGAGTGGTGTAAAAAGGAGAACCTTAGGGTAAATCCAAAAAAGACTGCTCTCATTAACTTCACCAGACAGCGAAAAGATCTGACGATCAGGATGCCCCGCTTGTTTGGTGAATACCTTGAGTTTGTGGGGGAGGTGAAGTACCTGGGAGTTACTCTGGACAGGAAACTCACCTGGAACCCACATCTTGAGAGGACAGTTAACAGTTCCAAAAGGGCACTGATGACTGTGAGAATAATGGTGGGTAAGAAATGGGGACTGAAGCCATCAATGATGCACTGGATGTATCTGAGGGTGATAAGACCTATGATTACCTATGGAGCTCTGGTGTGGTGGACAAAGGCCAACCAGGCACAGACAAGAGCTAAACTGATCTCTATCCAGAGATTGGCCTGTCTGTGCACACTGGGAGCGATGTCAACTATACCAGGTGCAGCAATGGAAGTAATGCTTAACCTCCCTCCCCTTGAGCTTGTCCTTAGGGGAGAGGCCAGGCTGGCGGCATGGAGATTGCGCAACTCGAGCAACTGTGCTAACCTCCCAGATGTCTCGGGACATATGAGTATCGAGTTGCGTGGTCAAAGAACCCGTCTTGGAAATGGGCAGCGACCACACTACTCGAATGTTTGCACCTGACCAGGTCCACCAAACTGTGATGGAATGGTCAGGGACATTAACATTGGGAGCTCAGATCTGGTACACAGATGGCTCCACGATGGACTTCGGCACTGGAGCGGGGGTGTATTGTAAAAACCCAAGGGTAGAACTAGATTTTTCCTTGGGGAGGCATACCTCTGTCTTTCAGGCCAAAGTATATGCTATAAATGCCTGTCTGGGAGAAATAGCGAGAAGGGAAACACATGGGACCCGGATTGCTATTTTCTCCGACAGTCAGGCAGCAATTAAGGCACTAAACGGACACGTGGTCACCTCGGCCATAGTCAGGGAGTGCCTAATTAACCTACAAGCTTTGGCAAGGCACAATCAAATCAAGATAGGTTGGGTGCCAGGACATAGGGGAATACTTGGAAATGAAGCCGCAGATGTGCTAGCCAGGGAGGGATCTTCGACTCCCCTGATTGGACCGGAGCCTGCGGTAGGTATTTCCAAATCCATGGTCAAGATGACAGTGCGAAGGTGGATGGCTGAAAGACACTGTGAGCACTGGATCAGGGCCGAAGGGATGAGACACAGTAAGCTAACCCTTAGGAAACCTTCCTTGGGGCTGCAGAAGAGTCTCATCTATCTGTCTAGGCAGGAATTAAGGATAGCCACAGGTCTACTCACGAGACACGGTGGACTAAGGAAACATTTGCATAAAATGGGTATCTACAAAGATGAACCAGTGTGCAGATTATGCGGGCAGGAACTGGAGACTGCCACACACATTATTTACAGATATGAAGTACTTGCTGAGAGGCGCTTCAACCTCTTTGGTGATGGAACGGCTTTGGTGGATGCTGAAGG
This sequence comes from Prosapia bicincta, assembly GCA_036971475.1. NCBI lineage: Eukaryota > Metazoa > Arthropoda > Insecta > Hemiptera > Cercopidae > Prosapia > Prosapia bicincta. The sequence goes on from JBAIZL010000001.1 coordinate 183,808,838, forward strand.
TAAAACTCTAGTAAGGAAACTCCAAAACCTGGTAAGAGGGAAGGGGTTATTTGACTAGATCAGGGAGGTAAGTACAATATACCTTAAGGTAGCAGTGCTTCGGGCAATTCATAACCTGCTCCCAAGTTAAAAAAAAAAAAAAAAAAAAAAAACATACAAATACCCTGACCCCTTGCTTAAAACCAAAAGAGTGGAAGCGGAATGAACACATTCCTCACATTGGAAGACGTGCATCTAATAAAAAAAGTTCAAAAAGCCCTCAGAGTGATATTCTGAGAATAACTACAAATTTATAAAAACAAAAGCAATACCACAAACGAACAAATATAAATAAAATAAAAAAACGATAAATTATGCAACTTAATAATAAATTAACCGCAAAAGAAACTAAAAACTTTCCACGGTGTAGTAAATCCTAAAGTAGAACAATACCGGTATACCACGTTACAACGGACAACCTACATATCTGGCAATCTACAGAAGTACTTAGTCTCAGTTGATGCTCAATGATGAAGACACTGTAATTGGTCTTTGATAGCTAACTCGCATATGTACCATTGTTTAATCACATTATATTGTTAGTGATAGAGGAATACAAAGTAACAGTGTTGTAAAGTTGTTATATATTTAACTAAATATATTATAAATATAAACTAAAGTATTGATTTATAACATAAATTGATATGAAGGTAATACATTGTAGAGACAGTTATTAAGTACAATTCATTTATTACAACTATAGACTCAGAATAAGTATTTATTAAAATATTACCAAAATAAACTTGTTTGAACATATTAGGCAAATAAATATTACAAAATATTCCATTACTTTAGGAGAGACAGGGTCTCGATTAATCCTCTCTCCGGTAACCGGGCAAAAGCCAAGGATATTAGTGTAGTGAGAATAACGCATCTATCGCTTAGTAGGATTATAACCACGTGTTTATCTTCACTTATAATTTTCACACGGAGTGGGTCAAACTGGAAACTGATAAAGGAGGCCTTGAAACATTTGGTATACAGGGAGTGCGTCAATCTGTAAATTGATAAAGGGATCTTGAAACATTTGGTGGCACAGGGAAACCTAAACATTCTTTGAATAGAACCTGAACAAGGTAGGAAATAGAAAATATAAAGGGCACTGTACATACTTCGTTGACCACTTTCCGAAACTATAAGATATGAGAAGTATCAAAGTTCACCATAATTGATTTTATTGTGGTGGAATTAAAAAAAAAAAAAACATAGATGTTTGAGTTTTTAAATTCGTAGATAATTCTAATCAAATTATATTAAATTAGAAAATTATGTGACTTTATATCGTCCTTCAAATGACCAGTGCTTGGCATTCACATATTATTTTGTTTCGAATGTATCCCGTGTTCCATATGGGACATTATAGTCGATAACTTTGCTCTATCTTTCATTTAATTTGACTTTTCCGTAATGCATTATTCCGGGGCTACGAGGTAAGGTGCGAAGGATCCCTCTTTATTCCATATACCTCTTCTACTCTTCAACATACTTTTATCTTTAGTTAATTTCGTTGGTACAGTAGAACCTCTCATACTAGACACAATGTGGACTTAAAGGTTGTCGAGTGTTGAGGTTGTCGAGTTTTAGGGAACTTAAATAAAAATAACTAGGAGATGAATAAAAACGTTTATTTAGAGAATTAAAATTGTACATTTATTGATTTAGTATATACAATTATATATTTATATCAATATTTATAACTTAAAATAAAAAAATACAAAAACAATTTGAGACAAAAGGCCTAGTAGAATCTGAAAATACAGTGCTCATTATTATTATTATTGTTATTATTTTTTTTTTTTAAAGACGAGAATGCTTTATGCACAGATTGTGGGACTCCTCTCGATACTGCACTAGGCTCTACATCTGAAAGTTTACCCACTAAACTCGTCACCCTCCAGGCAGATTTCCACCCCGGAACCGCCGAAGCATTACTTCAAGGTGGTGCCTCTTATACTTCCTCCATTATATTACGGATCTAGCCATCCTTCTTCTTTTTTACATCGTAGAATAGATTCGATGTATTTCTATGCCATATTCCAGTTGGCTTCCGATGCAAACGTCGTCCGCATAAAGCTCTCTGGGGAGAGACCCGTGGCATGTGTCATCAATCGACTCCTCTGGTCTACGAATCTGGCGCACTCAAAGAAGGTGTGCCTCGAGTCATCCAGTTTGTCGCTACATATCCGGCATTTCTGGGACAGAACTTTTCCCATCTTAAAAAGGTATGCCCGTAGCCTGTCAGGAACTGTGTGATATAGAAGTTCACATCCCCGTGCCTGCGTTCTGTCAATTCCTTTAAGCTTCTTCTCAGAAGGAACGTCCACCTACCTGACCGTTCATGATTCCATCGTTGCTGCCACTGGTTCATGGTTTGTGCTCTGGCTCGCTTGACCGCCTCTATTTTGCCTATCTTTTTACTGTTATTATATACAAATTTTCTCTCTTAAGCCAATAGGTCGATTGGCACAACACCTGCCACAACCAGCACAGCTGCCGACGAAACTGTACGGTAGGCGCTCGCTATACTTAGCGATCCCATTCGTTGAATCGTATCGAGTCTGGTACGGTACTTCTGTACCTTCAAAGTGTCGGCCCAGATATCAGAACCGTAGAGCATGATGGATTGCACCGTAGACCATAGGAGTCGTCTCCTGCTTGCCCTTGGGCCACCGACGTTAGCCATCAATCTTGCGAGTGACGATGTCACAGCCGAAGCCTTATCACAGGTCATGCGAAGATGTTCCCCGTACGTTGTCCAGCTTGACTCCTAAGTACTTCACCGCTCTCTTAGTGAAGAGCGTCTCCTGTCTCACAACCATTGGTACCACCATCGACATCCTCCTTCCAGATAATAAAACTATCTCAGTCTTGGAAACGGCCAGCTGTAGTCCGTGTTCAGTCATCCATAGGTTAATCCTACGCATGACCTGATTCAGCCGTACCTGCGCCAACTCAGTGCTGCGAGCTGTAATGACAGCAGCAACGGTCTGTAAGATGGTGGATCCTCAGAGGAGCCCTTCCCTTTATTTATGAGCACAAGCCGCGCTACCTTCCACTGTGATGCGAATATGCCTGACTTCAGACAGGCATTGTACATGTCCAGTAGAGGGCTTGGTTGTGCGCGAACCACCACCTTCAATACCTTTGGTGGGATTCCGTCTGGTCCTGGGGCTTTCCCATTTTTTAATGATATCACGGCCGTGATCAGTTCTGATTCAGTGAACAAAGGAATATCACCGCTCCCACGTGGTTCTTCAGGAGAGATCAGACGCTGGTGATCGGGAAATAGTGCTTCCACAATTCGTCTCGTTGCGCTGGCGCTCAATGCCTGGTCAAAGGATCCGCCGCTCAGCTTTCGTGTAACTATTTTATAGCCCATACCCCAGGGGTCTTCATTAATCTCTTCGCAAAGGGATCTCCAGCATCTCCTTGCTCTGCCGGATTGCCAAAACAAGAGCCTTTTGTGCCTCCTTGTGCTCTAAAGCTAGAGCCGCTGCCTTAACCCCGCCACGAGATCTCTGTGCCTTCCGTCTAAGTTGAAGACATCTTCTTCTGAGATCGGCTATATCGACGGTCCACCAATAGTCTTGCTGTCTTGCTTTGCGGATGCTCTTACGAGGCATTGACATTTGGCAGGCTTGTCGTATGACGTAGGTCACCTGTTTAACGGTCACCATTCTATATCCCCTACATTGGATGAATCTGGATAGGAGGCCGGATTACATTGCCACATGAAAGAAAGTGCTTCCATCAACATTGCTCCATCCATCTTTCCTACACTCCACCTTGGCTGGCATCGGATCCCGGAACGAGATGTTATATACTCCTTTTCAATATCAAAAGATATATAATCATATCATGATCACTCCCCGATTAGTCCGGGAGCACTCGCCAGTTCCTACATCTCCGCCCCAGGTTTTCCGATACCAGCGTCACATCTGGAATGGAGTATCCGTAGCCGGGCCGATGATATGTCGGGGTACTACCAGTGTTTTGGATATGAAGTCCCAGTCTGGCTGCCATTTAAAACATAATATTTCCTCTTCTATTTGTGCGCGGCATTCCCCATTGTACAGCTCTGGCGTTGAAATCTCCGCCCATTTAGATTTTTCCACCCACCTTTCTCACTGAATCCTCCATATTATTCAATTTTTCCAGATAAATGTTGATACTATCGTTTGGTGAGATGTAGCAGCTGACGAATGTCAAGTCTCCACTTGTAATCCAAACATAGCCACTTCCAGAGCCGGTCTTTCTTATCGGAAACTTCCGCAGATCCGTAATCCAGATTACTGCCATTCCAGATTCAAACTTTTGCCATGCTAATTTCCCTTTATGACGGTACGACTCGCTGATGATCGCTACGTCGATTCCTGTTTCCAGTACCAACTGATCGATCAATCCATCAGCAGCCCGACATCTGTTGAGGTTACCTTGCAGCACCTTCATGCAGGTTTGCCCTTGCACTTTTTAAAAGCGAGAGCCTCTCGAAAAACTTTACAGGATCCCGATCCTGATACATGGTTTAGCGGGATATCCTTGTAGCCTTTTTCAGTACAAAGGATACAATGTGCTTCTGTCTTACATTGTGCCGCCTTGTGGTCTCTGTGTCCACACTTCCAGCATGTGTCGCTTCTATCAGGACCCTTGCAGTCGCTTCTTACGTGACCATATTGGAAACATCTGTAGCAGCGACGAACCTCGACTTTTCGTCTGATTCTAGCAGACACCCATCCTACTTTAACACTGCCTTTCTTTAGGATTTTGATGTCCTGTGCCTCTTCTAGCTCTACAATTGCCAGACATTGTTCTCTACGGTTAGGGCCAAGAATGGAGACCATTATCTCTCCTTCAACCTCTTCCCGGTCAAGGGCCTCTTTAACCTCCTCTTCAGAACTGTAAGAATCAAGGTCCAGAATCTTTAGCCTCATCTTCGGGATCAGGCTACGGACCTCTCCGCTCTCTCCGATCGCCGGTTCACTCGGTTTGGAGCGCTGTCTGGTCTCTGCAACTATTGAGTTCCAGCAAAACTCCACCCTCCCTCGTTTTCCTGATGCCGCGAATCACCGCACCACTGTCTTCTGGCCGCACATCTTTCCTTATCGCACCTAGGATTTCCGCATAGCTCTTTCCAGCGGAAGCTTTAATAACTAAGGCGTTCCTTCTTGGTCTTCCCTCTTTCTTCGCCTTATTGGACAATCGGCTGTCTTGCTGCCGTATGATAGGCATCAACACGCGCTGCTGCGTCTCTGGTACTTTCTTTGCCTTGCCCTTCCTCTTACTTGGATGTTAGTATCCATCGCCTCCTGGCTGTTTGTTGACTCCCTTGGGCGCTTTCGTGGAGGTAGCTTTCGTCTACCAGGGCTACTTCCTACAGACACAGATGCCCTCTCTGCTAGAGTCCAGATTGCATTCTGTCGTGAAATTCTACAGGCTCGAAGCACCTCCAGACCATCCTCTAGTTTGACGAGTCCATTCTTGATAGCCGTGTTCACATTTTTCTGTTTTGCAACAGATTCCCTCATAGTACGTAGGATAGCGATAATAGCTCTGATTTGCTCCTCGTCGCTCTTATCTGCCTCGCTGATCTGTAATTTCAGCCTTTCGACCTCGGAGGATTCGGCCTCTGAAATAAAGCTCTGCAAATGTGGTCTCACTTCGGCGTCCACATCACGTTCAGGAACATCATCAAATGGATCCGCTACCTTACTACTCTCCAAGGTTCTTGTTAGAGGCGGAGTCCTTATTGTGCTCGTGCTTTTCTTAAAAGGGTCTTTTTCTTTTTCTGCACTTGTAGCTTGCGTCAGGGCCAAGTGTCCCACCCTTTTCGAAGAATTGCAGTCATGGGCTAACGACCCAGGTGTGGCCTGCTCAGTCACCTCCACCTGTGCCGGTACTGGGGATCCGACTCCCTGCACCGTAAAAGATATCTCCTTCTCACTAATCATATTTGGTTTAGTTTCGGGGTTCCCTCCCCTATCTTGTTTTGGTTCACCCTGGCTATTTTATTTCACCAGTACCCGAAGTGCAAGCACAACGAGCGTTCCCCTATCCACCACCTGGGGAGGCGCCAGATAGCAGACAAGCATTTGCCACGGGGCTCATTATTATTATTACTGAAGTTTTTTATGCTGCTTATAAAAAATCCTATAAATCATTGCCTTCGTGATCTAGAAGTTTCCTCCAAGAACGAATAACGGTTATGGTCTCAAGCTCGATCCAAGATTGAGAGACCCATCCAATAACATCTAATAAATCGATCTTCTTTAGTTTAGCCGTTAGCTCCTCACCCGATTCCAAGGACAACACCAGAGATGACAAAAGCTTACGTCTGTACCTTCTCTTTAACGCTGCCAAAGCTTCTTGGTCCATCGGTTGACAGAGAGACGTGACGTTCGGCAGTAGAAACATTGCTGTAATGTCTTTGTCCTGTAAATATTGCACAACAGGGTAAGTCGTAGAATTATCGAGAATCAGTAGAGCTTTCCTGAGAAGATTTGTTTCTTCAGAAACTTCTCAACGTCTGGGACGAGATGTTGGAAAAAAAACAAAAAAAAACACTCTTTAAAAATTGCTTCGCTCACCATGCCTTAGATTGATTTCTATACCAAACTAGGACTTCAAAGTTGCCATCACTTGTGCATCTGGCAGTTTTAAATGCTCTTGGTTTTCTTTCTTTTCCAATTAGCGCTAATTTGAGGCTGTGCTCTCCTGTTGCATCACTGCAGGCAAGAATAGTCACACGCTCATTACTTCTGTTAAGACCTGGTGCAGCTTTTTCATCTCACAGAGCTAAACTTTTTGAAGGAAGCATTCGAAAGTTTAGTCCTGTCTCATCTGAATTGTAGATTTGATCACCTGAAAGTCCTTCTTTTTCAATAAACTCGTGTAGTTTGGTCTTGAAGTCACTCACGTTGTTAGGGTCAGCTGACAGTTTTTCCCCGTAGATACTGAGCAGCTTGATTCCATATCGTTGTTTCCACCTTGATAACCAACCATTGCTTGCTGTAAACCCAGGCTCTTCTTCGTCCTTAAATTGTTCATAAAACTGAAGAGATTTTTCTTGCATAATGGGTCCAGATATAGGCGTTCCCTTCTCCCTGTGCACACTGACCATTGGTAAAGGGTTTTGCCGACTTTTTCGAACTCTGCACTTCTCGAGTTTTTCGTTCCGCGATGGATTCTATACACTGTCATTTCAAACACCACCATTCAATTTCAGATTTCTTTTTCTTCCAACCGAGCAATGTAGACCTACCTATGTTCAAGTAAAACGCTATTTCATTTACGCTTTCACCAAGATCAAGTCTCTTGTCTGGTCTAGTAACCTAGTATGAGTCTCTAGCGCTCTCGGGCGGCCTATGTACTGGTGGAAAGCTTTACGTTATGGGCGGTGTAAAAAAATTAATAATTCACCAACCCTGTCGAGTTTTACGGAATGTCGAGGTTTCGGGAATCGAGTTTGAGAGGTTCTACTGTATAGTTTTACAACATTTTGGAATTTATTTTCACATGGGTTTTATATGTATACTACTACAAAGTAGTATCTGTATATTCTATTATCTATAAAATATCAATAAATAATATAAGGAACTTCAGATGTATTCAACTTTACAGATAGAGTTCAAGTCAATTGTTGGCGTGAACGTGTCTGTCCTCCGAGTTCTAAGGATAATTAAAATACGACCAACTGCGGTCTCAAATTACTATACAATAAAGAGATTTATTCTTATAACACTTAGGGACGAAACGATTTCTACACGATAATTGTAGATATACGATGTTCCCAATTGTGATTTATAAGGTTATGTTGCTCTCAATAATGTCAATTATGTTTGGTGTGGGTGATATTCAATTAATTGGATTCTCGATTGAGCATCAGTGTTTCGGTTTAATTCCTTTTTTTATATTTTATTTCGTAATTATATTCTTCTAGTTTTAATCTCCATCTCAGGAGATTGGAATTCGGTTGTTAAACAGTATATAACTACTGTAAAGGTTTATGATCTGAATAAATTTTGAATTTTCCTCTAAAATCAATTACTAACCTAAGCATTTGTTTATTTGAAGCATCTGCTTTTTTTAGAACAATCCATATAGGTGAATTCCAAGGTGAGAAAGAGAGGTGAATAATTTTGTGTGTGAGCATATCTTGAATCTGTTTATCTACTTCCTTTCGATAAATTTCTGAGTATCTATAGTTTCTGATATAAACAGGGCTTTCGTCAGTCGTCCTAATTACGTGTTTCAATTGATTGGTAAATGACATACCATTATATTCTTGGTGCAATTAATCAGAATAATCAGAAATTAGTTTAATATTTCTCGTTTCACTTCGTTAGTCAAATGATCTGTTCTAATCTTTGCAGAGTCCAATTTATTACATTTGTGATTTAACATGTTAATATTTGTAGTAGTTACTGGATTATTATTAAAAACTCTAAATTTTAAACCCACCTAGCGGTTCTACGTTCATTTGTTTCATCTCTAAACTTTTATCAGCCGTTGCATTATTGAATACTGGGCAGTAACTTACTCCATTTTCAACTTATACTATACATATTACTATTCCGTCTTGAATTCTACAGGGTAATATTCCTTGTCCATTGCTCATATTAGGAATTTTTACCTTAATGGTTTGTTTAATACGGGCTTGATTTAAACAGTATCTAGTTTCATTTTCAATAGCACTTGAATTATTATTATTATTATCATTGTTATTATTATTATTGGTTCTTCTGTATTGAAATAAAGTATTATTAATAATCTTCCTGGTAAAACATATTCAGAACAAAAGCTATAATACTGTAATTGTTTGAAAGTGACAATGATTCTTATTGTAAATTTAGTCCAGCATAATATCATGTCGTTTCTATTTTATTCTATAAAAATATAGGATATAGAAGTTGTTTTCTAATAAAAGTCTTTATCCTATGAGATTCATAATCAAACCTCAGCTATATTTTGAAAGATACTACGTAAATTGTACTAATATTTTATACTGAATCAATCCCCCTGACCGAAAATCGGAATGTTTTCCTACATTCTACACATTTTGCTAAAAAGGTTGTTATAAAAATACGTAGTTTTTGAGCTAATGAAAACTAAAACATGTTTTAACTTAACTGTAAACAATCTAAACAAAAGAAACAAGAACTTATTCAACAAAAGTTATAAACACATGAGCAAACCCGTTAATAAAAGATGTAATATATTATATTTAACAATGAATATAAAATTTTTTGAGTACAAGCATAATGTACCATCATTGGTACGACCTGTATTAACAGAAAATAAAACATACAATTCTGTAATCAGGTTAAATGTACAAAGTGGGATTAATCGTGAATTATAATGGTGTGGTTTCACAGCACATTACCCTTCCTGACACAGCGGCAAGATAAGTAAAGTATAGTAGCTATACCGGACAGATATCTTCTCCAAAACCTAAGAGCATTAGAAGCAACCAGTAGGCTTTGCATTCTATAAATTTGTCCAATATATATCCGAATAGATGTCACTTCCAATGCGACGTTTATGTACGATATGATATTTATATATAATATAATAGACTGAATAAATATTTGACCAAAATTTCAATTTGTTTGTGATTTACTTACACCATAAACTAATGTATTTATGTGCAGGTATCTGAGTGTGTAATCAAGTGTTTGTGCCGTGTGTTGTGTGTGGACAGGTTTGTATGTATGTATCTTTGTGTGTGTAAACACATGTTTCTGATGTGTGTATGTGCTTGCATAGGTGTGCATGTCAGTATCTGTGCGTGTGTGTGTAATAAATCAAGAAGAACGTTTCTTCCTAAATATTTAATAAACAGAAAAACAATCCAAAAAATTTCTTTTTTTCAATATTCAAAGATTGTTGTCAATGTATTTGGCATTTTGAAGAACAACTTCACAAAAATAAAATAAGAGCACTTGGTTGCACGATGTTTCCGTAGACACACGGTCACTCGCACGCGGGTCAGTGCACACTCACTCACACAGATACAGTTACACACACATACCCCCTCACATCTAGATATACACACAATATTTTTTATGTAACAACTAAAGAGCTCTTTTAAAATGACTCAAAATATACTGCTCCAAGAATGTTCATACTTAAGTATAGTAACGTATTCCAAAGAAAAAAAATGTGATGTTGGAAATACACTGTACCCAATTAATAACATACGTTTGTAGAGAAAATATCACAATTATCAAGAATGTAGTAAACGTTTAACACCAAATAGAGAAATGGTAAGAAATGATACCTATTTAAAAAAACAAAAAAAAACAAAAGAAAGACTATGCTTGTAACTTATTGACTGAGATCCGCAAGAGTGTGAGATTCATGGAACTACATAAAAAATATAACGTCACTTATCGAACTGTGTCAATGTTTTGGAAATACATCACTAAAGACCCATAAACGGGATCATTGACGCCTTAGAAAGAATTTGGGCTGAGTAAACTGAATGATCACAGCACCCTGAAACGTTAACATAAACGTTCTAAGAACAATTAATATTTTTTTAAGAATTAGAATGAATTGGATATCTGAATAGTCACCTGTTTCAAGTGCTCTCGTAAGTTTCGGATATGTTTTAATATTTTGCAAGAATTTTTGCCGTCTTTTCCTGTCCCCAGGACTATTTTCCATATCACAATTATCTCCTCTAATGATTTATAATTGTAGAAACTATTCACAAAATGAAAGTACATCAATTAATGTACATCGATAATGCACCAGTGCTACCCACCATTAGCGCAATGAGCTGGATAAAGCGATAAGTACGAAATGGGTGAATAACGGAGCCAACAATCGCGAGTGGACTGATTGATTTATTAGTTAAAGCAGAGGCAAAATTTAATAAACAGCTTGATTGTCTGATCAAAACCTCGAAATGTGTTGTTAGACTTTCTGGAGGCTTACACCGTTAATTTTTTTAAATTTTAAATAACTAAAATCGAAATATAAATTTGGAATAATATAAATAAATTTAATTATATTGGAATGCATACATATATACACTACACATACAACTTTACATAATTGGAAATAACTTCGGCAAATATTGTTACTTTTTATAAATAAAATTGTACAGAGTGTAATTTTAAAGAAAATAGGATGTTTAGCAAACAGAGAAAAATAATGGTTTTAGGCGTGAATGTGAGAGGGATTTATTTTTCCATCGTTATTACTGTAATATATTATGAATAGTTTATATTACAGTAATACCTCCACATTAGTGAGGTTTACATTCACAGACACTAACAGGGATGTTAAATAGTTATTCCTACGAATATTTATAGATATCTGAGAGTTTGTTATGATAGAAAGTTGTTACAGCGAAACAACCATAAAGCTAAGACAGTTGGATATAATAAAAAATGTTCTGCCAAAATAATCATAGAGCTTATATGGTTAACAATGATGGAAAGTTGTCCTGAAGTAATTACTATAGATCTTCAACTATTGCCTGTGATGGAAAGTTGTTCGAATGATATAACGATAAAACTTTGATAGTTGGATATGACGGAAAGTTGTCTCAACAATATAACTAACCATATAGCTTTGATAGTTTGATATGACGGAAAGTTTTTTCAACCGTATACCAATTCAGATTTGATAGTTGGATATGACGGAAAGTTGTATCAACAATATAACTAACCATATAGCTTTGATAGTTTGATATGACGGAAAGTTGTATCAACAACATAACTAACCATATAGCTTTGATAGTTTGATATGACGGAAAGTTGTTTCAACGATATGACCATTTAGCTTTGATAGTTGGATATGACGGAAAGTTGTTTCAACGATATAACAATAGAGCTTTGATAGTTTGATATGACGGAAAGTTGTTTCAACGATATAGCCATAGAGCTTTGATAGTTTGATATGACGGAAAGTTATTTCAACGATATAACCATTGGGATTTGATGGTTAGATAAGATAGAAAGTTTTTCTGACGAAAAACTGTAAGAGCTTTGATTGTTTGCTTATGAGGAAAATAAGTTGCACCGAAATAGTCTTAGGGTCTATACGGTTTTCTGTGATGCACAGTAGTTCCGATTAAGTAAACATACAGACTCGATGACTAGCTGTGATGAAAAGTTCTCTCTACAAAATAATGGTTCAAACCGGAAGCTTGGCAATTTGTCAGTATCTTAAAGCTTCTTGGCTTTACTTTGAGAGCCAGGTTGTATTTGCTAATGTCCGCTTAAGTTGCACTCATTGTATTGACAAACCTACGGTATTCTCCTCCAGCCCTGTCATTACTGTTTATTAATGTATATTTTATTCGTGCCACTACTTCTTCAGCAATATAAATGAAACCCTAGAAAGCACTAATCAGTATATACTTACTGACTTAACCGCAAAAGCGAATGATGACGTCATCGAAATAAGGATGATTAAAACCAGAACAGAAGTGGAACTCAAGACGTAAACATACGGACGAGTCCTTAGGCGACTCTGGATGAAAAACGTTTCATAAGATCTACTAGAAGCTAAAACGTCCCGTCAAACTAGTTGATTACGTCATAATCACTTCCTACCTCTTCACGGTTACTGAATCTTCTGAACTCTATACTTTCGAAAGAAGCTTTAAACTGATAATCGAAATGAATGGTGAATTTATATGAGAAGCAAAATACAGCCTTGTAACAAATACTACACGATTTTACTAAAATAGGCTCAAATTCATAAGCAAGACTCAATTCAATTGAAATAGCTATTTAAAATAGTGACAAAGACCTCATTGGTGTAATAAAGCTCGACTTATCGTTAAAGCATCTATCCAGCAACCTTGACAGCATTATAGCTAGTCGTACGTGACTGTGCCTCGTTATGTTATTATAACATAAAACATGTGATTATCTGATTATATAAATAATACATATTTCACTTAAACATCAAATCACTCCTTCAAGGGAAGCTAAATGAAAAAATTTTTTTTTACAATGCAGTTTGTCAAAAGGGATAAATTAAACAAATTGTTCAAATTAAACAAGCCGAATAACTCCGACGGTCTGAAAATAGCATGTAAACTTAAGAATTTTCTTTTAGAGATCGGATTCAGACAATTTAAAAGTGATCATTGTAAACTTATTGATACTCCAACCAGTGACGTGATTACTTTGGCATTGTATTCGGGTAACGAATTATTTCAAAGAAAAACTCAATAAAACTTTAAGTCAAACTAGTGAGACTTTTTTAATCAATTCCAAGCATAATGGACTTATGTAAGGCAACTTTGTATTTCAAATATGTACAAATAAGTCTAGACAGAAAGGAAATTAGAATTTCAACAAGAAATTTACGTTAAATAAATGTTAATAACTTTTTAAAGAGAGAATAGAATGATGCCCCCTTTCACTACATAAAAATAAAAGAAATTAACAGTCATGAGTGTGATTCAAGAATATGACAAAAATTGTAATCCAAGTATTAAGAAGAAATTGAATCAATATTACACACACAAATATATATATATAGGTCAGAGATAGGAAGGTCATATATGTGTATGCAAATTCGTCTTTATGGAGAGTCTCCACAACAATACAAAACAAGCTTTTCAAATTGGCTACTTAAATGAATAAATAAGAAAAAAATCATTTATAAATACATCCAATAAATACCTATAAGTCACGCTAGGTAGTCAAAATTTAAAAATAAATAATACAAAACTCATTGGCTACTTTAATTTGAATCATGCGAGCGACGATTGAGGAAATCTCTTGTGGAATTCGGTTTAATGTTACAAAGATCGCAGTTTTTTGGAGGATGAAAGGAAACGGAACATCATTACATTATCAATTCATGTGGATTTCAGAAAAACTTGTGCTCTTAGACAATTTTATCGAAACAGGATTGGCAAATATGTTGACAAAAAAACCTCTTTCAATACACCACAAAAATAAATGTTATACCTAATAATTTAATTGGGAAACCCTTGAATATCCATTATTATCTAGCACAATATTGAATGTTCTGATAAACTTTAGTGAAAACATTTTTTTTTAACCGCAAGGGAAGTATATTGAGATACAATTAAGAGAACATAAGTATCTGGTGCCAGAGTTCATTTTGGCTTTCTCCCAATTACTGTAGAAATCCATCGACTGACTGGGATCATATTAAGCTGACGCTACGCCAGAACATCAAATATTCTGCAAATTTTATTTGGCCTACGCTTGTTTTTTTCATAAAAAGGACTAGGAATTGAAATAAAAGAAATTTATTTTATTGCTCCCGTCTTGTTTCAGTTTATTAGGAACTTGTTGACAAAGTTTAATATATTATACATCAAATGTATACATATCAATAGTTAATATTTTGGTATGCATTAAATACGTTGGACGTTATTTTAGAAGAATTTATCTGCCGGCCACAATATCGGCGTTTTACCGAAGAGTTTAAAAAAATTGTACCTTGTTATGAAATAACGTGTACTTTTAGTTGGTCATTTATATATACATATATATATATATATATATATATATATATATATATATATATATATATATATATATATATATATAATAAATATGGTGATTTGTTTTCTTGTAATATAGTTAATAAATTAAATATATTTCAAAAACAAGAATACTTTTAATGAATATATGTATTCAAACTTTTCGCCGATTAAATAGCACCAGCATCTTCAGGAAAATAATTATCTAATAAAAATATACATATATATATATATATATATATATATATATATATATATCAGATTAAATAATATACACAATTACAGGAATAAATCATTGAACAATACATTAAAAGTCCTTCCTTGGTTGACATTATCAACACCCTCAGGAATTACAATACTAAGAATGACAACCAAAGAGGAGCTTTGAATATATTGTTATATGTTTTATTCCTGTAAGTGTGTATATTATTTAATCTTAAAAATAATTCCAACAGCAAAACATATTTATAAATACAGAATATATATATATAAAGAACTAAGTCAAAATACAGATACAAGAATTATAATTGAATTTACAATTATTATTTGTAAATTCAATTATAATTCTTATATTTGTATTTTGACTTACTTCTTTAAATATATATATATATATATATATATATATATATATATATATATATATATATATATATATATATATATAACGTGTGGGGCTAATTGGCCGTCATAGTGTTTTTAAAGCGTAAATGATATAAAAATAAACTCCAATTATTTGATGTAATTGTATTTTCAATTTCTATAGAACACTGTATCATTATTTCTTGAGTTTTAATTATAAACAATAAACAACAAAACTACAATTTCATGTTCTGGTTACACGCATAATATTCTGACTCGGGAGAAAAGTGTATTGGCGCTTATCACAAAGACATGTACACGTTTTAGATGTGGTTACTTTGTGGGTTAAAAAATATTTTGTATATAGAGCGATAGTATAAGCATATTCTGTCTGATAAGTATTGCTTCATATCCGATAAATAATACACAAGATTCGTAGCTATCTTGCTTCGTAAGGAAGTTACGTTATAATTTACTTCCTAGTAGTATTGAGTTTATCTAAGTGTAACAATTATTAGACTAACTTCAACCGATTCCGGTTTTGCAAAATATATTTTACAACTAAAGATTTAGTTAATATTTCTGAAGTATTTTTAGGTTTCGTGGAATTTAGAATACAATAGTAAAAATCAATATGTTTCTTTATTAGAAATTATTTATTTAGTAATAAAGTATACAAACATACCTCTTCCAATTAACCAATTTTTTTGGAGGAAATAATCATCTCGACTTGACTGAAATTGTTACCAAAAATATGTGTGTCGGGCCGTAATCCCGACAGAATGCTTGATTATTATGCCGTCCGCATTTATTTATCAAACAAAAACAAGAGTAATTATATCTGTAAGTAGTGTAAGCCTATTCTTTAATACTGTGCATTCATTTTTCCAAAAATAGCAACACCGATTGAGTGGTACGAATAAACATAAATCATTACTAGACAACTTTGTCCGGCTTACTGGCCCGACGGTATTTGGTTAAGCCTAATTTTTTTCAAAGCTTTCTTTCTTGTATTGCATGTTTTATGTCTACAAAAATTGTTCTTCGAACCCTAACAGAACACAGACTACGCCTTCTATCACATGGCTCTTACTACCGACGGCGAAACGAACTACATGAAAGTTAGCAGGGATGATATAAGCCGCATTGACGCCATCCGTTTAGAAATTAAACGTTTAGGAATTTTACATAGATATATGTTACTCTAATTATTATTCGTGAAGTATTATTATTTGTAAGAAAAAATAACAAACTTCTTGTATATTTATTACAGGAAAATTGATAAAGCGGTGCCTTTATTTTTGTTTAACAATGGCACCACCTATCTTAGGGGTCCTTGAAACGTGAGAACCCTATCCTTTCCTATCGTCTCCTTGGTCTTTGATCTCCTTGTCAAAGCTCTGCCCTTTCCTTTTGCTCGACCTCTTGCAAACCTGTCCAGGCAAAGTGCAAACAACAGTTAATGACCTAAAGCAACTAAGACATAAACCGCTTTAGGTGATTGCGCATTGTATCTACGGCAACGACCGTAAACATCAGACCTATTTACACTCATGTTAATTCATAATGGCAATGATAGTATTTTTTTCGTTTCTTGTAGTTTGTCTTTTCATGTCTATGAACAAAATAAGGTGAGGTTCTGGTATATGGAGACAGACCACCAACAGGAAGTATTTAATTTGTCCCCATAATTCTGAAGAAGCAATAACCATCCACCAAGAAGATCCACTAGTTATATCTGTAAGATTTGATCACGACTGTCTCGGACATCTATGGAATTCTATGGAATACGCGAAACCAAACCGCACCACGTTACGGGCATGGCTAATCTATATGGTTTCGGTTACTAAAGAAGAAAAGTACGTTACGGAGAGACCTAAATATTATGTATGCACGAGCTTTGTTTCCCTAAAACTAATGTTGGGACACATATTTCGGCCTGTAACACCTCCATCCTCTAAACATTCTTCGAGAGCGGGTAGAGAATAATAACCTGTGAGTTTTAAGTGAATTGACTCTTCAGGCGACCGCTGATGTTCTAGAATTATTTCTTTCGATACTCCCTCATACAGTTATAGACACCTTGCCTAAACAACATAGTTAAACATGTTTTTCTTCGTGTTTACCACTTTCGAAATCAAGTTACTGTCATCAGGGCACGAAAAGAACCCTGCCCCAAGGGAGCCTAAAACGATAAAGTCATTCCTAAAAACACAAAACATCAGATTTACAGAAAATTACAATACAGATATAGCACTATATATATAATTTATTGTGTGCACCCTTTCTGATTAAATTTATTACTTTACCTATATTTAAATACTTATATTACTTACTACAATATAACTACTAAAAAACTACCATGCGGATAGCCTATGTTTTTAGGCCAGGAATACATCCACAGCGCATGCACAGAACTGTAAACTGAGCGAGACTCATTTCTACGCCAGGGCTCTTCTCGTGTGCCCAAGACAGTTGTAATATAATGGTGACAGGTTTATATTATCTATTGTTGAATTATGATAGATGTTTGAATGCTCTTTACAATGCATACCAATATGTATTACAACAAAACACCATTTAGTAATATTTTGAAATTTTGCCTAACTATATGATTTATAAATTCCTTTGTTTTTTTAAACACTATTATATAAGTTTATTGTAGCTCTTTTTATTTTAATATATATCGATTTTTTGTCGGAAAATTTTACGGGATTTAAATTTAAATAGCTTTGGAATGAAAGTTATTGGAAAAGTGCTTTACAAACAAATTAAAACATAAAATCCCTGAACAGGAAAACTTCAACACAACCCCTCCCTAAAGCACTGTCTTTTAACTTTCTGTGAAAGTTATTTATATTTGCAAATTCCTATTCACTTTTCAATACAATGGCTTATAAAACTTAAATATTTAGTTACAAATATCGTTTGTGAAGTTAAAAAAGTCTCATTTACTTCACATCCTGCTACCCTCTTTATCCATGCAAATTTTTATAATTTACTAACTTTTAGCTTAACACAGAAAACTTTTTAACAAAGATAATAAAGCGGTTTCGAAGTGAAACAATGTATCTAAACGTCAGGCTTCACTCAGGCTGCAAGAATTCAAGGTGTAATTAGTCGTTCTAAAATTATGCGTTTTTTATCAAGGTATATAATTATATTCATCCCTTTTCTGACAGCATCAGTATCTAATTTTAGTTCCTTTTTTAACTAGATTGTCACAAGTTCAAACAGTGTGTAATTACATTATAATATTCTCGTGTGCCACTTGAATGATAGAATGGTTTATTTGGGATAATTATTTCAACCATTTTTACTCTGCACAAAAGACCATTATTAGTATTATTATTATTACTAATGTTAGTTTTTTACCATTATCGTTATTATTAATAACACATGAATATTATTTTGCATGGTGTCCGCATTCTCTCACGTTCTGACTAGACCAACCGTATGTAACCTCTATTTAAGCCGGTCTTAAAATATGTCATACATTTTGAAATACGTTATCTCAAGTGTGAGTTTGACATAAAATAACGTTTTGAACTTTGACTGGTTTAATTTTTAACTTATGTATTTATAAACTGGTAAAACGTACTGTACCGATTCTTCTTTTTTATATAAATATATATTAAAAAAAATTAATAATATTTTTCAAAGTCACTGCAAAAACATAATATAATTCAATGCACATAACACATTTGTTTCTAAATATTTCTACAAACTATCAATTTCATATTACAAGTTTGTGAAATCTAATAATATACAGGTTGGTAATATAGAAGTGAATATTCATTCACAATATTCATCCAGTATTACAAGGTATTTTACTAACGCTATAACACTTGCACATCCACAACCACATGCAGTCACCCTACTCTTACAGTGAAACCAACGTCTAACAGTTAAATACGAGTACATTGAAAAATATTAAACATCAGAAAGACTGTAAAATAATAGCACCCTCTCAGGCGTGGCCCGTTTGGAGAATTATTTCATGTACTTATTTTACAAAAAGGTCATTTGCAATACTATAATTCGGTAATACTAAATTTTAACTTTAAAAATTTAAAATTCTAATTAAGTCACACTTTCCAGAGGGCTTTTTGCACTTGTTATGTGTCTTTCTCTAATTTTTTACACAATTTCATGAATTAAAATTAATTGTTTATTATTCGATAGTTAGTTATTAATAATTTCCTTAAAGTGAACCCTGACTTTACATTAAATACCTTTTAGTTTTATACTACTTATTAGTAAGCAAAAACTAAGAGATGAGCAGCTCTTAGTTGTCAACCAAATGGCAAATATATATTTTAATATAAAATGTTCTAAAAATATGCAACAATTCTTGAAAGGCAATTTAAAAACAATACAAAGTAAAAAAAAAACATTATTGTAGTATTTACATTAGTAAAGGCTTTGCATTTGATAAGGATTGCAAAATAATGTAATTTAAAAAGTTATAAACTGCTACACCGTTTAAGTGCATACATTAAACATAAATAATAATAAAATCATAATTCCTGATCAGAGAGCTTTTCTAGTTTGAGTGTATGACGGTAATGCGTTAGAGAGAAGGCTCAAGCCAGAAGCAGAGGATAAATGTCTGTAAAAACTTCGAAGAAATAAAATCCATTAGCTGGTTGGAGTTGATAAAAGAATTAAAGTCGTAATACTAATCTAATAAGAGCAGCATCTCTGAGGTAGATAATGTTAGGTGTTATTGTTATTTGTAAATTTTTGAGTTGAGATAGAATTTTGACTTATGCAAGAGAAGTGAAAACACTAATGTCAGTGAGTTTTTTTTAAATTTCTTAATGAGAGTATTTAGTGGTACGACCGGATCTGAAATCACGGTAACTAGAGGTCTATTTTTGTGGTTAACAAACTGGTAGAGAGCATTAAATGATATTTTTAAAAGAGGTAAAATAGTGGTGATAATCTGGCGGGAATAAATTAAAGAAATAAACCAGCGGGTATCAACTATTATAAACTAGGGGATACATTATAATGGGGATAACTAGTGTGTATAAATAGACGTGATAATATAGCGCTGATAAAAAAGGTTATTAACTAGCGAGGCTAAAAATTTAGTTTTGTTTAAGTGAAATACGGTATACTAATAATTATTTTATTTTTTGTTTCTTCTATAATAACATTTTCAGCTTGTGATGAAGTAACATGTTTTATATAGTACGTTTAGCGATTTACGTATTAGGTAATTATTTTAAATGAATTGAACTATGATACCTGACAGCGAATAAGCTTATAGCTAATTACCTCCATCCGATTTCAATTCCTCTTCAAGGATCAAGTCGGCTTTTCAAGAGGAGATATTAAAATCTTAGATTGAAAACGCTAAGAATTGTGTCAAAAACTTTAAATACCGTACATTAAAAAAAAAATTATTTGGTTCCAAAATGTTTAGCGGAACACAATATTAAATTTATATTATTGTTAGAAATCAATATTATATTGTAAAAAAAGCTTTTCTCTGAACAAAGTTTGCAGTGGCTGTTTTCAATATAAGGTATGTCAATCTATTCATATTATTGACGAAATTCGTTATGAGGATTAAAAACGTAATTATGTACGCCCACCTTTGACTTAAGATATAAATCATTTATATTAAAATCATCAAGTTCCCTGTTTGGATGAAAGTGTTTATATAAATAAATTTCACCCTTATTTGTGGCATGTTTACGCCGACAAATCCTGTTCTGGATGACAGCGATACCTATCGAAGCTCTCCAGGTGGAATCGTTAATTCGCCAAACGTATCTTTATATCTTTAGTAATATCTCGACGACAACAGTAACTCTAGTGTTTCACTTCTTCCAAACATGACCAAACTACTAAGTACTTTCTGTGAAATAAAACCTTGTTTTCAGTATCTCTCTTGAGTTAATGAGTTTCTTTAACTCAACACAAAATGAGAACAACATTTGCTCAACATTTGTTACATCAGATACGTTTCTTTAATTTAAATGTTCTTAGGACATTTTTTATTCCACTTTGAACTGATCATTGTTTCTAATTCTCTTTAACGTTCACCAACTTTTATCTTCTGTTGTTGAATTATGCTTTAATGTTTCCTTTTTTCTTCCTAACTCTTCCACTTCTTATCGCCTTTTTTTTCGAAATGCCTTTTTTAGTTAATAGAAAAACTATGTTACCTAGGGAGTTTTAAATATTATTTTTTACAAATATTTGTGACCTAGCAATGTAAACCTTTTCGGAAGTAAACCATTCAGTTAAACCTTAAGATTATCTTCTTTCGTTCATCCCGGTTAGTTTATTCATGCTGAGTCATCCCCGCTAGTTTAACATTCCTGAAACGTCAGTTGTTTTCCTCTTCAACTCTACTGCTTTTTTATTTACTTTGTTCTTTGTTACGTGAATTCCTTTAGTGCTTGTCTTAGAGGTGTAGGAAATTTCTCTTATATCGTTTCCAAATCGGTTTTCATAAGTTTTGAGTTAACAGGTAAAAGATATCAGGATATCAAAGAATACGTTAACATGTGACAAGTTAGTAATGAACAGGAATAAAAGAAACATGTCAGTAAACAATAGAATAGCATGATCAAAGAACGCATTTGTAGAAAATGATTTGGAAGGAGTTGAGGACATCTTAGTAAGAAATGCTTTACGGTGGGGCATGTTCATAAAAACAAAATGGAAAAAGGTATGTTAATGAAGCATATGATAGTAAGTCCGAGGATTTTTTTAGACATGTTTTTAAGATACAGAACAGAAATGGGAAAAGTACGAAAGAGACAGGTTGGAAAGAGGATAGCAAAGGGAAGGGCGGTAAGGAAAGGATAAAGAAGGTACCAAATTGCTAGGGATTTGTTAGGAAGGTATAATAGTTAAGGGCATGTCAGCAATGGATTGCAAGGAACAGGTTAACAGGTAAGAGACTAGATCACAAGAGACATCATTATAATGAACGAGATAGCTATGTAAATGATAGTAAAGAATATCTAAGAAATAAGAGAGCAAGGTTTATAACAATGAGTAAAATAATAACAATGGGCTTGTTAGTGAGAAACAGGATAGCTCTAGTAACAGGGATAGTATGAAGCAAACAGCAAGGATCGAGTTAGTTGTTAACCAACAGCATTAGGACGGATATAACAGTAAGAAACTAGATCTCTAGAGATAGGTTGGAAACTATTATATAACGCTGAATGATAGGGTGCTATTCATATTTATAATCTCCTGAAACTACAATATGCCTTACTGCCTCAAACAGAGAAGTAGGGCACTGCAATAACTTCTAGGGATGTGACGTATGGCGGCTTCATAAACAATAGGATGTTATAGACGTTTTTTTTGAAAGTAGAGAGCTATGGGAAGTTGCGTTCTTGTGTTTAGATGAATGCGGATTTTGTTTCAGTTGGAATCAATATCCATTTATTTTCTTTTTCAATTCTCACTATTCCTATATATATATATATTGTACAAATTTTCAATCGGTAATAAAATGATTTTTTTGTATCACAATATTTCGATGTAAGATTTATTTTAAATAAGTTCTTACGGAATTTAGGTTTTATCATGCATATTATTACTTAAGTTAGAAATGTTAGTCTAGTGTTAAGCTCACTCTCTTTATAACACTTATTCTAGCCTTAAGTAATATTAAGTTTTAGTGTACTGCGTTGTGTTTTCTTAAATTTCTATTAGATAATTTATTCTCTTTTAATATCATCCATCATCATTTAGTTATTTACTTCCAGCCTTAACTTTTATTATACATCTTATGTCCTACAAACAACCTTACCGAAGATGTATACAAAGCTGAAAATAACACCCTAATAGAAAAAAAGTTTAAAATAAAGTTCCCCAAGAAGAATTCTCTAGACTACAGATTTATATTCAGTAGCCAATTCTAAATTTTATGATTGGAATAATGATTATTCACAAACAAAGACCCGTAACAACTGTTTTTTTTCTATATCAACCCTTGTGGTGTAAATTTTTAAATTCTATTTAATATCTGGAGGATTCAAAACTTTGTTCACTAATACAAATCCTCCAATTATAATTATCAATAAAAATAAGCGTTTATTTACATTTAGATGGAAGAAAATTGTATGATGATATTATTTAGAGTAAACGAGAAGTTGCAACACAACTGTGAAATTCCAGTGCCACAGATATCCGTGTTGCAACAGACCTTCGGACTGGAATTTATAAGTACTTTATCCCTGTACTGAATTAAATGGTTTTAGTTAAAAGAGAGTTTTGGGTGAATAGTAAAAATTTGAGCGACAGATGCGTCACAAGTGTTGAATAAAACATGGCCATCGAGCGCTTATTGCGTTGCAGTGTTTTGAAACATTTGCAAAAATATAACCACTGTTAAACTCTGTAAAACAGAATCCAGTAACTATAAACAAATAATGATTCAAATCTCAGGTTTGAATTTAACCTGAAAATATTTCATTGGCTAAGTGCATTATCATTGCCGGCTTTTCTCGACATATTGTAACAAAAATATCGGATTTATTGATTATTTTTAGGCAAATATAGGCAAAGTTTTAAGTAGTTATTTTTGTGTGTGATAATATTAACTAATTATAGGTAGTAGGAAAATGGGTGGCTCTAAATAATAACTTTTTCACAAAAACATGTGGCATAAAAACAAAAAAACCTCAATGCCTACTGAGGTCAAGAAAATAAAATTATTTTTTAAAATTTTTTTTTCATAGTTTTAATTAATATAAATATGTATATGTGATACTATCACAGTATTAAGTGACAAAATAGAAATAGAATTTCTTTGTAATTTTCCATTTCCCTCTATATACAGTATATGGTGTTTGATTGTTAGTTTTGTTTGTTACTATTTTTGTCTTTCATTTTTCTTTTCAAATTATTGAGGCTGATGATGTTCTATAACATTTCATCCTATCCATCTTTTGTATACTTCATTATTGCAAATAACCTTTCTCTTATAATGTTGCGTATACATTTCAAAGAAATTGATTTTTAGCAATGAAAAATTTGGGTCAGAAACAAAATGCTGAATTTTAAAAAAAGTAGTCATTCTCTTCGTGTCCTAACTAGACATCAGCTCCTTCAAATTTAATTAAAGAATACATTAAAAAAACTGTATTTCCATCAATTTTCATACACTATAGCTAAAAATATAATATTTGACTTGATATTATAAATATAATCGTATGTTATAAGAACAGAATATTTTTACAAAATATAGGCCTATCTAAGAAGAATGTGAGCTAATAAATGGAATTAAAAAGAAACAAGTTTAGAATAGTGATTTACAAAATAATGTTTAATTATTTCATGTTTCTTAGGGAAGAAGCACAATAAGTGTTATGACGGACTCATAGAATTGAGCACAAAGGTTTTAGTCTTCTCCAGTATAATCAGAGAGATGGGTAAATTGAACTCATTGGTCGTAGGTTAATCGTCTTCAAGGCTTGTTACACCAGGGACCCTTTATGAACCTGGAGGTAAAAGTGTGTATCTTTTAAGCTTAAAGGCTATGGAAGCCCCGTGAAAACAAACCTAATATAAACCTTCAATGTAAAATCAAACCTATTTGGAACTCAGAACACACATATTTTGGAGACTGAGTATCTCTATGCAGAAGTTGAAGAAGCTCGAGAGAAGCAAGGAGGTCACGTGTGGAAGGTCTCTAAAGTGAAAGTATTAAGGTCCGTAGCCAGTAACAGATACTTATGTTGAATAATCGAAAGAATAAAGAATTAAAAGTGGAGGGAATCATGGTCAATGAATTGAAGATAGCATTGTACCTAAAAAGTATTTTGTAAGAAATCAGCTACTGCAAACATATTTTCATCACAACTGAACAAATAGCACTTTACGGAAAGATCCTGAATATATATTCAGGATATCTTCTAGTATCCATTAAATTCCTTAAAACATTACGTCTCTGCATATAAAACAATTTTGACATATTTATTATTCTAAAAATTACTAAATTATTACTGATTACAATATTAACGGAGGAACAGGCTCCTGATAGAAAGGAAAGATCAATGCGAGACCACGGCCGCAGACAAGCACAACTTGTAATCACGTCTTGGTGATCTCTTTGTAATTAGTGTTTCCGAAACCGGCAATTGGAGCGTCTAGCAAAGGTAAATTAATTATCTGTGATTATCGCTCGGTATATTTTTCTTGTTCTACTCTTGGAACTGTTTTTTGTTTATAAACATCAATTACACCAAGCTCATTGTCCTCCTGATGAATAAAGTATAAATTATTTAGTTACGCTTACCTTATTATACAATGCATTTAGAACTCGAGTAATATATCAACCTAACCTTATAGCCAGGCATATATTACCCTATATTTATAATAGGTATATAATAATCAATAGTAGGTATTGAAATATTTATCGAAATGCCTACCTTTTACACACACAGATACGCACTCATATGCACACGCAAGTAAACACTGATATGCCATACGAAAAATGCAAAAGAGATAAATGTTAAAAGAGAGGTGTTAATGCCAAGTCTTTGCGATGTAACGCTTCTACCCGCCTCTTTATCCTCTCTGCTAATAGTACCTAATTAAGCATCTGCTATAGGTAAAACTACAGTAAACCTTGCACAAAAACAAAGTACTAAACGGGTCAGCGCAAAGGTTTAAAACAGCTTTGAGTCATATATAGGGACAAATTATTTTAGTAACAAGACCAATATAAAAACAAGTATATTAGACATCCATTTTTTTATTATTCGGTATACTAAAATAAATAAATAAACTTTTATCACCAATATAGTTTACAATTACCTAAAATTGTTTTGTTACTATTTTGTAACTGGGCTTCAGTGTATGAATTTTATGAGATACAATTTAAACTGCACCATTATATAACGTATCTATTACCTTCTTTAATCTTTCGAAATAGACTATTTTTTTTTAAAGACCTTCTTAGTGTTTTATCGTATTGTTTCTCAGAACTGTCTTGTAGGAGCGTAATGAGTTTGTATTTATGACAGGAGAATCTTCATCTTTAGTGGTATAGGTTATATACCACAGAATCCTTTGCTCTGCATTCAACCCTAAAAAAGTAATATAATAATTTATTATTACTTTGTTTCAGGTAATAGAGTGCCAACTGTTGCCTTTTGTGAACACAACTTTCAGTTTCTTTGTAGTGAATATGAATGTAGGGTTTTAGAAAAAATATTTTTCAAAACATAGAGCTTTGGTGACTAGTATTTCATGAAATTAAACGGTCAATTCTATGAAGTCCTTCTATTGGATACGTCTTGTTATCCCCTAAAGTAATTGTATAACGGGACAACGTAATAAACAGGTTGCTGTTACGTTGTTTTTAAAATTTACCTTAAACTTTAATGAAATGCACGTAAACAGAAAGTTCTATTAGTACCTAATATTGGCGCGCCTAACACATTTCTATTTGTCGCTAATCTCTTTATAAACATAATTAAAAAAAATCTGTTTTCACTTATATTAGGAATGAGTACTTAAATGAAAATCCTTTTATTTTTATAGTATCAAAATAGTAAATAAAAAAAAGTTATTAATATTATTCTCCTCGCTGTGTTGTCTCCTAATACTGCAAGTTGAGAACCTGGATACCTTAGGGATAGAAATATTTTCATTGTCGTTTGCTCAATTTTTTCTCTTTGTCACAAGACAGTGCTTCCTTCTTCAGTTTTCTTTTAGCCTTCAAACAAAATTGACAATCAAATTAATCCAAAACATCAGGTTAAGGTAAAAGTGGAAGATACAGAATTTGTATATCTGAGGTTATTGTAGTTCACTCCGAATTCGAAAGCAATTTTTAGGAGAAGATTCACATACTAGCAGTTCGTATGAATAATTATTTATATAGAATGTCCTATGTTACTCTATTGAGATCTTAGGTAAATTTACCTGTTGGTTGGCTTGAATGACATTTGTTTGATTCTGGCTTCGTATTGCACTGTAGATTTAGTTTATTCTCAAACTTTCTGTTTCAAATTAGTGAGAGTGCTACGGTTCTCGTATTGTGCAACACTTTTCTCAGAGAGCCTTGTAGCTGAATTAATGCGATTGTCCTTCATTTCGATACGCATTGCGCGATGCACTAATCTCAAATATTGTTCAATGAGAAACCCAATGCTGTTAACTATATCATGTACAGCTATAAACGAATTTCCTTTTACAATCCCTTCTATGTATTCGCTAATGCTTGGCTCTGGCGGAAAGCATACTCCACGCAAGTTAACTAATTTCGAAATTGTAACACTATCCAAGCGCCCGTAAGGACTCATATGAGCATGAGGTCCGCAACGGCCAAACCTGACCATTGTAAAAGCGTGGTAAATGTATAGAAAGTCCATTTTATATGAATTACAAAAATAATAAGTCTCAGGAAGTCACTTCAAATTAATAAAAATAAAATAACAATCTGACAATGTTAGCTGTAGAGAAACTCATATTTAGGTTAATTAAATGGATTATAAGGTAAAAGTATGTCACATAGCCTGATATCTAGGAAAGTAAAGCATAAAACATAGTCTCGTTAACGATGTCTAAACATTTTATGTAATACATATGATCACAGCAGGTCACATAAAATCAAATTGGGAAATCGTATTCATTCGCAATAAATATTTGTACAGATATGGCAAGAGGGCTATTTAAAGCGTCGAGGGAGGACGAGGGAGAGGGACTTAAGATAAATACATTTGGATGGATATAATAAAACTTAGCTGAAGAAGTATGAAACAAGTATTAAATTAAGGTTTTAAAAGGCCTAGATATAAAAATTCCAGATAATGAGATAAAAACAACCAGTGATAAACTGTTGTGTTTTAACAGTGATAAACTAAAATTTCATAAATGAAATAACAGTTGTACGAAGTGTAGATTGGAGTCCCGGTAGCAGCAACACCGAATAGGCTACAACGGGAATGAGTGTTCTCGTCGTCACGGGTGAGTTTTGGTTAACTAACTTGAAAATGAGTTTTATGACGGAACATACGAGTAGAATGCTTTAAATGTAATGCTTTTTACGAAAATGTATCTCTTGCAAAATAGGATGTAATCTATATTTTAAAAGTTTTCAATATCTTTATGTATCGAAAAATATATAAATTCACTGATTTAAAAAAATTGCATTTAATAAAAATTCAAACCTCGGTTTCGTTTTCACTGGGAAATCTATCATTGGTCTTTGAAATAATAAGGAGGATTAAGAAAGGGATGTAAAACCTCAAGGTTTTCTGGAAGGTCTAAACACATAAATGAGTCGATCTATGCATTTAAAATATGAATGACTCATTTAATAACATTAGGACTACATATGCGATACAGGGTAACGCTATCGTCCTTAAACCCAGTACTAAATGAAGACAATATAGGCAGCACTACTCTTTAATAGTTCATGATTACCTTGAAAGGTCTACGCATTACAGATTCTGAGTCGAACTGGGGGCTAGGAAGTCTGGGACTTCAGGTCCTGAGGGGTCTGAGTGATTTACCTGCTAGACATCTGAGCCGGAAAAGTTATGTATTTTATAAAATATAACTGTTTTAAAAGTGTATGAATTACATTAAAAGTATTCGTTATAAAACACGCCTAACGTTCTTTTTTGTTTCTGCTGCCACTTACGAAAAATATTAGGAAATAGAAAGGCCTGTCCCACCCTTTAAAAAGTACAACCTACATTGTATTCTGTGACTACATTTATTATACAGTACAAGCTTTTCGACTGTACTAACAAAATGAGACAACTTATTCGAAAATTTAATTCTAAGTTGCTCTAACATTTAAAAAGGAATAAAATTGCAAACATTATTTATGGTGAAATAAAACTTTCAAAAAATTTAAACTTAAAGGTATTATTAACTTGTTTTAAGTTTTTTTACAAAGTGAAAAATTTACAAATTGGATGGAAAATATTATATTTTGTCTATTTTCTTAACTCTTAGTAACGGTTTCCTTAAATATGTAATTGCTAAATAATATGAAGGGTAGTTTTAAATAGAACTCACACATACATAATTTGCTTAGTTCCACGATTTACCCTAGTGAAGATAACTCATTGTGTTAAAACATGCTTGTATGAAAAATAATATCCTGTTCTGTGTGGTGAGAATTATATGCTTTTTTAATATTTACTTATAAAGTGATTGTAACTTTTGTCTATAGATTAAAACTGTCTTGTTTAGTCAACGGTGTTCAATAAAGATATTATTGACAAGTATACACTTCAATCGCCCATATTACCCTATGTTCTCATTTTAACCTAAAAAACATTATATATATTTGCTTCCGTCACGAAAGATTGAGGTCTGAAATTTTTAGGTTAGAAGTTAAAAGGATAATAAAACCTCTCTGCTACGGTATTTATTTTTCCCATAATAATCGAGGTAATAAAAAAAACTATCACGATTTTGAAAGTTTAAAATTAAAACTGCTGATAAATCACAAATTAATTATAAATGTGTTTACTGTCAGACCTCAGCACCATCAAAAGATTCAGTAGTTTTCCTTCACCTCATGCTTCTACACTTTACCTGACTGAAACTCGAAAACGCAAAAATTAATTTTATCCTATCGCAAGCTAACTGAAAAATGAGAAATGAAAGATGGCTTCCACGTGGTTATACCAGTTCGGTTTTAAGTGGCCTTTTTTCTACATAGATCACGACTATCTATCCCATAATAATTCTCGACCGACTAAACACACACCACACACAAACACACACACATACACAAACACACAGACATACACACTCACAAACACACGCACACACACACACACTGCAACGGTCTGGGAGACCGTGGCAAATGGGAAATAAGTAATTTCCTGTTTTTTAGAAATAAAGCTGTTTTTAAAATAATCAAGTAGGGAATTATACAATTAATAAAGAGGGAAAAATTAAATAAAACCTTAAATAGAATAGTTAAGCTAAATTAAAAAATGTTATAAAATAAATTTGTAATAACTAACTAAATTTGAACATCGGGAGTGAAGCGAAAAAATTCTAAGTGCCTAAAAAAGCTATATTACGAACCAAACCACGTAGAACTTTCATCGACATTTTAAAAGAACCACAATAAGCTAGAATGAACATTAGAGAAAACAAAATTCAAAAAACTTAAGAAACAAAAAAGTTACAGCCGTTTAAATAAAATAGACATTTTTCAGTGTTCCAAAATTAATAATCAAACCATGCAAGCTAAAACAGATTCGTTGCCCGACTTGCCTGTACAAGGAATAAATCGAGCGATAGCGAGCTTTGCAGGCGGGGTGAGGTAGGTTAAATTCACCGCTATATATACTTGGTCTCTAAGCCTTTAGAGACAGTCTGTAATAAATTTCTAACACGAGGTGCCGCGGAACGCTATGCTGGACCGCGAGTAGGACCGTCAGAAGGCCAGATGGACCATAACCTCAGCGCTTTCGACATCCAGGACCACCAAAGGATGAAGGCTCCAGACTCAGCCTCCAGGACGCTCGAATAGAGGGAAACCACCACCGACGAACCAGGGATGGCGACTTCCGGTGTCCAAGGACCAGGGAATCCAGACGAGGGACCCCAAGGACCGGCAGGAACATCTTTGGCAAGTCATTTTCTTTATTCGATACCAGTCAAGTCAAATTTAGTTAGTTAATTTTATTAAATTCAAACAAATCTGCAAGCTTAAAACAATGACTTCAATCTTTATAAAATTTTAATAAATTGTATGCTAAGTAAATGAATTTATGTGTTCAGAATATTTAAAATAATAAATATTAAACGTACAAAAGGTTTTTGGCCATAAGCCATTTATTTAAAGGAAATGAGAAATTTTCGAATATTATAAATTTAAAAATTAAAGGTCATAAAATATGAATTTACCAATTCCATATAGGAGATAAAATATTATTATGTGCAATTTGGAAAATAATTTTATGTTCATGTCAATGTAATCAATCTATATGCAAAGTATAATTTTTTAAAGCATAAGAAACAAGAAGTATCTCAGTGAATTGTTTTGTTAATATAATTGTGTAATACTTAAAAGGATAAATTTTCTTTTTTATTTAAATAAATAGAATTAAATATGTCATAAAAATCAACATTATTTGCATTCCATCCTGTGTCAAATAACCAATAAAAACTGTTTAGCTTTTTCCAACTAATATAAAAATGATTATTAAATCAGTAAACAAATTTACTTAAATTTCATTAAATGGTAATAGATAAAGCCTAATGTTTTAAAGAGTTTCTCTCTACTAACTTCATGAGCTAGTCTAAAGATTAGTTGGTTTTTTGTGTAAAAGTCCAGAGATTTATCTACTGGCAGATTGTGTTTAAGTGGACACATGAGCCTTTTAAAATAGGTATTTTTAAACACAATCATATTTTGCACGTTCCCTTCCTGTATCTGCAGATCATCATCAGGTGGTAAGACTCTGTGTTTATTATGTGTATTATTCTAAATGTGTTTCTTTCCAGCTGACTATTAATTTGACATGTGTGACTATACTTAGACCATACACAATTGATAAACTAATTTAGGAGTGTTTATACGTATTTTAAATAGTAGTCATCGGGAATAGGCTTGTTGTGGGCTTGGCCCTACGAGCGGGAAACATACACTTAACTCAGGGAGTTTAACACGGTTTTACTAGCAGGGTGATAGGCAGATTTCTGGTTGTTTATAAATAAGTTTTTCTTGTAAACAATGAAATTTTAGTATTCTGCAAGAAGGGAAACAATAAACAACACAGCAAACGACCGCGTAGAGCGGTAGTAGGGACGGTTAAAGAGGGGGGGACGTTGCAGAATTTGGCGCCCGAACGGTAAGGACTCTGAACAGGTTCCCTATATCAAGATTAAATAGTTAAATAATAGAAATAAATCGAGATTGTTTAAATAAATGAAGTCATAATGTTTTAAATAATGAAATTAAATTTTTAAATAATAATATAAATTGAACGAATCCAAGAGAGTACAAATAAAAATAAAATAAATAATTTTGAATAAAGATTTAGTCGAAAGAGCGGGTAGGAACCATCTGGCCTAAACCAAATCAAAAAGAAAGAAATAAGGGAATAAATAATTAATTGAATAATAAATAGTAAATCAATATGTCTAAACCCGAGATGGAGAAATTGATGGCCTTTTTCAAGGCAAAGGAGGAAAAAGACAAAGAAGAGCGAGAGAAAGAGAAGGCGGAAGCAAAACAAAGAGAGAAAGAGAGAGATGAAAAAGAGAAACGATTGAGAGAGGAGGAGAAACAATTGAGAGAGAAAGAGAGGGCGGAAGAGAAACGATTGAGGGAGGAAGCAGAACAAAGGGCGAAGGAGAGAGAAGACAAAGAAAAACAATGGAGAGAGGAAGAGAAACAATTGAGAGAGAAAGAGAAGGCGGAAGAGAAACGATTGAGAGAGGAAGAGAGGGAGGAAGCAAAACAGAGAGAGAAAGAGAGAGAAGACAAAGAAAAACAAAAGGAGAAGGAGAGAGAGGACAGAGAAAAACAATGGAGGGAGGAAGAGAAAATGGAAAGACGACATTTATGGGAGGCTTTCCAGTTAAAATTCGATGACTATCAAAAAGAAATGAGACTAAGACAAACCACATATATGAAAAGTTAAGCGAACATGAGACGGAAATAGAGAGACTAAAAACTAAAACGGAAACAAAAACGGCTAAATTAAACGAAAAGGTACAGAATATCCAAGAGGATATTAAAACAGTAAAGCAACAAGTTGCAAAAGTAAAGCAAACAGCTGGAGCGGGAATAGTAACACAAGTTTGCTTACCAAGGGTAATAGACAGGAACGGGGAGGCCACGTACCGTAGGATTGAGTTCTGAGGGAATGACAAAGAAGATCCAATGACATTCCTAGAGGAAATAGAAGATCTATTTTCCGAGATAGACAATACTATGGACGAGACTGCAAAATTAAAGATCGTAGAGCGATATTTGAAAGGGGCAGCGGATGCATGGTGGAAAGCCATCAAGAACAACACAGAAACTTATTCTGAATTCAGGCATGAATTCACGGAGCATTTCTGGAGTTATCGCCAGCAGGATCGGATACCCAGACAAATAAATCAAGGGCGCTACCATAATAATGGACCATACTCTATGGCAGAGTATTTTATTATGATGGTAAACAGGGCGAAAAACTTAGACCCGATAATCCCAGAGAACCATCTAATTTTCATGTTAATGAAACATTTTGGGAGTAACGTTCAGCTAGCTAGTGTGGGGAACCCCACAAGTAATATCAAACAAGCGATAGTTTTCCTACAACAGCTAGACAGTGTTACTGACAACGGAAATGGTAATGGGATCGCTCAAAGAAGTCAACAGAGGCAGGTTGCTCCAAACCAACAACCTAACCCTAACCCAAGGTCCCATGTTGATACCGCAAAATACCAAGATACCAAGTATCCTAGAAACCCTCATCCTAAATAGCCTATCCCCGGACCAAGCGACCACAAGCCAAAAAACTAAATATGAGGATCTCTGGCAACAATCAGGGAGATAAGTTAACCAGGTTAGAGATCCGAAGCAATAAGAAGCCAAAAATAATTCAGAGCGGGAGACTGAAGGAAAAGCCGGTTTACCATCATAATAAGATCAGCCTAGACGGTTTTTCCATGTCTATTAGGGACGATTTGTTAGAGGAAAGAATTGACTCGGTTATAAAACTGGAGAGTATAGACCAGTGCCCAGTGATAGAGTGCGAAATTAAAGACCACAAGTTAATTGCACAAGTTGATACAGGTGCCCAAATGTCTGTGATTAAAACAGAAAAATACATAACCCTAAAACAAAACGGGAATTTATTCTATGAGCTACCTATAGCTAACGTAGCGATAGTCACAGCATTAGGGTCAACCTGTAACCGAGTCAAATTACAAACGATGCTACCTCTAACATTAAACGGACACACAAAGGAATTTGTTTTCTTGATTGTGGACAATCTACGGGTTGACCTCATCTTGGGAGTAAATACTTTGTGTGCGTTAAAAGCCCGAATAAACATGGAGAGATCGTTCATGACGTATGAGATTGATGGATATCTGCTGCACCAGGAGTTTCTTGTATCGAATAATAATAAAGATGATATAAGACAAGAGATAGGATGTAATAAAATTAATAAAATAATAAACAAAAATATTAACAAAGATGTAATATGTTCCTACGTTACAAGCGGGGAACAGGAAATAAATATAATAAATTCGCCTATTATAGGCGGGTCAATTAACGACGGCAAATTAACACCTGTAGAGCCGACATTGGAGGGCCCGATAGTGAATAGCGAGCAGAAGGGGCTGTTCACGGGCAAGGATCAGGAAGATGGGTCCTTGTGCAAGTTAGGTGGTAACAAACTAAAAAGTAAACAAACACTAAACAAAAATATAACTAAAAATGTAAGATGTTCCAACGATACAAGCGGGGAACAAAAAATAAAATCAAACAATTGTCA
Organism: Prosapia bicincta; assembly: GCA_036971475.1. NCBI lineage: Eukaryota > Metazoa > Arthropoda > Insecta > Hemiptera > Cercopidae > Prosapia > Prosapia bicincta. The sequence continues at coordinate 183,843,407 of JBAIZL010000001.1, forward strand.
ACGAATAAAGTTAAGAACGAGATTGCCAAAAATTTAAATAACAAGTTGTGCGAAAATTCAAGGGAGAGTGAATTATTAAACTGTGAAAGAACGGAATCAAGTAAGCTAACGGGATTAAACAAAGCAAAAAATGGGTTAACCAAACCTACAACAAACAAATTAAATAATGACGAGGGAGGATTCGACAAATTAAATAAAAATGGCTACAAGCCGAAACAAATAAAATTCCAACAAGTTAGGGAAAGACCTAATTGTCGGGAAACTAATCAGTTAGACTTAACAAGAATTCCAAAGCACTTTAATTCTAATCAATCTGGCTTGAAGACGAAGTCCAAATTGTTTGCTAAAAATAAATTTAAAAGTAAATCTCACCAGTATCAAAATTACCAAAATAAACCAAGTAAAATAAATCAAAAACAAAAATAAAATACAGGAATTATGCACAATGGCGTAACGCCAAGCGCAGAAAGAAAACCAGAACGCGCAAAACATATCTTAAACTAAATACGATTAAGTTGGAAAATACAAATAATCATTGCATATTAAACAAACAAGAAATGTTGAAGTTTCAAGAATTGATAAACAGTTATTCAGACGTGTTTAATGAAAAATTACAGAACGAGAAAAAAATATTTTAAACTAAATACTATTAAGAAAGGCAGTACCAATAATAACCGCTGTATTTTAAATAAACAAGAATTGTCTAGGTTGAAATAATTCATAATAAAGTATTCAGATTGTTTGAATGAAAGACCCAGCAAGTCGAATAAATGTAAACAAGGGCTCAAGGTTAGGGCAATCACTTGTGTTTGTAAACACAGCCGCAGTGAAATATCCTGTGGACGGGCGGGGAACGAGTTTATAAAAACATTCCTTGCAACAAAATAAGCCGGACGTACCAGAATGTATTTAAAGCAGGACAAAGTTAATGGAATGTCCTACGGAAATTCCAAAAATGTTTAACGAGAAATGTTTACGGGATATAAGGAGCAAACTCAGGAACAATAACTTGATTTGTTACAATTAATCCAATAAACTCTGTAACAATTATAAAATATCTTATAATGTATTCTGTAAAATTGTATATGATATTAGAAACATTAAAAAGGTCGTATGATAAGTAAAGGGATTCTAAAATGTGAACTTTACACTGATCATGAACCGGAAAATACAGAAATGCCAAATTAGAATATTGCTGCAATAATAGAACCAGTACGCGAGCGATAAGCTAAGTTAGGCAGGAATAACATTGTCAGAATGATTAATAAACTGATTTAAAGTAAAAACAAGAATAAGCAGTAGTTGAATAAGGCTAAATCTAGACTTTAAGATTAGCTACTTACTTGTAAAGGGACAAATGTTAAAATGTAAAACAAACTATTTAATAACTGAACCAACATTGCAAAGTATTATTCAGGAAGTCTTTGTGTACTGAGCAAACATTGGCGAGCTACATTCACTGCGTAAGTCAACAAGCCGGTTAAATCAAGCAACAATCAGGGAGATAGCAGGCGAATTTTAATAATTTGTACAACAAATACGCTGTCAGACCTTGCAAAATCAAACAAGAAATTTATGTGCATGAAATAGTGGGTCGTTAGATCAGACTTTCACTTAACAATATAAAACAAGAAAACTTGTGTACTGACGGTCAAGGTCGACAATAAAAACTTTGCATTATAATCAGAAGCAATCGAAATTTATCAAGTGGACGTCGATAATCTAGACGCAAGCCAGTTTTATAAATTGTACAATCTAAAGATAGAGAATTTAAAGGGCAAGGTTCGTTACGTTCTAATATGATAAGTAGAATTGTCGTTGTACTTTATTAGAATGTTTACAAGCCAGCTCATTGACCTTGCCAGGTAAATTGGAATGTGGAATCCACCTAATAGTTAGCCGGTACGACAAGGAAAGGTTTATCGGAAAGTAAACAAATTAAACTAGATAAACTGTACTTCCACAGCTGACACAATAATATGTAATACTTAAGATATAAAAGGAATATGTTTAAAAAGTAGTATTGTAGAATTAGTTAGGTTTTTAATTGCAAGTAGGCTTGTTAGGAAGTCATTGTTTTTAAAGCCATAACTAGTATAAATGAAATTGACGTGGTAAATAGATAACGGAAATGACAGCCATTAGTGTGGTGAATAAGGTGTCAATTGACCAAATAAAAATTTAGTGTGGACAGAAGTGACTAATAAATTTCTAATGACTTGTGTTTGAAGTGTTTCAGGGTGAAAACTTCTCAAGAGACAAGAGAGTAATAATAAGGAAATCTTTGTAATAGAAGAAGATAGTTTAAGTACGAGTGAGATAAGGAATTGGTAAAAAATATTTTAACAAAGTAAAACATTTTCAACCTCTCAAGCAGGGAAATTGCAACGGTCTGGGAGACCGTGGCAAATGGGAAATAAGTAATTTCCTGTTTTTTAGAAATAAAGCTGTTTTTAAAATAATCAAGTAGGGAATTATACAATTAATAAAGAGGGAAAAATGAAATAAAACCTTAAATAGAATAGTTAAGCTAAATTAAAAAATGTTATAAAATAAATTTGTAATAACTAACTAAATTTGAACATCGGGAGTGAAGCGAAAAAATTCTAAGTGCCTAAAAAAGCTATATTACGAACCAAACCACGTAGAACTTTCATCAACATTTTAAAAGAACCACAATAAGCTAGAATGAACATTAGAAAAAACAAAATTCAAAAAACTTAAGAAACAAAAAGAGTTACAGCCGTTTAAATAAAATAGACATTTTTCAGTGTTCCAAAATTAATAATCAAACCATGCTAGCTAAAACAGATTCGTTGCCCGACTTGCCTGTACAAGGAATAAATCGAGCGATAGCGAGCTTTGCAGGCGGGGTGAGGTAGGTTAAATTCACCGCTATATATACTTGGTCTCTAAGCCTTTAGAGACAGTCTGTAATAAATTTCTAACACGAGGTGCCGCGGGACGCTATGCTGGACCGCGAGTAGGACCGTCAGAAGGCCAGATGGACCATAACCTCAGCGCTTTCGACATCCAGGACCACCAAAGGATGAAGGCTCCAGACTCAGCCTCCAGGACGCTCGAATAGAGGGCAACCACCACCGACGAACCAGGGATGGCGACTTCCGGTGTCCAAGGACCAGGGAATCCAGACGAGGGACCCCAAGGACCGGCAGGAACATCTTTGGCAAGTCATTTTCTTTATTCTATACCAGTCAAGTCAAATTTAGTTAGTTAGTTTTATTAAATTCAAACAAATCTGCAAGCTTAAAACAATGACTTCACTCTTTATAAAATTTTAATAAATTGTATGCAAAGTAAATGAATTTATGTGTTCAGAATATTTAAAATAATGAATATTAAACGTGCAAAAGGTTTTTGGCCATAAGCCATTTATTTAAAGGAAATGAGAAATTTTCGAATATTAGAAATTTAAAAATTAAAGGTCATAAAATATGAATTTACCAATTCCATATAGGAGATAAAATATTATTATGTGCAATTTGGAAAATAATTTTATGTTCATGTCAATGTAATCAATCTATATGCAAAGTATAATTTTGTAAAGCATAAGAATCAAGAAGTATCTCAGTGAATTGTTTTGTTAATATAATTGTGTAATACTTAAAAGGATAAATTTTCTTTTTTATTTAAATAAATAGAATTAAATATGTCATAAAAATCGACATTATTTACATTCCATCCTGTGTCAAATAACCAATAAAAACTGTTTAGATTTTTCCAACTAATATAAAAATGATTATTAAATCAGTAAACAAATTTACTTAAATTTCATTAAATGGTAATAGATAAAGCCTAATGTTTTAAAGAGTTTCTCTCTACTAACTTCATGAGCTAGTCTAAAGATTAGTTCTTTTTTTGTGTAAAAGTCCAGAGATTTATCTACTGGCAGATTGTGTTTAAGTGGACACATCAGCCTTTTAAAATAGGTATTTTTAAACACAATCATATTTTGCACGTTCCCTTGCTGTATCTGCAGATCATCATCAGGTGGTAAGACTCTGTGTTTATTATGTGTATTATTCTAAATGTGTTTCTTTCCAGCTGACTATTAATTTGACATGTGTGACTATACTTAGACCATACACAATTGATAAACTAATTTAGGAGTGTTTATACGTATTTTAAATAGTAGTCAGCGGGAATAGGCTTGTTGTGGGCTTGGCCCTACGAGCGGGAAACATGCACTTAACTCAGGGAGTTTAACACGGTTTTACTAGCAGGGTAATAGGCAGATTTCTGGTTGTTTATAAATAAGTTTTTCTTGTAAACAATGAAATTTTAGTATTCTGCAAGAAGGGATACAATAAACAACACAGCAAACGACCGCGTAGAGCGGTAGTAGGGACGGTTAAAGAGGGGGGGACGTTGCAACACACACACAAACAAACACACACACACACTCACACAAACACAATAAATAATGCTTACATTTACTCCGTCTAATATTTTGTCAGTTTCATGTTCTACTACTGAATAATAAATGTTCTCTGTAAATAATCAGGCTGTATTTGCTGTGCATATTTTGTTCTAGATTATGTACTTTGGTGAGGGCGTAGCCATATAAGAAATGTATTATCGGATTTATTCAAATAATTTTACCAAATTAATAAGACTAAAACGATTTTAAAATACACACTTGAATTCTTATCTTCAACAAACCCCTACATTTAAATATACACTTGAATTATGTTAGCTATATATTGTCAAAACCAGTCCACTTTCCAATATTATAATATTGCATTTATTTATAATATTTCGCAGTTAATTACGTTTTACTAAGGGACATATTTCTCAATCCTTTAATGAATTTGCACTTTTTATCGAACTGCACCAATAACTGTCATAAACTATTTATTCTCGTTTGAAATACAGTATATTAAATCTGACAGTAGACAGTTTATCTATAGTACTTCACCATAATAATTTACTTACAGTTGTTTCAAATATCAGAATATTGCAACATTATAATAAAGATTGGAATAACTGCCATATCTATTTAAGGTTTCGAAATGCAGGATTGAAATTTAGGACAACGTGATATTCAATATTTCCTCACTTATGAAACACAAGGATAATTTGGGTGATATATTTGTATATAATATTTGTATTAGTCTCTACTATTGTGGATATCGTTTTCTGTTTAATACAATAACTATAAAACCGATAATATAGACTATACCTTGTTTTTGTTTTGTAGTAAGTCTTTTAATTCAAATTTTGTCACCTAAAATGTTCGTTCACCTAAATTTTGATCGTTGTTGGTTTGTTAGGCTAACAGTCTTTTAGAATCATATTCACCTGTACAGTATTTGTATTATTTTTGTAGCCCATTAGTAAATATTAATACTGTCGCCTATAGTGGCCTTGAGTTATAAGTTTTTTAGGCGTTCTGACGATTTGGTTATAGCCACTTAAATAAGCTCTTATTTTTTTAGGCGATCAGTGAATATAAGGATAGCCGCCTAAGAACAATAAAGAAGAGGTTTTGATTACTGGTTAGGATTACAATGATGATATCCATTTCGGATATATGGGACTCTCATATGTCTTTAATTTTATCTAAATAATCAAGGTTGGTTATTGGGTTTACTGACCGGGTTCATAAATATGATCGTATATTAATTACAATCCCGAAAAGAAATAGAATAAAAAAGGGTTGATATGGCATTATGACTAAAAGAGAGGGGTATTATGTTTCTCTGAGATTTTAAAATTAGAAGTAATAATGCCATATGGACAGCGTCGCCGACTTCACTTATATATACTTTAAGGATTTCGTCACTCGTGCAAATGAGACTATAGATCTACACATATATTCATTTTCACGTGATTATCTTTTTTATTTACTTTATAATCTTCCTCACTATGTCGTTAGTGGTATCGCCCTATAAAGATGAAAAATTAAAGTGTTTTACACATCTTTCATGTGATAACTAGATTAGAACGGGAAAAGTTCTATAAAAACCTATAGATAAAGACGTATCTATTTTTATGAATTGTCGGTCATTTCATTAAAGTCAAGTTAACGACCCTCACAAAACATTATTTTTAAATATGTATGTACAGTGTATATATATATATATATATATATATATATATATATATATATATATATATATATATATATATATCGACGGCTCCAGTTACATATGACTGGCTCAAGCACAAACGATTCTCTTTTATCGCTTACTTATTTCCGTCATTGGTGTATAACAATATAAGTAAGTAAAAATAATGTTTTTAGTCTTTATTAAAATAAAATTGATTTGTTTGTTATAGAAATAGTATACCTGGGGAATATAGCCTCTTAAATAAAACGGCATCAATAATAGGACATTTAAGTTTTTTTAAAAATTAAGAAAATATTAAACCACAATAAAAATAACAAACAACATTATTGTTATATAATTCCTGGCGTGAAATATTTCCACTTTCTAAGTTGCAATTCTTAACAAGAAAAGAAAGTATTGTCGTTCGTTTAGCTAAAGTTTGAAAATTTTATTGCTACTTTATCTTAAAATCCGGATACGTTTGAATTACATTGTAATGTAAATAGCTTATTGATGTGTTTATAACATATAACCTTTGTATATTGTTGTTTGGGTTTGTGTATATATGTTGTGCGCGCGTGGTATTTAGAGTGTATGCGTTTAGGCAGGGATTTTAACCCGTATAAAACTAAAGCCCGCAAAAAATAATTCAGATTTCACTATGCAAGTAATGGTTTGTAGCAAATCCAGCCAAATCGGTTTAAAATTTATATTCTATGTAATACCAGTGGCTTGGAAGAAGCTTTGAGTCTAAACAACCAAGCAAATTTCTTTAGAATGTAAAGGTATGAATCAAGAACTTTGGGCCTAGGAACAGTTTCTAGTATGATTAGTAAATAAAATGTAACAAACATTCACGTAATTTAAAGAGTACACCAATATAAATGGTATATTAATGAATAATACACAATAAAAAAAAATTAGAACAAAAATTACACAATATTATAAACAATTATCTCATAACGAGTTAGTAAAATATATAAATGCTCGCGGATGTGCAAGGGAAAGCCAAACAAAATATTTAAAAGTTTTACCAAATAATATTTAATATGAGCCATCAGAATATTGATATTGTACAACAAGAGACAATGTCAAAACATATCGTCAAAGTCGACAATTGGTCTTAAAGAGAATGAACTGAAAATCATGGAACAATGGTCAATATTTAAATTAAAACAGTAACGCGAAATTAGACGTGAAACATTTTGATGAGTTTCCAGTCTAAAAGAGATGATTAGCTACATCCAAAGTTCTGACCAAGATTAGTTTCCACAACCGACCTATAAGGATAGGGATCCTTGTACATACAATGACAAGATAGGATTCTAGAGTACATACAATGTCATTGGTTGTCAAAATAACAATATTGCAATCTACTTGCGAATATATAAAACTCCGTACTGGGAGCACATAGAGGATACTCAAATATACTTACTTGGGAGTTAGCGTGGGAGAGTGTTTCATCAAATCGGTACGAAAAGTTTAAAATGCAAGGCTATGTTCATAGTTCTAGCTTTTGCCGCGGTATAAGAAAGGAAGATTTCAGTCATATATTCACCTACAATTTTTGTCTCCATAAATTACTAGAACCTTTTCTATTTCTTACAATAATGTAACTTATAAACTTCGATAAAAATATTAGAGTTGAAGCTCGCTTTGGAATTATGAAGTGTTCACCAGACATATGATAAAGTGGAGTTCCAGGGACTCAGCATCATTTCCTAATGGGTATATTATACCAGCCAGGATGGTTCTAGGCAAGAGAAGACTCAAGACTAAATGGAATTAAATAATAATGGGAGAATATAAGGAATGTTAAAGACACGAAAGAAATGTTCCAAAATATAATAAAAATGGGAAGATAGGTTGATGAGTTATTATGGTAACCCATCTATGAAAAGTAAATCCATAAATATAATTTAACTCATTCACCGAGATATATACGTAACATATAGGTTAACAAACAAATAAAATATATAAATCGTAAGTGGTGACCGGATAGTAGAAACTGGTTTCGGTATCGGTGCCGCCATCGTCAGAGACGGACCTACTCTGTCGGTCCGTGTAAGCGTGTGGCGGTACGTCTTCGAAACTAGTCTGTTTAGTGAAGTTTTAATAAATTAGAACTGAGTGTCTCAATATAAACGTAAGTATTTAATCGAAATCAGAATTACAAATTCCAATTTGAAATTTATTGTATTTAAACTGTAGTCAGTAGTCAGTAATCTTAAATTGTAGTCTGTCTCCTACTTTCAGGACACTTATTTCTTATGGCTGCTTTCTATGTCCTTATAATGTAGTATTGTGTGCAGCTGTCAAGACCACCAAAGCCACCGGTCAAGTCACGGCTTTGATTCTCAAAAGTATACAATGCTATCTCAGTTCCCTTTCCCTCACCCATATACAGGCAGACTACTGACTTTACATTAACTTGAAAGCGTTTTTAATGAAACACTAACAATTTCATGTTTTAGTTTTCGTTATGTCCACTGGTTTATGTCTTTGTTTTGCTCTGGTAACTAAGCGAGGATACATGATTTCTTCGGAATACTATTATAGGGTCTCCATAGTTTTCCTTCAATCCTTCCCAATTAGGTACAATATTCAAAACTGAAAAAGAGCTATTTAGACACCAATATAGGTTAGATAGGTCTGTCAAACCTACGAGGTAAAGCAGATGTGAGCCATATCCCTTCAATCTCCCACTTTAGATGAGATATACTAAACATTTGATTTATTCCTATGTTTCATTCTCCTTCAGACGAAAAGAGAAGCCTCTTCACCGTTCCTTAGAAGTAAAATTTTGATTTTCAGGAAAGTCACTTAATTATCCTTTAGCAAATTGAGGGGTTTGTAAATTTAACAGTGGGGAAAGGAAGACCATATCTCGTCGACTGTATGAACGTAAGAGCTGGCAGGCATATTTGTCTCTACCACAAGTTGGTAGATGGAAGACAGTTTACTCAGAAATTATATTATGTTTGCTTTTCGTATTACGGGATATATATCAAAGGTCCGTTTATAAAATAGGGACCTCCTGCGTCACAATAAATATGTATGTTATACATTTTCTAAATATCATTTGTAGATTTTACTTTTCTCTCTGATCACTTCGGAATAGCGGCTAAGCCCTTTATAGGCTGTAGGGATCCAAATTCTGAGAGTTATTTAACTTTCATTTACAATAGGGGGTTGTTCGTTGTAGCATACTACTTTTAGATTGAGTCGTAAAGCAAAAATAAACAAAAGTTGTTGAGTTAATGTAGACTGGCATTTTAATATATTCATTTATGCTTTACATCACGAGCGTTTTCGACGTTGGTTGTAATAGATTTTCACAATAAAAAAGTCAGCATTTGTTAATGCAAGCTTTTTATATCAGTATTTCCAGGAATACTCATCTACTGTAACCAGACGGCAAAGACAAAATCGAGATACCATATTTTTCGGAAGCAACACATAAATGAAAAATTTCAAGGTATTATAGTTTTGACAATATTTAATTTAGTGATTACGTAATTTGTAATAAAAGTAATGAAACTTTTACTCCTAAAATCGAATTTATAATTCATTCCATTAGTATCTAAATATCTACAATACTTCAAATAAAAGCTGTCGTTTTCTATACATATTACTAAGCTCATTTCGAATTCTTTTGTTTCACTAGTTATGTACATACGTAGTTACAAGTACATATATACATAAATACACATATATATATATATATATATATATATATATATATATATATATATATATATATATACATATATATATATATATATATATATATATATATATAAAGGTTTCTTAATGTAATCATCTTGAATTCCCTGATTAAACTAATTTTAAGCTACTTAACTAAGTGAATACGTAATTGCTTACATGCTGACGCTTTTGAAAACGATCGTTCCTTTTACGAATCTAGCCCTCTACTCTTAGAGGGTGTCTAGAGTTAGCTTAGTAAAATGAACGATAATCGTCAGCAATGATATGAATCCTAACGATAACGCGGTAAAATGATATGAATTGAAACGCGTCAGCAAATAAGCAATTACGTATTCACTTAATCAAGTAGTTTAAAATTAGTTTAACATATATATAGTTACGAACTGCTACGTTTTCGTTTTAACAAGTATTGTCTTTTGTTTTGTAAAGTGGAGCTATTGATTGCTGTGATTACAAATTTCATATTCCATGATTAAATTCAACAATTTAAATAAGTTAGTGTACAACTTACATCATGAAATATGGATCTCTCTCTATTACGAATTTACATAATATACATTAGGAGCTCAAGAGTTTCTGACTGAAAGTTACATGTGCTATTTAGTCAGAGAGTTATAATGCACAGACAAAATAGATGACATTCAAACTTTTCGCGGACATCTATAATTTTCATGGTTCGTTATAAGAAGCTTTGAGTCTGTAGATACAAAATATTAAATGTAGGTTTGTGATTTATGTTGAATTGGCAATGAATTTTAAGTTACATTTCAGTAATATAATAAAGTATTTGGCATCTACAAGGTTTGGCTAATACAAAGTGTTATAGTCTGTGAGTAAAATACACAAAACAAATACAGCGACTTTATTACAGCATCATTGGTCTTTTATCGAAATTCGAGTTTTGTTGTTTCTAATTTTCCCATGAATCCTCTTCTTCTTCAGTGATGATATATTTTAGATTCATAGCTATTCTCATTCCATTATAGCATGATTTCTTTGGTCTAACTTCCCTCCAACGTCTTTATGTGGTTCGTTTTCAAGTTTTGAAAGGCAATCAATGGATCCGTCATTCGGCTCATATCACCTTGCCAGGAAAGCTACATTCTTTTCATGATGTCTATAAAGTGGCTTTTTTAATTTCTTTACGCTATTATTTCATAATAATGAATTTAGTTAATTTGTAATATTGCCTCAACACCCTGTTTTCTGCATTATATATTTTCTTTCGTGTCTGTCTTCTGTCCAATGTTACTCTCGATTATTAGTCTTATTTAGTAATTTTTAAAATTGTTCCATCAATGTTTAAATATTTTCCTGCTCATCCTAAAGTCATGTAATCTTTTTTATTAGTAACGATTTTGACAAAGTAAAGAGCAAAACCGTTTGGTTATTGTAACAAAAAGTACGTATAACTGGTCCGGTTGCTCTTATAAGCTCGTGGGATGGTTTAGTATTCATTGGATTTTATTCTCCACGAAGATTTGCGAATCAATTGCAATTTACACATACTTGACGTACTAATAGTTTGAGTAAATATATAAAAAAATGCAATTCTTGATAAAACTTTGATCATTGTAAGCGATTAGGATCAGTGTGTAGGATCGTCATTGGGCAGCAGTTTAAATCCCATGAATTTTATATTTAGTCTAAATATTTATGTTGTTTAAAAAGGATTATTCATGTAATTTTATTTTATTTCATGGTTTTTCGAAATTTGTAAATTTCGTATTACTCTATCTTATTGACCCTTTGTATTGATGTGAAGAGTTTATAGGCTTTATTTAGTGTCTTTATAAATGTATATTTTTATTATGTCGTTACTAAAAAATGACGTGAGTCGTTTTTAATAGAGTGTAAGTGCGATGAATATTTGTTGAAAGCAGCGGCGTGTTTCACTAATGAAAAATTTGTTACAGTCTATACAGTTTGGTTTGAATATGTCTGATAATTGGAATTTATCATTTTTGTATTTGTTCTGCTGTAGGTAAATGCTAGTTTTATATTATATCTCGTTTCATTTAAATTTTGAGCAATCCTATTCGAGGTTTCTTATATGTGAGAGTAATAAAGTTCCATTCTTAATGTATTGTTTTGGCATGTTATGTCATATGTTATAAATATAGAATATTTGCTATTACAATCAAGTCAATAGTATTTAGGATATTATTGTAAAATCAAGCTTTACGACAGTAAATGGTTCATCGACTTGTTCCACTACCTTCTTATCCGAAAATAATACCTGTAATACCTAATTTAGGTTTTCATTGTGAATATCATGATACACAGCCCTGGTAATGAGACTTAAAGCAGATATTGCCATTTACATTCAATGAATATAATATCGCAATAGATTCGAAATAAAAATATAAATTGATAGCATTTGAGTTGGTATGATGATTGACTAATTTTTTTTAATTTCGATATGTAAGTTAAGCCATTCCAAAGGGCTCAAGCTCATCGTGTATTAAGGGAAAACAACAGCCTTTTAAGAAATTGCTTCATAGTAATGTAGCCCATCACGGTAATGGATACTTTAACATATAAATTTTGAGAAAATTAAAAAAAACCTGGGCTTGAAAAATATCATTAAGAAAATAGTAAAACATCCATAAAATTCCGAATTGAAGGAGTTTTAATACCTTTATTCCAAAAAAATAATAATATTTCAATTCTACTGATGTAACGCAAGATTGACTAAATTATTTGCAGAAAAATATACGGTGAATTCACAAAATCTATAAATAACCAGGTAAAATGTATACATTTTATAGGATTTGAAATTAATAAAAACAACACATACTACTGAGAGAGAGAGCGAGACAGGAAACAGATTAAAATACAAAGCTGATATACGGGGCTGCGGATGAAACCCTGGCTAAGTGTATATATCATGCTTTTGCCAGACTTTGGACAAGCTGTAAAATGTAAAAACCTTTTTAGAACGTAAGCCGATAAGACACAATGAAAGATTAATTAGTTACTGCTTTATAGTCCTGTCCCATAATTATACAACGAATTCACAAGTTGCAATGTGACCACGATGTATTTATTATTAACAGACTGAATTTTAAATTCAAATTCAATATGGTGTGGTTGATCACAGGACATTTTAACAAACCGCCCATTGAAAATGATTCAACCTCCTCTGTCTATCGATTACTACTTTACTTTTATATTTTTTTTAAAGCTCTTTGAATCTACTTAGGCAATTTTTGGAACTGAATGTCAATTTTAGTTTTCATTGCTCGTTTATTTACTCATATATTTTACTCTCTTCATTTCTTGAGAGAGTTCCATAGGAAGCAATTTTATATTGACTTCTTTAGAAATTCCACGAATTGCAATAAAACTTTTCTGTTTATTGGCTTTAAAAAAGATAAATTTCTGTAATGCAACGATTTTCATTCTCTTAACAGGTTTTGTTTTATACACGTCACACTTTAAATAAAGCTTTAATCATTTACATCACACTGTATATTTCTTCAGTGTGTGTGTGTGTGTGTGTGTGTGCGTGTGTGTGTGTGTGTGTGTGTGAGTGAGTGTGTGTGTGTGTGTGTGTGTGTGTGTGTGTGTGTGTGTGTGTGTGTGTGTGTGTGTGTGTGTGTGTGTGTGTGTGTGTGTGTGTGTGTGTGTGTGTGTGTGTGTGTGTGTGTGTGTGTGTGTGTGTGTGTGAGTGTGTGTGTGTCTGGTGTAAGTACGTGCCCACCCAGGTGCAGTTTTGCAATCATTCTAAATACCGGTAGGATATTTTGATATTTTGTATTTAAATATGACAAAGGAATGACACTTATTGGATCAATTAATGAATGTTAGTGGGAATCATACCCGACCAACTAAATGGTTGAGAGGTTTATAAAATTTCACGTAATGTAAACCTATTTACGTGTGTGGCTAGTTGCAGTTGAGTGATTTCTATGAGATTTCAGATTAAAGTGCGATTGTGTATTATTAAATAGCAGGTATTTAGTTTTTTATTTGATTAAAAGTAGCCAATATTTTCGGTATATTTTGAACTGATAAAGCGAGATATGTGGATATAATGAATATAAGGAAAGTACTTTTATCAAGAAATAAAATTAGGTAATGTAAGACCATTTTGTTGGACACAAGGCTTGATCCTTGTTTCTACAATGTTCTATATTTTAATCATGATTTATTGAGATACAGCCACGATTATTATTTTAATAACTTAATCACCCTATCTCAACTAATAATAATGAGAATATATTATTCCAAACCCTTTTAGTGTTAGCCAGGCTAAGTTATGTTTAGGCTGTTTAGGTGTGTTAAAACAGTTAACGTGAAAATGTGAAAAAGGTAATACGGTGAAAAAACATACTAAAATGAATTTAGGAGCTCGCAAAATAAGATCGTCAATTGAGAGGTGTTTATTGTCCACTAAAAAAATCACAACAAACAATTTAACACCTGCTGACAAAAAATCGTTAGTCAATCTAATGAAGCTGTAAAATAATAGAAGATGTACTCACTTGACCTTTGCGTCTAATCCAGTCCTATTTGATATATATATATATATATATATATATATATATATATATATATATATATATATATAGGTCTATATATATATATATAATTTGCATTATATATTAAGAATTATTTTCATTTCTTCTTGAATATTTAAGTAATATATTTATTCCTAAAGGTACAGAGTAGTGACTTAACATGCCTAACACAGATAAAAGTGTGTAGATTTGTTACGAACTGAATGATTAGTCAACGAAATGATCAATTCGTTGATGTAAACAAAATATACGAGAAGAGTGACATGCATTGCCTGAAAAGAGTTCATTAGTAAGCGATATACCTCTTACTCGACACTCAAGCTTTCAATACGAGCTGTAAAGTGGGTCGTTAGAGTTTTGCTGCATGGTATTTAAGTTATTAAAACCGTGAATCGAGCAACACGCCCATTTTCACATTAAGAAATATATTAAAAATTGGTGTTAACTGGTCCCATAAAAAAGTGAATAAATGAAAATTTGCTCCAAATAACGCAGAACATAGAAAAGGACTATTTAGAACGGAGATTAAGAATTAGGCTAGTTGTTGGTATTTGGAATAGAAAAAGACATCCAGAATACACATATGGAAGTAGTGTTCAAATCGGATTGGATGTTGTTTCTTTAAAAATTCTTTGGTTTGGGTTTGCAAACGTATTATCGAAAATTTAAATCGTTCTTCACAACGTAACATGGAGAAATTACGATCTTGGCGTTTAGGAGTTAAGTTCTCGTAAAAAAAATTTTTTATATGGGCCTAACGTGTAGTGAAAAATTGAAAAAATATAAAAGGAAGAATATGAATAAAAATAAGAAATATAAAATGCTAGTTTCATTAAAATATTGGAACTATAAAGTTCTACGCTTTATCTAATTTTTATTAGCAATATATATGTTTATGATGTTTAGGTTTGGATCCGTATCACTTCCAACTTCAAAATATGTTCGCCTCTAAACATAATATTAAAATGCTATTTCTGTATTTTCAAAAAAATTATACTTTTTATTACACTTATCTTTTTCCAGTTGTTGTATTAAAAAGCACTAGCCCTATATAAACTATATGCGCTTATATTATTTTTTTCAAATTAACTTCAGCGTTTCCAATATGAAAAGCGACTCTGTCTGTTGGAGGGAGGATATAAAAATGTTCTGCCGAAAAACAGGCAATGTGTTTTAGTTTGGCGGTTTTCTTTTTCAAACGGGACACAGACCCAATAAACTTTGACGCCTAAAATAATAACACACATTGTCAATAAATTGTATTTTATCTGGTTTTCAGTTTGTCCATGCATCATTGGTATTTTTAGCGTACGTCGTCCTTTTGAATAAGCCAATTGTTTAACCTCTGCAATGGAATAACTAGATGTTTTCGTAGTTTATAGTCAAGAAAATGAAAATCAATTAAGACTCTTGGTAATGTACATTTTTATTGAGAGTATATTAAAAATTAAATACAAATATACAATCGCCTCCGTAAACACACAGTTATATTTAGAACAAAATAAAAGGGTAACTATAATTTTGTAAATATAAACTTAGCTCGGTTCTTTAGCGATTCCTTCATATATATGAACAATTGTAAAATGTTCAAGTAGTTACTGCGATTATAATTTAGCCTGATTAAAATTCGTATCTCCTTAGACAATTCTCTTGTAAGACCAATGGTTCAAAATGGAAAAATAATTTTGGAATTTATTGAAATAATGATTAGCTCGTATTTTATTTATATGTATGTTAACAAAATTCTTATAACAATATACATTTTATTTGTCTACTTTACTCCTAACAATTATTGTCGCAACGAGATTGTTATGCAAGTGCATGTTAGAAACACTAGATCACAGCTTCAAGATTTCTAGATCTCAATCGTTTCCTCTTTACAATTAATTTCTTATTATAATTTTTTAATATGACAACCAAAAGGCTAATAAAATAGTCATGCAATATTCCTGGAAGGTTAGTATTTTTATTTTGCAACTATAATTTAGATATTATAAGGGCATTATTCCTCAAATAAGCTAGCCATAGATTATAAAAGTAAACACACATATATATATATATATATATATATATATATATATATATATATATGATTATATTAATTTTTAACTTTAATTTTTGGAAATAAATTATTGGATCTACGTTTATGTCTAAAGTGTTAATTTAGAAATAAATCTCATGAATATTGCGTCATTGTTTGACAAAGGTATTGGTTATAAATACATAAATAATTCTGAAACGAGCATAATTACATACAATGGCATCATTAGGATCTCGAAATGGTAAATTTGTGGTTGGTTTCTACCCGAAGAAAGTAGTTTTCATAACAGTTATTTAGAAAATGCTCTGGTTGAATAATGCAAAATATATAATTCTCATGGTTTATATGAATCATATTAAGATATGACCTAAGGACAGTAACAGTATTATATCAAAATATAAAGAAAAAAATTTATAAAGGGTATAACAAAGAGGTAGGCCCCACTCTTTTATTATATATAAAGAGCATAAAGAGAATATTATATGCTTTAGAAAAAGCTATAAATTTGAAACTGAAAATAGTGAAGTTAAAAGAGGGAAATTATTCAATTCATAAGCAATTAAATAAAAGAGAAAAGTGATTCCCGTTTTTCATCAACATCAACATCTCTCATAAACATCTATTCTAGGTTATTTAATAGAAAGGTAAACTTACTACACATTGTGCCATCTTCGGTGCGGTGGAGTCTAAAGAGGCGGTTCTACCTGTATAAAACAACTGTGGCGTAATGTTTAACATAAATAAATGAAACCTCTCAACCACAAACGACTTGTAGTTTTAAGTATTGTTATTCGTGATATGTTATTCCGGGTAAGTTAATTGCGGATGGACTTTATACTCTCATTGTTTTAGTTTTAATAATAATTTGTTTTAATAACACTCTTTGTTGGTACAATATTTCCTGAAAATCGACAAATTGCTATTCAATTAAAGTAAAACCGTGCCTGAAAATAATAATTAATTTTTGTCTAGTGTAGGTTGTAAGAAAGGATCATGGTTCAGGTTTGAAAAGCTAAAGGAAACATATCCTGTTTCAGGAAAGAAAGGTAATGAGCGAAAGGTTACCAGTTTCAGCCTCACATTATTAAATGAAATAAGGAGAAAGTAAACAAATGATGTGTAGACAAATCATGCTACTCGGAAGATATAGAAGAATCGGAACTTAAATTGTCATTTTTACCTTTCTGAAATAAACATCCTTCTGACAATAATAGAAAGTAATTTTATATTAACGTTTATTTATCCATACCCCATGTCAGGAATATTTAAAATGTAAAGAAAATGAAGTTTTTATGATCGAAAACCCCAACGACAAACTCTTATAACAAATAAATAAAATATATACTTAAATTTATATTAGAATATATAATACGTTTATTACAACGCGTTAATATACATATTTACATACATAGTATATATATATATATATATATATATATATATATATATATATATACAGCCTGCTAACAATACGGAGACCATACATTGGTCATTTTGCATTCAAACTGGCAGCCGGGTACTTGTGGCAGCCGTATACGGCTGCCACAAAGTAATCCATGGTAATGTAACACCCTCTGACAATAATCGAAATAAAAACCATGTCAATAAGTGTAAAAAGAAGTGTTTTATTGGAGCTATACTGTATTTGGAAGTTCTATGGTCGTTCTGAATTTTTAAAAAATAATTTGTAATAACCAAACGGTGCTCGTATTGATAGCAGAGTGAACGGGATTTGTATATCACAAGTTCGTAACATTTCCGCCAGGGGCAGCATAGTCGCCTCCTGTATATAAATTTACTGTATATTTCAACCATTCTCTAACATTATGGCAGCCACAAACTTGGCAACATTGCTGGCATCCACATGGATATCAATCGTACTACGTAATGTATATATTTGATTTGGACAAAGAATCGCTGGAAAGTGACCAATCGGGGGTTTTTGAGGATGCTGAAATCAATGCCGTCATCGAAAGTCACCGGGGATGTACTGGTGAGACTAAACCCATGTGCAAAAGGGGTTGAATTAGGGTAAAAATGTCAGATGCCTAAGAATAGCGGGATAATGACCGTTCGGGGGTTTTTGAAAATGCTAAATTCAATGGTGTCATCTAGAGTCACCGGGGATGGACCGGATGTGACTCTACGTAAGTACCAAAGGGATGATTTGGGGTAAAAAAGTCAAAAGTCAAAAAATCGCTGGAACATAACCACTCGGGGGTTTTTGAGGATGCTGAATTCAATGCCGCCATCGAAAGTCACGGGGGATGGACAGATGAGACTCTTCGTGAGTGCCAAAGGGATGATTTGGGGTAGAAATGTCAAAAGTGAAAAAATTACTAGAAAATAAAAACTCGGGGGAAATTTGATGAGGCGGAATTCAATGCCCTCACCGAAAGTAACCGGTAATGCATTGGTGTGGTTCCACGAGAGTACCAAAGGGGTGAATTGGGGTGAGAATGTCAGAGGTCAAAAAATCACTGAAAAATATCCGCTTGGGGGTTTTTGAAGATGCTGAATTCAATGCCGTCATCGGAATTCTCCGGGGATGTACTTGTGAGGCTAAATCCATGTACCAAAGGGGTTGAATTAGGGTAAAAGTGTCAGATGTCTAAGAATCGCGGGATAATTACCGTTCGGGGGTTTTTGAGGATGCTAAATTCAATGGCGTCATCTAGAGTCACCGGGAATGGACCGGATGTGACTCTACGTAAGTACCAAAGGGATGATTTGGGGTAAAAGAGTCAAAAGTCAAAAAATAACTAGAAAATAACCACTCGGGGGATTTTGGTAAGGCGGAATTTAATGCCGTCCCAGAAAGTCACCGGGGATGCACTGGTATGGTTCCACGCGAGTACCAAAGGGGTGGTTGGGGTGAAAAACTCAAAACTCAAAAAATCGCTGGATCATAACCACTCGGGGGTTTTTGAGGATGCTGAATTCAATCCCGCCATCGAAAGTCACCGGGGATGGACAGATGAGACTCTACGTAAGTGTCAAAGGGATGATTTGGGGTAGAAATGTAAAACGTCAAAAAAATACTAGAAAATAACAACTCTGGGAATTTTGATGAGGCGGATATTATCGAAAGTCACCGGGAATGCATTGGTGTGGTTCCACGCGAGTACCAAAGGGGTGAATTGGGGTGAAAATGTCAGCAGTCAAAAAATCGCTGGAAAATATCGGCACGGAGGTTTTTGGGGACGCTGAATTCAATGCCGCCGACGAAAGTCTCCGGGGATGTATTGGTGAGGCTAAACCCATGCACCAATGGGGTTGAATTAGGGTCAAAATGTCAGATGCCTAAAAATCGCGGGAAATGACCGTTTGGGGGTTTCTGAGGATGCTAAATTCAATGACGTCATCTAGAGTCACCGGGGATGGACGGTTGTGACTCTACGTTAGTACCAAAGGGATGATTTGGGGTAGAAATTTCAAAAGTCAAAAAAGTACTAGAAAATAAGAACTCGGGAATTTTTGATTATACGGAATTCAATGTCGTCACCGAAAGTCACCGGGGATCCACTGGTGTGGTTCCACGCGACTAGCAAAGAGGTAAATTGGGGTGAAAATGTCAGAAGTATAAAAAATCGCTGGAACATAACCGCTCGGGGGTTTCTGAGCGTGCTGATATCAATGGCGTCATCGAAAGTCACCGGGGATGGACGTATGTGACTGTACGTGAGTGCCAAAGGGATGATTTGGGGTAAAAATGTCAAAAGTCAAAACATTACTTGAAATTTACCACTCGGAGGTTTTTGAGGATGCTGAATTGAATGCCGTCATCGAAAGACACCAGGGAGGGACGGGTGTAGGCTCTACGGGAGTAGCAAAGGGAGAATTGGGGTAAAAAGGTCAGAGGCCAAGAGATCGATATAAAATGATCACTGGGGGTTTTTAATGATGCTGAGTCTAATCCTAGCACCGAAGTTGGCCATGTACAATCCGGGATAGGACTGCCGGTGTCGCTGTGGGTGATCTGAGGTAAAACTTGCCAGAATCTAAAATATTGCCCAAGAATGGTCATTCGAAGATTTTCGAAGGTCCTAGTCCCTTGTCATCAAAATAAGATGTAAGGGGTTACCAAGGGGTGATTATATCCCATTGACAATAAATCGCCCGAAATTGGCATGTTTCCAACTATGCAACATAACCAAAAGAAAGAGTCGGGTTCCCGACCTTGTATTGGACAGAAGCTGTGCTACATCTATTGACAGAAATGTTTGTGATATGAAAATATAAACAGGCGGCACTCCGATAGCAGTTCTAGCACGTTTGTTTACGTCATGTCTGTCAAACTAATCTTTATAGCTTGAAGCAGTGTTTCAATGCAGCCTGTCCATGTGCTTTAAGAATTTTAAAGACTGTATGCTCGAACGATTCAATTTGAAAAGATAACCGTTTGTCCCAAATTGATAATTTTATAAAAATTAAATTTTTTATTTAATTTTTAAAATAATGTATATTGTCTACCTAATTGTCATATATTTTCTTTCCATTTTTACTTAGTCTATCTAAACATTTATGTTTGTTTTCTCATTCTTCTTCGGGTAATTAATTTTCTCTCTTTTCGTGTTATTTTCTTTTAAAAAGGATGGTATCGTTAGCGGGGGCAGCGGATGACTTTTCAACCATCCGTTAATGAAAAATTTCTACTATAACCGTAAATAAAAAAACTATAAATAAGTAGACCTTATATTTTTTCAACCTTTATACAACTTAAAATAAACGACAAAGAGAATTTGTTGACCCACATCATTTCATCGACTTATCTTGATCAGTTTATATATTCAGAAAACCTATTATGCCAATATCTACAAATGTCAAGCTTAACCTTTAACTACCGTCATCGTGCCTGACCATCAGCGACGGGTTAGATAAATTGTTATAAACAATGTAGAATTTGTCCAGCAACAAAAAATAGAAGGACTAGTTACACTTTGTAAGCTGACTTTGAACAGCCAATATGTCTAGAATGTTCTGAGCCGCTGTGTAAATACTGCTGTCAAAATTGAGTTATTATTTCTAATGCGTTTCCATAAATAAAGCTTATAATGTGTCAAATGTTATCTTGTACATAAAGTTAAGTGTGTACAATCAGTGAACAAGATATAATTAGTGTATGTTAATTATCGTGCGATTATAAGTCTTTTTAGCTAAACTGCGCTAAAATCTGTAGAAGGTTTTATTTACTACAGTTTTCAATTAGTAAATAAAATATAACTGATCTCATAAAACTACGTTTACCCTAGTCACATGCAACCAGAATATTCAAAAACAATTTTTATAAAGTAAATGCAAGATAAATTGTTAAACCGCACAATAAATCACACTTAGAAATTTCGTGCCTGTGAGCTACAACGGCAGTACTAATGTGACAGAAATGTGCAGGACGGTAGTTAAAGGTCAATAAATACTGAATCATCTTTCGTTAATCTCAGTATTGTATACATGAACCTAAATGACATCTGTGCGAGTGTTGTCAGTTTATATTACGATATCAAACTGTCTGGTGTAAACAAACATAGGTCCAAGCCATACAAAGATAAAGCCTCGCACTCGACAAGTACTCTCGTGGACGAATGCCCGAAAAACTGACTTTCTGCATTCTATCTTTTCCATCTCTTTCTCTCATTTACATACGGCGTAAACGTAAATATTTTATCGTATTCTCCCAGCGTCAAAATGGTCGTATAAAGACGGAAACATTTGTTTCTATCCTCGACTTTAGCCGCTGGTAGTCTTTATTTTATTTTATTAATATGTTTATTGAATACATTGGTATTAACTTTTAGTGAATATATATGGCGTAGGCCATATTAAGTGTTACATCTGTTAATACAAGTGTTAACATGTTTGTAATGTTACCAAATTGTAACCATATACAGCAAATAATAGTCACTTTTAGATTATTAAAATCGGAAAGAGATGATACGACAATCAATTTGAAAAGCAAGTTAAATTAAAAAATAAATACTTTATCGATCCTATAGTATCTAAGAGCACCAAGGGAAAAGAACGAGATGCATTGACCGGACCATTAAGATAAGTTTGGTCATCAAGTAAACAAACGCGTCAGAATGTCTATCAGAGTGTCGGCTGTTTATGTTTCCATATCAGAATTGTGTCACAGCTGTATGTCCTTCCCAGCGAACCAACAGTGTATGTTTGAAGGAATTGACAGATGTAATATAATGGGAGTGGTACAGTCTCGTAAACTATCGAGTTTTATTTTATGAGATTTTTTTTATATTAGGATTTTATATTTATTTGCTAATAAGTTCAAGAAATAATTCCGTTCTTGACGATAACACTTGCGTTTTTGCAAACACAAATACCAGTAACCGCATAATTATTTATAAAGTTTTACAAAAGCATGCTAAAATAGCATGTTTTAAATTCCTGAAGTACTTACATCGAGGACTCTAATGAAACACTTGACAACATTATCTCAACTCTTCCAAATAAATGACCAAGGTATTGAAGAACTAGCGTTATTTATAGGCCATACAACATCATTTTTATCAATAATAAGATTTTGTTTTTTCATCCAAAATACTCAAAAATAGTTTGAAAGATATAAATAATGTAGCAAAGAAAGAACACGTGGATATATACACAGATTCTATGAACATAAGGGCAAAACATTTTAAGTACTTACATGTATCATAGGTGTTAATATGCCAATTAAACTAGAGAGCAGTTCAGGCGGTTTAAGCAATGGTAAATATTTAAAATTTTTTATTTCTACATCTCTGAAGATTATATGTAAGGATATAGTTCTTCCCAATGTATATTGCAGTAATCAAAACGTTTTCGGTAAGCAATGTAATAAATCTATTATGTTTATCCTCGATATTCTAGTCTCAAGAGTAACTTTAATGTCTATGGGATTTTCACTCACTTTAGAGTTGCATAAAAAACTGTTTCAAGTACGGTGATCATTGGTACGGAAACAAATACAGTAGTGCATGGATAATTTTAGGTAGATGGGACCGAGACACCGTCGGATTACACGGAAATAGCTTCCTGTACACTAGAAAAAAACAGGAGTTCTAATGAACCGTAATACTATAATTAAGAATGCACAAAATACGTTTGTAGAGCTTTATTGATTACAGTACATACATAAATTATTGTTGCTTGGCTCTTCAAGACTACTGTACTGATTCTTGCTTGAGAGGATACCATACGATATGAATACCATACAAGTATCGGCAATTATAGCTAAAAAAAAGCCGATGCCCGTTGTAATCTTTATCAGGACGCCCAATGTTTTGATCGTAGGTAGTCTTTTTGTTCGCCTACCATAAAAATAAAACGAGATTATCAGTAAATCTAAAGTATAGTGAAAAATTACCGTGATCATCGGTAGTAAATATTTATGATTATCAACGTCTAAAGATTGACTACAAAACGTTTTATAAGCTCTTGGTTAAGGTTGCTTAACTGAAGTAATTTTCTATCAACGAAGAATAGAGAATATTCAAATTGAAATATTAAGTCTGTAATTAGGAGTTATTACAAACTAGTGGTAGGATTCGTAAAATATATAAACAAAGAAGACAGTTTTGAGAAGTGATTGAGTATTAGCAGACTTTGTCTTGAGATCAGACACAGCCGAACGAACTAAAATCATTCTGATATTAACTATAAAAATGTATTTAACATGTCGACCGAAGAACGGAGAGATTTTTTAAAGTGAAAAAAAATCTACAAAACAGTCATTATCTCTTACGTCTTGTTTTTTTAACAAGAAATACCATCATAGAGACTAATTTTATTCTGTCACTCTGCATAACGCTATTTTACAGCTGGTTTTGGAAGACTGGTTCCTCAGCTATATTCTCCAAAATATTTGTAAATTATTTCACCATAATAATAATAATAAATCAAATTGTAGATATGCGAGCCAGGAGGGATACGGTTAAAGATAGAATTAAAGAAGAAGATTAAAATATACTTAAATCTTATCAGATATATTTTCAGGTGCATTCAACGTGTCTTGATGAAAGTAACATCACAATCAAGGTGAAATGTCATTCTTTCAGAAAATATCTAAGGGAGGAATTAAAGAAATGTTTTCACCTGCCAACAACGACTACCAGGAAAACGACTATCTGGAATCGCACTCTCGAAAACTCACACGTGCGTTATCCTCGACTTTCGATGACGAAATTGGAGTCACCCCTTACAAACCCAGAGTATTATTTTACTAGACATTTTTCTAGTATCTGACATTTTCATAAAAAATAACCACCCTTTCTACTCCCGTAGAACCACACCCTCATATTCCCATTAGCTTTTAATGACGGTATTGGACTCAGCAACCTCCAAAACACTACGATTGATCTTTTTCTAGTTTTTTTTTGCCTTCTCACAATTATACCTCCAATTCATCATTTGCTATTCCCATAGAGGGTCACCCGTATATTCACATTGACGTTCGATTACGGTAAACGACTCAGCACCATTAAAAACCACCCGAATGTTCATTTCAATTGTTTTTTTTGCCTTCTGACAATTTTACCCTAATTCACCCCTTTTCTACTCCCGTAGAGCCACACCCGTGCATTCCCGATTGATATGGAAGACGGTATTGGATTCAGCAACCGAAAAAACACTAAGATTGATCATACTCTAGCTTTGTTTTGCCTTCTCACATTTATACTCCAATTCATCATTTGCTACTCCCATAGAGGATCATCCGTGTATCTCCATTGACTTTCGATAACGGTAAAAGACTCACCACCTTTAAAACCCCCCGAGCGATCATTTTCCATTGTTTTTTTGCCTTCTGACAATTTTACCCCAATTTACCCATTTCTACTCTCGTAGAGCAACAACCGAGCATCCCCGTTTAATATTGTAGACGGTATTGGACTCAGCACCCTCCAGAACATTACCATTGATCATTTTCTAGTTTTTTTTTTGCTTTCTCACAATTATACCCCAATTCATCATTTGCTACTCCCATAGATGGTCATCCGTGTATCCCCATTGACGTTCGATAACGGTTAAAGACTCAGCACCAATAAAACCCACTCGAATGATCATTTTCAATTGTTTTTTTGCCTTCTGACAATTTTACCCCAATTTACCCATTTCCTACTCTCGTAGAGCAACAACCGAGCATCCCCGTTTAATATTGAAGGTGGTATTGGACTCAGTACCCTCCAAAACACTACGATTGATCATTTTCTAGTTTTTTTTTGCCTTCTCACAATTATACCCCCAATTCATCATTTGCTATTCCCATAGAGGGTCACCCGTATATTCACATTGACGTTCGATTACGGTAAACGACTCAGCACCATTAAAAACCACCCGAATGTTCATTTTCAATTTTTTTTTTTTTTTGCCTTCTGACAATTTTACCCCAATTCACCCCTTTTCTGCTTCCGTAGAGCCACACCCGTGCATTCCCGATTAATATGGAAGACGATATTGGATTCAGCAACCGAAAAAACACTTAGATTGATCATACTCTAGCTTTGTTTTGCCTTCTCACATTTATACTCCAATTCATCATTTGCTACTCTCATAGAGGACCACCCGTATATCCCTATGACGTTCGTAAACGGTAAAAGACTCAGCACCATTAAAACCCGCCTACTGATCATTTTCTAGTTTTTTTGCCATCTGTTATTTTGACCCCAAGTCACTCCTTTACAACTCCCATAGAGCCCCACCTGTCCATCCCCGTTAAATTTTGTTCACTTCTATCCCCGTCAGCTTTCGATAGTTGTACACGTTTATGAAAACTAACAACCAGGACTTATGTGAGTTGAGTAAATAATTGGCCAGCTGAAATGAAGAAGGGACATTCTAATGTTTATGTTTTCACCGTGATTACACACACCCAGTGTCTTACAGTATAAACATTTGACTAGTCAGACAGTCGCACCATAGTGGCAACATTGTTGGTTCTCGTATCGTTAGTGGCGTGGGAATAATATACACACCGGCTGCCATATTGTTATTAGACTGAACGAAACTATACACTGGCTGCCATATTGATGCCTAAATGAAATGCTGCCATATTGATAGTATTTCAGTCAATTTTGTATTTTTAAGATTTTATGAAATTAAAGTACATGGAGTAGTATCATGTTTATTAGAAATAAATTATACACGACGAAAAACATATATACTTCACTCCTTCAAGTGGCTGCCATATGGTTGCAAAATGAAATGCTGCCATATTGATAGCGGGATGTATATATATATATATATATATATATATATATATATATATATATATATATATACTCGTATATACAATGGTTTAATACTCCTGATGATGTTGGTACTGTTAGCCAACGAAAAGCTTTGAACTGTAAATTCAATTATAATTCTTGTATTTGTATTTAGACTTTTGTTCTTTATTAACACACAAGAAAACATACTGCGATATATATATATATATATATATATATATATATATATATATATATATATATATATATATATATATACATATGTGTGTGTGTGTGTGTGTGTGTGTGTTGTTTGTGGCCTCATCAGTATGTCGAGTAAAATTATTTATAAAATTTCCAAATAAATACCTACGACATTGACTATACGGTCATAACACAGCAACTGAAACAGCAGATCCTCTCTGATAGGTTTGGCGTGGAGTACGAAAGAGTGTTTTTAATGCGTAATCGGCATGCCATACATTTGTGCAACTAAAAACTCAGTAAATAAACATAGACCCGCCATAAAATATAGTTTGCTATATATTCTGTTATTATTGCCAGCTATCAGAATTTCAGGCCGGTTAATCAACCCGTTAATAAGCGTATAAATCGTCTTTCCGTTTTTATGCGTCTCTGTAGATGGGATAATGTTTGTGCGACCAGAATATTCTACAGTATAGTATAAGGATATTGTATAACAAGGTATAGTAATATATAATGTAATGGGGCTCTAATATTAATTTCAAGCTTTATTCTGTCGCGGGATATCAATAATATAGTATTGCAATTATTTTTTTAACAAATATGTCAACAATTAATTCTGAAATGTTGGTCTCCTTAGAAACGAAGGAATTTGTATTTGGCCTAAAAAGAAAACAGCTACTGTTGTTTTCTGCTAATATATTCCAAGAATAAGTTATTATTTTCAATGGCAGTATCTATCTCATTAGATTTATACGATTACATAACGAAATGTTGAAGGAATATACACAATTTAAGATTATTCAATGAATGCAGATATAAAGTTCTGTCTTTACATTACACACATTATTCCTAATAGTATTTTACTGGTAATTAATATTTTTTATTTACAAAAACAAACTTCCAATAATTGTAAGTTATATACTATGTACACACACACACACACACACACACATATATATATATATATATATATATATATATATATATATATATATATATATATATATATAATGTATTAATAAATCACCTACTATTACAGGAACTGCATCCACAAGTATAGGAAGCACATCAACCATGGACCCAACTTCTGTTGACTTCACATGAACCGTAATATTTGTATATTATTATTGCTATTGTTAGGTTATTATTTTGTATTAATAATATCTATTATTTATTTCCGTAGCATTTAAGAATTCCAGTTTTATCTAATTTCTAAGTATAATTATAAGTATTTTGTTTTGTTGTATATGTTTGTATCTGGTTTTATAAATAAAGCATCTCATTATTATCCGGTCAAACATGTTGAAGCTTTATTATAGTGTTGTTGATACAAAATGACGTTAAATATTAGCGTACATTGTTTTACGTTTTCTGTTTCTATTTGAAGTGAGGATAGTGGCTGGGATGGATAAAATCGTGTTGTTTTGAGGGACTGAAATGCACAACAATCTGAGAAAAGTACAACAATTAAGAAAAATCCCTTTCAATATATATATATATATATATATATATATATATATATACAGAGAAATTATGATGTTACAACGATACCAGTTGTAATGCTAACTATCGTCAGATATAATTAGTAAAGTAGCTACCCGAAAGCACTTTTTCGCAAGAGAAATATTCCTTAATTCACACTGAAAAAAGGCATTGGATTGGGATTCTGATAATTTTGTGTATATTCTAAAGATGTACATTTAAATAGTAATCTATCTAAATGGTTGATTGGACAATTTTTTAAATTCGATTTCCAAGGGGGATTTTATACGGTGATAGATAGCAGAGAATTTGAACAATAATGAAGTATTGGTTTCTTTTGACTTCTGAATGCTATTTCCAAGTATTCCTATTGATGAGACGATAAAATAACTTGTATAATTTATAAAATAAGACGAGATGTCTTAGAATGTAATAAAGAAAGAAGCAGAAAATCAATGAATCTCTTAAACTTACAGAATGTTGCATGAAAAAGAATTATTTTCAATTTAATAAAGAATATTATAGACAATTAGATGGTACAGTCATGGGGAGTAGCCTATATCCGTTTATTGTTAATTTATTAATGAATAGATTGGAATTTGAACTCTAAAGATACCTTCCATATTTTCCACGAACTTGGATTAGATATGTGAATGATATTTTAGCGGTGTTTAATACGGAAAAATGTCAAATAGAAGAATTTTTAAACCAATTAAATAGCAAGAGCCCGGCAATTAAATTTACGTTAGAAATGGAAGAGACTAACAAGTTAATTGTTTTGGATATTTCTTGTATCAAATTAGGTAACAAACTAGAGTTCGATATCTACAGAAAACCAACGAACAATAACAGATATTTACTAAGTAGTTCTAATCATTGCTTTCAGCACAAAATAGCAACCTTTAATTCGATGACGAATAGACTTCTTAAAGTGCCGCTAACAAAAAAACGATTTTCTAATGAATTAACAAATATTAAAGACATTGCTAGGTGGAACCATTTTGATAATAATGTTATTCACAACATATTACCGAAACAAAGAAAACTGTTGATGAAAGATGTCTCAAATTTATTACTGGAAGAAGGAAATAGAAGATAGACTAGATTAGTTTACCGTATGACATGAATATTACAAGAGAAATGAAAAGTATTTTAACAAGTTTAATATAATAATCGCGTATAAAAGTTTTAATAATTTAGGAAGTTTGTTAAGGAATCCGAGAGATAAGATTCCAATGTTAGAAAAATCGGGTGTATATCAAATAAATTGTTAAGATTGTAATCAAAGTTATATAGGACAGACTAGGAGAAAAATCGTCACTAGATTTAAAGAAAATATTTCCCATATCAAGTACCTCCGACCAGAGAAGTCTAGTGTAGCAGAACATATAGTAGACACAAACCATAGTTTAGATTTCAATAATAATAATTTAATGAAAAACGTTAACAACATAAGTTCATTAAATATATTTGAAAGTATTTATGTATATAAATGTAGACATAATAGTTTAATGAATTGTGACAAAGGGCATATCCCTAATTCAGTTTTGTATTCCTTGATTGATTAAATAAAATAGCGTATAAGTAAAGACTAGTAAATTGGGAAAATTGTATGTTTACAAAGTAATTTTGTGTAGCTTTTAATTGGTATAAATATCTATATTAGGTGATAAGATTTTAAAAATTGAAATAATTGTAACGTTTGTAAAATATTTAGGCGTGTTAGTAATGTATTGTTAAGCTCCACCCCTTTTAGATGTTGACGGGCGTATCTAAGTGGTACGTGATTGGTCAAGATTGTTGTAGTAGATTAGGAGAGGGGAGTTTTTGATATATAAATAGGGTTGTAAATAATTTTTTTCAGTACTTCTGAAGATAATTACCTGGTAACCGAAAAGTACATCAAGTTACCGATTAAATAAAGTTATATTGTGGTTAGTAAGTGTTGTAATTAATTATTATTATATTGTAAAATTCTCTAACTTCCGTAGTCATAGAGAACATTGTGGTTTTATAGACTTAAAACTACACACAATTATTTACATAGATATATAAAAACAACATCAGATTATTTCATACTAATTTATTTTATTTTATGACCACACAATTATTTTAAGAAGTAAAAAGCAACATCACGTCCTAGTGCCTTCCGGTTTAATTTATATTTGTGTCCCCAAAAATATTTCTGAATTATTTCAAAAAAAAATTACATGATTTAGATCTTTAAAGTTATTTAATCCTAGATATTTAATATATGGAGATAAAATGAGTTATATTAATTCAAGCACTAAATCATTTACTGTTGAATTTTTCTCTAAGTCTTATTTAATCCTAGATGTTTATTATATGTTATATGGACATAAAATAAGTTATATTAATTCAAGTACTAAATCGTTCACTGTTGATTTTTTCTCTGAGTGTTATTATTTTCTTGGATTTAATTTAAATAAATTATGTAACAAAAATTTTGAATATGTTGTGTTTTTACTTTGTTAAACTTTATCTTGTTAAAACGTGCTGTAACTTCAATCTTGTGATTTTGGAACTCGCATTTTATATTTCAATAATTTCTAATTCATTTACATCTATTAAAGTCTAATTCAATAATTGAATATTAAAATTCAGACTGGACCCAAAATCATTCACTGTGATCGCTCCTCTTCTCCTAAGGATTTTCTTGAGTCTGGAATCTTGTAGCAGCCGCAAATGATCGGTTTTACGACGGCCTTCAATATTTTATATATATTGTTATTAAATAGTAAAAAATTTAAAATTAGAAATAGCGGACGCCCAAAGGCAGACCATCTCAACGTCCATTTCAGGGTAGATTTCGGGTTAGCCAAGGAACAGCATCTTGGGATGTGTTTTGTAACGGTCTGGAAAGCCGTCCAAATTGGGAAATTAATAATTTTTTATTGTTTAAATAACAATTTTAATATTTAAATAATATAAAATTTTAATTTATGTTATAAGGAACATATGGCTCTAATTTGGCCTATTAGCTTGATAATTTATAGTTTTTCGATTTGATTAGTTTTTGTTCGTTTATGATATTATTTTAATGTTTATAAGTTTGTAGTTGTATCCAGATTGCCAATTTTAGGTCTTTTTGTACTTTTGTAATTAGGTGTATGTTTTCTAATGTGGTGAATGTATGTATGTTTTTTAATGGCGTGTGAGGTTAAGTTTGAGTTGTAAATGTGAGGTTTGATATATGCATAGAGGTGTTCTTGATATCTGTCTTTATATTTCTATTTGGTTTGGCCTATTTATATTTTGTTACGGTCTGGGCATTCGATTTTATATATTCCGTTATTAAGTGTGAGGCATATTGTTTTCGGTTGGTTTATTCTATTGATTATGTTTCCTGTGTTTTTGTAAGCTATGTTTAAAATATTGTTTTTTAGTATTTTAATTATTCCTTTTATGTATAATCCTGTGTATGTGATTGCGGCCAATTTTGGTGTTGTTTGTAGTTCGATTTTGTGTTGTTTTTACTATTTAATAATTTTAATTCTATTTTATCTGTAGTTTTTTAATTGTATCCATTGATTTGTGAGGGTTTCCTATAAATTGAACATTCACTGTTATAAAAAAGCAAAAGAAAAGAAATACCTTAGGTAGCCACAAAAAATGGTAACAATAATAAAACTAGATAAATTAGAATTTAAAATAATAAACAAATTAAATCCACAAACAACTACAAAATAGGACACAATGAATTACACAGGATACAACATAATTACTGTAATATATAAAAAAAGGCAAATTTGTATTAATTTTGACCCCTTTATTTGTTTACAAAGAATATTGTGTTTTATCTATATTTTAATTGTATTTCATTATACATTGCGCACCACCCTTTCAATATATTTCATGTACCAATATTTATTTTTTTATCTATTTTGTAAACATTTTATTTTAATATCATATGTCTACAAACACTATCAGGATTTATTTCCAACATCATTTAATCCTCAAACAAAATTTATTTGTTTATATCAGTACTCATTTAGCTGCTATTTTGGCTTTGATGACTTGATAGTTATAATGGCGCCTAGGAGTTTCTTCACTTCTTATATAAATAACGCAATTATCGTTATAACACAGTTTCTTGATTATATTTATAATTTTCAAAAGAATTTCTTCAGCTTTAATTTCCTCTAAAAATAATTGAATTTACAAAATTATAGATTTGAGCAATAAGAAAGCAACCACTTTCTAATACGTGCCGTTTCCTGGATCCTTGGTAGATTCACAGTTTGTGCTTCACAGATCATGTGGCTGAAACGCCTCTCCATAATATTCTTTCTTCCACTCGTTCTTTATTTCGCGTCACCGCGAATTTAATTATTTTAAAGTGGATTGTTGCTATTCCTTGTTTTTCCTAACAGGTTTCACTGATTTTGTTTCCGATTTTAAAACAGTTTCTTGATAATTTTCTCTTTAATTTTTTTAGGTTTCTACATATAACAGTTGTAAATGTATTTTTAGCGAGTTTTAATATCCCTAGGATTTAAAAGCAATTTACTGTTTATAAACTTTGAAAACTTCTTTTTTTGATCTATTTTAAATGCAACACATTTTTTTGAATTTAGCCACTTTTAGGGACCGAAATCCGTACAAAATTATTAGAAATCGTAAAGTTATATTATGCAGCCACCAATGTCTTGCACATAACATAAGATTTAGAATTAAACACTTTTACATCATAAAAAAAGCAGAGTAAGGTGAGGGTAATCCAGCTCTGTCGATAGACTCACTGACTATTCTCCCCTTCAGTTTTCAATACCCTCTCCATTTTTTCGGACCTCAACTGATGCGTCTGAACCACTCAGCAACTTTGTTAGAAAGTGTTGTAGAATCATACGATCTACCCATCACCGCGTGATTCTGTACGTAACAGCTTCCGGTGGCTGTGGTCGTCTTCTACATTTTAGTATAAATATTTGAATGTGGCCTTTACTTTAAAAATTTATCTAGATTTCTTTATTCTTGACGTTCTCCATAATTTTTCATTATGCACATTTTTTATTTTTGATGAAATTTAACATGATGTTTGACATTTCTTTCCTTTTACCTCATTGCTACATTTATCTCCTTCATATCAGAAAAAACTCCCCACCCTTTAAAAATGGCTTTACATTATAAAGTGTCTTTGTAATAGCTGCATATGACACTGTAATTATATTTATATTTATTTTTATTTTCGCAAATTAATATTTTATATGATTTTAATATAAAACTCTCGTTGTAACGCTAACATTCTCAGTTTAAGCCTGGTACACTACACAGTTTACAGACCACTACAATACACCCACTACACAGTTCACAGTGCTCTGAAATACTCCCACTAGTACAAAACTTCCACAACAGAGTTTACAGGAATTTAAAATACTCCTATTATACAGTATACTGTACTCAACAATTTTAATCCTGCCCCTACAGAGTTTACAATATACTACAGTATTACCACTCAGAGAAAAAATTGCAATACAATATCCCCACTACAAAGTTAACAGAACACTACAATACTACACTACACAGTTTACAGCGCTGTACTAACTGCATAATGCTTAGTCCTTACACATACTTTGAAAGATGCAGGACCTTCTTTTGGCCATTGATTTCACGATGAAATAGTAAAGAACTGCAGCCAAGATTCGAATCTCATTTCGTGTTTGTATCAGCCACTATTCTCCTATTTAGACAATGTTTGTAATTATATTCCCTTCTTTTTTCAAAGAAATAATAACGCTATCAAAGGATAACTTTGGCACTGGAATCAAAAATTTGTGTTGCAAACCTTTGTTTACTCTGTATAATATTATCATACATTCTTCTTTCATCTAAATGTAAATAAACGCTTATTTCTATTGATAATTTTAATTTGAGGTTCTGTATTAAGGAACAAAGCTAAGAGTCCTCCTGATCTTAAATAGAATTTTAAAATTTGCATCTGAAGGGCTGATATGCAAAAGAAATAGTGGTTACGGGCCTTTGTTTATAAATAATCATTCTTCCAGTCATAAAATTTAGGCTTGGCTACTGAATCTAAATTATTTTGTAACTTTGTAAAATTATAAACAATAAAAAATTATTATAACTCTCGCAAATAGAAGTAGTACTTAAAATTTGACATACTCTAAGGCTCAAACATACCCTAGTCTATAATCACACTCGAAACCTTAATTACTCATGATTTGTTATTGAAACGGTTTCTACTTTATACTACATTAGGCCAGTTATAGGACCTTCATAGATATGTTAATATTCAGGTTCGGATAGGTCTTTTTAAGAAAAGAAAATAATAAATTTTCTAACGTAACCCTAACTGCAAGTATTCATATGTTGTTGCTGTGTTGTTGCAAGATCAAGGGAAATGGAGGTCACTCGTTAAGACAGATACTTTGTGTTGACACATTTTCTAGCCAATCCTATCGCAACCGAGTATTTATTACAGCCATATATCAATAACTATTTTAGTATAGTCATAACAAATACTGAAAAAAATCACCTCACCATTACCCAATATACTACATTTGGGTCCACAATTTCTGTTTTTTTTTTTTTTAATAATTATAACGAACTTTATTCTTGTTTAAAGTGTGTTTTCACTCAACTTACAGTATGCAAACTACCTACAGATAATAGAAGTGTCACCTCTTATTGTAAATAATTATCAAATAATTTTTGTCATTTTTTAACCAACATTTAAAATACGTTTTGTTTAAAGGTAGCAGATTGCCCAAAATGTCTTAAAATTTATGTAATTACTCAAAATGCATGTAA
This sequence comes from Prosapia bicincta, assembly GCA_036971475.1. NCBI lineage: Eukaryota > Metazoa > Arthropoda > Insecta > Hemiptera > Cercopidae > Prosapia > Prosapia bicincta. The sequence goes on from JBAIZL010000001.1 coordinate 183,878,457, forward strand.
ATAGTCACAAAAATTTAGTGAAAAAGAATAGTCAATATTCAGCTAAAATTTGCAAGGTTATTTAATCTGACCCTGGTGTGGACAGAAAAAAGCAATAAACGTATTATAATAATATTAGAATCGCAATTGAAATTTCCCTTTACAAATGGTTTTTCAGTTAGCAAAATAAAGACAGAGACGTTCATGACATGTTTTCAAGTCAGAGACCTGTGCGCAATCCTACATAACGAACACAATTCGGATACAATATAGAAGATGCCAGCCTAAATGTAATATAAAAGGTTTTACAAATATAGTTTACGATTATACCTGAGTTATATAAATGTAAAACATATCACTCATTGGCTTTAAAATCAAGCATCTCTATTTAAGGTAAAATAAATTTGGTTTTAATTCAAATTCTTGTTCAATCAAAATGAAATTTATGCCTATATATAAGTTTTCTCATTTAAAACGTTTTCGTAATAAAAAAAACTATAAATATATACTCTGTTTTCTGTCTACAATAAAAGAATATTAGTTAAAATATAGTCCTTAGAAATAACAAAATAAAATTAACATTCCATTTACCTTTAACAAAGAATCCAACAAAAAAATATTTAAAATAAGTATAGACGAAAGAGGTTACACTTTGGATTCCCGACACATTTCGATTAAGTATTTATCATAATAATAGAAGCTAGATCTTTGGGGACAGCTAAAGTATATTTAAAGAAGTTTGATGATATAATTTTTGGTTTGTGATGTCAAGCTTTTTATCAAACTAATTTATTGCTGCATACTATCACAAAAATTAAGTAATTGTCCACAAACAAAAGGTCATCTGTGATTTAATATGGGAGGGTTACAATAGATTAGGGGATAGCAAATTTGGTTGTATGTGGCTGTATAGCTCAATTTATTTAAATAATTTATTTTATTCAAAAACCCAATTAAATCATAACAGATGATAAATTGTCATGTATTATAATAATTTGCGTAGCAGCATAAATAATAAAACTACAGGCTAAATTAAATCAGTACTTACTCTTATAAATGCTTTACCTATTTTACTATAATGAGTAATTACCTTCGCACACGTAAGTCTAACTGAAATAAATCAGTTTATTGGATTCGAACGGCTTACTAAATTAAAATGTCTCATTTTATTACAAAAACCGATTCCATTCAAATTACTTTTTATAACCACAGCCTATTGTAATGAAATAGAGCAAACTAGATTTTAAAAGTTATCTCAAATAAAGTGAGTAGTCTAAAAAAAATCTTTGGTTTTCCGGAATAAGGAAAACGTGTATTAAATTATGGTAAGTTTTCGTTAACGTAAAGGTCTAGTCACGTATTATACCAATAGAAATCAAAAAGAATTAGAAAAATTTCGAGATGTAGGCAGGAAAAGACGCTTATACCGTATAATTCGAAACACAAGTCTCTGTCTACTGACGTTAATTTGACAGGTTATTAACAAACACTCTGTAAATAATTAGTAGGTAAAACATCATGATAAGGTTGAACTACATAATCGGTAACAATTTCAAACGTTAAGCTGAAATGGTTGGGAAGTGTTATTTTCACATAAAATAATTCACTTTAAGTGTAGAATGCTCGATTTGCTCAAGGTGCATAAATATTTCCTGGTTCAAATATACAACCATTTTTTAATTATTTTCAAACATAGTTTAGAATCTGTAGTAGAAGCTAAGGTTGCATAGCTATTTAGAAAAATAAAGTGGCCGAAGCTAATGTTGGAACCGGCTGTCACAGAATAGCAAGGGCTTCCATTGTCTAAACACTTACAAATATCATAAAAACCTAAAACTAGAGAAACCCATAGCAAGTCATTTGCGTTTGGCAAAACTATTCCTTTTAATAAAGATATATTAATCTCCATAACATATCAGGCTTTAGTTAATGTCCTTACACTCGAGGATATGTATTTCAAACACTGAAAGACACATCCAATTGACTGTACAAAACCATACATTCTTGTGGTCTCAAAAAACCAAGTGAACATTCTAAAATCCAGACTCTGCCTTACGAAATTCATCCTTCTACCACCGTGATACACATATCCTCTTTGCTGAAATTGGCCATTGTACTTCAATAATCAGAGTAAATATGGCGTAGGCATATAAGGTAAAATTCTTCACTAGGGGCCCTCAGAGATTCTTTCAACTCAGTCGTCCCTGAAAGTTGAAAGATGAAAAAAAATATATATTTCATGAATCTGTAATTTTACAGATTAATTACATTAAAACCAAGAGGTAAATAAACAAATGGGGCCTCTAAATACATACAAGTTTTTTTCGAAAGAAATATGGCATGGTAGGATATAAAGTCAGTTCAAAGAGTATTCCATTTATTTATAATTTAAAAAATCAAGATAAATAGTTGTCTCATAAACTTCAATTTTGGTTTAGAATGTTAGTTAACTATTATTATGTTAAATATACCATCTTTCATATTTGACAAAACGTTATTTCGAAATATTATGCTGAGTGAGTGGTATGTTTAATACTATTGATCTTCGAAATTTACCTTTACAGATATGTTACTCAAATGCACATTCAAATAAAGAAACAGGTGATTTTATATGCAATAAACCACGAATATTGGTTAAAATTTGCAAACAATATCTCAATGTCGAAAAACAGGAAACAGTATAGGTAGGGTACATGTTTCTATTATTTTACTACAACCTACACGTGTTTTATAATATAGTTACATTGATTGTATACATAAACTATTACATATGGACGTATTATTTTTTTTTTTGTTCAGAATGTATATTTAGGTAAATTATGTTTTACAAAATTTATAGTTTAATAGTACCTGATGAAATATTGACAATGATTTTAGCTACTTTTAATTAGCCATAACGTTTTAATGCTAAACACACGCTGGGAATATGATATCACTGGAATACAACCTGGCTGGGTCACTTGTAATGTTTATACAAATAAATAACCCACCAAGTGAAACGAGAATAATAGTTTAACGACCGAGTTACTTTATATATTGTGTCTTTTTTTACATGTTTTTAGTAGGCTTTGGTTCTTCTAAAAACATTTAAATAGATGTCTTCCTTTACTTTGCGCGGTTTATTCAGTGAACAAGTGACTAAATAGTTAGGGGAATTTGAAGTTATTTAACATTTCTTCTAACAAACTCACATCATTGTTTATGTCACTCTTCACTATGTTTACAAGAGTGTTAAATTCTATTTTCATAATTCTTTATATTTCTACCAACAACTTGTATTGTTTGCCCTGCTAAATAATTATGTAAATATATAGGCTATATATGTACAAACCAATCTAATCTAACCTAACTTCACCTAAACCGGCCTAACCTAAACTTAAACCAAACTAAATTGAAATATTATAAATAAAAACACAAAACACCAATTAAAGAAACTGGAAAGTTAACTATCACTATTGAAATTTATATACTCGTAATTGTCATGTATATCCATTAACACTAATAATTTATATAGGGCAATATCTGAATCGTATAAAACTATCGCCTCTTATTTATATAAAATAACTATTGGATGGCATTTGATAACGACCCACTGTCACTTATATAATCTATCGTTTGCGATTTATATAAATTGTCAAATGACTGTTACAATAACTATCTGAAACCAGGCAAATAAACGATCCCCTCTCACTTATATATTGTATCTCCACTCAGCTATGTAAACTATCATCTGACATATGTATAAAGTATTAAATACCATATTTTCAAACTGTAAACTGACTGTCAAATATAGGCTACTATCTGATATAGGTATATTTACGGTCACCTGTCAATTATATAAATTATCTTCACTCATGAAATATCACCTGTCATATATGTACACTATCTATATAAGTAATATTTAAACTATTAACTTACAGTTTTATAAAGTATCAACGTATGTCAGTTATATGAACCACATTACTTGCTGTTCGATACATTGAATTTAATTGGTACACATTCTCTGTTTTAATCTATGTTACCCGTATATTATAAACGTAAAATATTAGTAAGTGTTGCAAAAGTGAGATCATTTTACTAACCCTATAAAATACATTTTCGTTAATTTTTTGTCACCCAAGTTGGTTGATTCACAACTTCTAAATGGTAATAAAGCTGTTAACCTATGTGGAAGCTTTGCTTCAAAGGTCTTATTTATTCTATAGCCAAGTTGATGCCATTTATACAACCCATAAAAGTCTGTGCATCTATGGTATACCCTAAAAACGTGGTTTAAATACGTTACTCAAGAAAGAAAGCTTTTTTGTAATGTGTACAAGTTTATCATAAAATAACCTTTTCTAGGTAATGTAAGACATTCAATTTACGACTTATTCTATCTACGATCTACCTTTGTCTTTTTGTATACATATATACACGTAATATAGGCCACGGAATGAACGATATTATAACAAATTTTTCCTAAACAAATTCCTATTTTAAGGAACAATTTGTTATTTGTAAAACAGCCAAATTGTAACGTAGCATATCATTTTGTTTAATAGAGGATACTCGAGTTTTAATCAAACGCGTTTCTGTTTATGACGAGGTCATGCTTGCTATTCGAAAAATAATGGAAGCTCTAAACTCAAAATTTAACATTTTTTCTCATTTACGCATTTTATAAACATATTGTCTTGGTTAAAGTTTCTATATTCAAAAGAAATCATTGAATACGAATCAATCGAAAATAAATCAGTTTTTTATACAATATCCCAAAAAAACTGTTATATAATAATAGACCCTACATTTGGATTGTTATCCAATTGTCAAAACCTATGCACATACCTATTTCATAATGTTGCACTTGTAAATCCTATTCCAGAGTTAATTAACGGTTCACTAAAAGACATATTTCACAATCCTTTAATGTAACTATGCTACGTCAAACTCCACCCATATTTGTCCTAAGCTATTTATTTCCGCTCGATTTGAATAATTGACATTTCTATTTATGTTTCTAAATGTAAAATTGAAATGTATTTTAGAAATTTAGGACAACGTGAAATTCAATATTTTCAGCACTTGGACACACAAATATAATATAGGTGATATATTTGTATACGATGCGCAATCAGTCTATGCGGTTGTGGATAGTAACATCATTTTCTGGTTAATAGAAAAACTATAAAACCAAATATATAGACTACACCTAGTCTTTGTTTTGTGTTAAGCCGATCATTCAATTCGAAGATGGTCACCTATAAGGGGTTTTCGTTGTTGGTTTGATAGTTGGGCGATCAGTCAACGATAATCATAATCACCTGCAAAGGTTTAGTGTTATTTGTTCAGCCAATTAGTCTATACTATTACTGTCGACTATAATGGCCTTGAGTTATAAGTTTGTTAGACGAAGAGTCGATTAAGTTATAGACATTTATATGAGCTGTGATGTTTTTAGGCGATCAGTGAGTATAAGTATAGACGCCTAACCACAATAAGGAAGAGGTTTAGGTTACTAATTAAGATTACAATGAGGATATCCTCTTTGGATATATTGGACTCTAATCTTTCTTTTATTTTATCTAATTCATCAAGGATGGTTAGTGGGTTTACTGACCGGGTTCATAAATATGTGCCTATATTAGTTACAATCCCGAAACGGAGATCGAATAAAGAGATGAAATTAAGACTATGAGAAGTACATTAGTTTTCTCTGGAATTGTAAAATTAGAAGTATTAATGCCATATATACAGCGTCGCTGACCTCACTTACACGTACGTTAAGGATTACGTCAATCGTGCACAATCGTACTATAGATCTACAGATATATACATTTTCACGTCAATAATACTTTTATTTACTTTAGAAGCTTTCCTCACTATGTCCTTAGTTACATCGCCTTGTAAAGTTAAAGAATTAGAGATCTTTTACGTGATGATTAGAATAAAACGGGCAAGGTTTTATAAAAAACGATACATATCTCTTGTTATCAATGTGTAGTAATTACATTAAAGTCAAGTTAACGACCCCGATAGAACATTGTTTTTAAAATTACTGGAATTTTACTTGCTACTTTTACCTACGCTTTTAGGATGTTTATGTGTGCAAGTAAATGCGCCCGCGCGCGCGTGTGTGTCTGTGTGTGTATGTGTGTGTGTGTGTGTGTGTGAGTGTGTGTGTGTGTGTGTGTGTGTGTGTGTGTGTGTGTGTGTGTGTGTGTATGTGTGTGTGTGTGTGTGTGTGTGTGTGTGTGTGTGTGTGTGTGTGTGTAGGTGGTGTGTGTGTGTGTGTGTGTGTAGGTGGGTGTGTTTTTGTGTATGAACTTGAACTACTTTGAAAAATCTTTATTTCAGTCATGTTTTATTAAGATACAGGCCTTGTTCTGTATTTTTTTCAAATTAATCATCCTACTTCTCCTAATAATAATTATAATATATTATCTAACCCCTATTATTGTTATTATGGCTAATCTATGTTTATGCTGTGTAGCTGTGTCAAAACATATAAAAGGAGAAAAAATTAATAAAGTTAATTTAGGTGACTGCAAAATAAGACCGTCAACTGAGAGGCGTTTATTTCCATCAAGTAAATCACATCAAACAATGTAACACCTACTGACAACAAAAATCATTTGGACAATCTGATGAACCTGTCAAAGACCAGGTCCTATTTGATTTATATATATATATATATATATATATATATATATATATATATATATATATATATATATAATTTTATAATTGATACATATTTTAACTATTCATTTTAATTCGATTATTATTTTCATTTCTTCTTTAATATTTTTAGTAATATATTTGTTCCTGACGTAACAGAGTAGCGAACTAACATGTCTGACAATGTAAAAAGTGTGAAGATTTGTTACGATCTGAATGATTAGTCAATACGTTGATGTTAAAACGATATGCGCGAAGAGTGGTTTGAATTGCCAGAAAAGAGGTAATTAGTAAGCGATATAGCCCGTACTCGACACTCGAGCTTTCAATACGAACCGTAAAATGTGTTGTTAGAGTTTTACAAAGTGGTATTTGAGTGAATAAAACTGTGAAATGAGCAATCCGTCTATTCTCACATAAAGCAATATATTAATGATTAGTGTAAAATGGTCCATAAAATAGTGAATAAAAGAAAATTGCAACTGATAATGTAGAAGACAGACGAGGGTTATTTAGATTGGAGTATGACAATTAGGCTAGTTGGTGGTATCTGGAATAGAAACAGACATCAAATATATACATTTTGGGAGTAGTAGGCACCGTAAAACATTCTTTTAGGAGTAAAGTTCAACGAGAGTAAAAGCGTACTCAAAAAACTACAATTTTTAGTTAGGCGCAACTTATAGTGTAAATCTCCAAAAAGGTATGAAACAAATTTAAAAATATAAAGTGTTAGCTTTATTAAAATATTAGAATTATAAGTTATACACTTCATCTAACGTTTATTAGCAATATATTTCTATGACGTATAAGTTATGCTCCATTTCACTTCCAACTACAGTTCAATATAAGTTCACCTCGAAATCTAATTTTCAAATGCTATTTTTAGAAAATATTTTTTTCATATTTTCTACAGCTTTTTACTTTTTATTTAATTTATCACTTCAATTCTTGTAATAAAAAGCAATAGGCATATATTCATTATATGTTCATACATTCATTTCTTCAGATTAACTCCAGTGATTCCAATGTCATAAGCAAATCTATTGTTAGAAGGAGGATATTTAATATTTTCAATGGGTTACTGGTATTTTTTACCGTAAGTTGTCCTTTTGAATAAGACAATTGTTTAGGTTCTGAACTACATGTTTCCGTACTTTAGAAAATAGCCAAGCAAAAAAAATCAATTAAGATTCTTGGTAATGCACATATTTATTGAAAATATATTAAGAAAAAAAGAGAAATATGCAATACGCCTCCGTAAATATCATGGTTATATTTAGAGCAAAAAAAAACAAATAATTTTGTAGATTTAAGCTTAGAGAGTCTTTTATATGTATGAACAATTGTAACATGTTCTAGTAGGGACTACGATTTTAATTTAGCCTAATCAAAATTTCGTTTTTCTCTAGACTATTATCTTTACTGACCAATGCTTCAAAATGGAAAAATAATTCTGTAAAAATTGTTAGCTGTATTTTAAATAACAAGTAAATTATTAAAATTCTTTTAACATTTTACATAAAATTTATTTTATCTACTTTACTCTTAATAGCTATTGTCGCAACGACCTTGTTATGCTAGCGCATGTTCAAAACACCAGATCATAGATTCACCATTTCGAGATCTTAATCATCTGCTCTTCACAATTTATTTCTCAGTGTATTTTTTTTACGTGAATACCCAAATCTTAGTAAATTAGTCCTACTACTCCAGACTCCTATCGATGAGGAAACTCAATCCAGGATAATTCCTCGGAAAAATCTAGTAGATGTGCTAAGTTATATGGTTTACCTAAAATCCATAAACCGGGCACTCCTATGAGACCTATAGTGAGTGCTATTATTTCACCTGTTCAGAAACTGGAGAAATATTTGGCTAAACTTATGCAGCCATTGGTTCAGAAGGCTGATTCCTATATCAAGAACTCTGAACATTTTGTCCAAGTGCTGCAAGGAATCCAAGTTGAAGAAAATGACATAATGGCTAGCTTGGATGTCAAGTCATTGTTTCCCAGCGTTCCCATTGATGAAGTGCTTCAGAGGATGTCTATTTTTGAAGAGCTCCCTCCGCATGTCTTGGATCTGGCTAGGCACTGTCTCAAAAATACTTACTTTGTGTTTAATGAACAGTTTTACAGGCAACTTGATGGTGCCCCTATGGGATCTTCACTTTCTCCAACTGTAGCCAATATATTTATGACGTTCTTTGAGCAAGATGCCCTGAATGATGCTTTTCTCAGGCCTAAAGCTTGGTTTCGTTATGTAGATGACGTCTTTATGATTTGGCAACATGGTGGCACAGAACTTGATAAATTTCTTACGTACCTCAACTCTCGCCACTCCAGGATATTTTTCACTTTGGAACTGGAGAGTGATGGCTGCTTTCCGTTTCTGGACGTCTTGGTTAGGAAGGGTCAGAATGGTTGTTTTCACCATTCGATCTACAGAAAACCGACTCATACCAATAGATATCTTAACGCTGAGTCACATCAACAGCCATCTCAGATCCAGGCTGTCGCCGACACGCTCTTCTCTCGGTCTCACAAGTTAACAGACATCGATTCGAGGGACCAAGAACTTATTACTATGAGAGAGGTGCTTAGAAGCAATGGCTATAAGGAATATGCCATTAATAAAGCGTTACACCGCCAAAGTGCCCTTCCTGTTGACGTGGATGAAAAAGAGACTGAGAAAGCTGGTACTGTTTTTCTGCCCTTTATTAAAGGTACTACTGACAGGATTTGCAGACTCTTTAGGAGGCATGGTTTACGTTCCGTTTATAAACATTACCTCACCATCGACAAGGTTTTTGGTAACGCCAAAGATAAGATCTTCTTGGAAAACCATGGGGTTTACAGCGTTTCTTGTGGAGTTTGTAAGAAATCGTACATTGGCCAAACGAACAGACGTATCTCAGCTAGGCTTGAGGAGCACAAACTGGGCCTTAAAAACAAGCAGAAAACGTCGGCTCTGTACAGGCACCACTGCGATACAGGGCATACCATTGATATCCAATCTTGCCGACAGATTGCTCAAGTGGAAAACTACAGGACTAGAATTATTCGTGAGGCTATCGAAATAGAGAAGCAAGGGAGTCTTAACAAACGCGATGATACTTTGAATTTGCCCGCAGTTTGGAAGTGTGTCATTGATAGATTTTATCGGCAGAAAGGTGAACAAAGGCAAAGGAATGTGAGTAATTGTTTGGATCAGGTATGTGTGGATTGACGTCAGTGTGTGTATTGACGTCAATGGGCGTGGCTTCATTCCTCTATATATAGGAGCCGGGCTATCTGCGCTCTTCACTCGCTCTTCTACTGTTGTTGGGTTCACCTCGTCAATGCTGGATGAGATTCTAGCGAAACGTCGGAACTGCGAATTTATGGACTGCAGAATAAACGGATGTACTACAGATAGTAACATTTCATCATATTTTTCCATCCGTGAAGGAATACGTATCAGCATATATATATATATATATATATATATATATATATATATATATATATATATAATGATGATGTTGAATAGGTAATATCCGGAGTAAATCCGTTCATTTTGCAATGGAATAAAATTGCAGTTCCGAGGTTTCACTAGATTCTCATCAGCATGAACGAGGTGAATCGAATAACAGTTGAAGTGCAAACTGCTTAAGTGCAACTTTTAAAGTGAATAGTTTATTCGGATGAGATGCTAGCGAAACGTCGGGACTTGGATTTTATTCACTGGATGCTTACTGGATTCACTGGATTTTTACACCGGATGCTAACTATTTATCATATTTTCCCATCCCTTAACGAATATGTATACACACACATACACATACACACACACACACATATATATATATATATATATTTTTTTTTTTTTTTTTTTAACTATTTAATCTTCTGTATTAATGAAACACAAGTGAAAAGCAAATACAAGCATAATTCATTCAATCATACTATTCAAAGCTATTCGTTCGCAAGCAGTAAAAACATCATTAGGACCATAAAGAATATCAAACATTCACGTGGTACTTAGATCTAACAAACAGTGTCGCCAGATCTATTACAATAATGTCAAATTTATCTTTACAATAAAGTATTTATTATTTCATACTATAATTATTGTCCTTTACGTTAAGGTAGCGTTATTAAATTTTACAATAATATAATAGATTTTGGAACAGTGTTAGTCCTAGCACTTGTATGTATGACAATCTTTATCATTCTTGATGATATTGGTACTATTTTCTAACGAAATGAAATGAATTGTATGATTCAATAAACTATTAGTGTATTTTTTATTCTCTTTTTTTAACATATATATACAGTATATATAAGTATATATACGTATTTGTGTGTGTATAAATATACATGCATATTTTGTTAGAATAAATAAATAGCATAATTTATGCTGAGATTTCACATTTTCAGACCTATCTAGAACTACATGATAATCTAACTAAAAACCGTGTACTGATACCCGTGGACGGTGTGACGCTATCAACAAACAAACACCGTAAATGGTCGACGGAAATTGTTCCCAACTTTATACAATAGACTTAGACATTGGGTTTAGAGAACATCACTGACAACTATGGTTCCCCAATGTACGAAGGTATGTCACCCAAAGAAAATGGTAGAATTGTGAAGTGAAAAAAAACGATTGTTGGATTGTTCCATATTCGCCAATTATTATTTGTGCTCGTGTGTGATAGCAAAAAAACAAAAAATGTAGTATATCGCAGGTTTCTTCAATAAATAAAAGGAAACATAGGAGAGGAAAGCAGAATAATATATTTACAATTTTGATTTCAATAAATATTTAATTATAATATACCATAAATCTTAATAAAATGTTTGTGCTCATTTTACTACCATAATCAAAGTACACCTTTAGGCGATACGACCTCTCCTATGGGCTGCATGAACTTGACGTGGTGGAGAGGCTTAATCCGGGCGTGGGGGACGGGTGGAGCGGAGCTGTACGTATGCGGCTCCCTATAAACGGGAAGTCCAGGCATTTGTGTGAGTGCATAAAGGCGGCTCAAAAAAAGGGGCCAGTCCTAGCACCTGAAGGATTGTTATCTGCCCGGCTCTCGCCCTACCCTTCCCTTGCGGGCGGCAAACAAGAAGCACCCCTCATCCAGGTTGGTGGTCTGGATGGGCACTTACACCCCCGATCTGAAGATGTTAGGCGATCCGTGCCGATGTAGATTCGTGGCCCTCAGGGTAAGGAGAGTCTTTAAGGAGGGCCTAACCGCCGTAAGCGGGGCTCTGCGGCGGCGGACCTTTATCTCCCTAGCTGCTCGTGGGAACACACATGGCAGAGAAAAAAATAAATTTAACTGGTCAGGGCTTAGAACCTACCGACAAATCTGTTCCTATGGAGGTGGCTTCGGCCCCCATAGAGACAGATGGAAATCCAGCTTCGAAGGCAACAGGATGAATGAGTGGTGCACAAAGGAGGAAAGCACTCTGGCTTTCCAACCATGAAGAAGCAAAGAAGGCGGAGGCGGAGGGCAGAGAGCCACCGCCACCCCCTTTGAGGAAACACCGATCCGGGCAGCGGAAGGGTTTGATGGAGGCTGGGGCTAGAACCCGCCCTGTCGTCCCGGAAGCCAGTGGATCAGGTAGGACTGATCTTTAGTACGACAAAAGAGAGAGAGGAAAAGGAAGGAAAGGAGTACTTCTAATCCTACTCCAGAGTCGGGGGTAAAGAGGTCTAGGCCTGCTTGGTCGGGAGGGCCGTCTTTCTCGGCGATCTCCGCCAACCTTCCGAGGGTTCTTGTAACCTTTGGGGATAGTGTAGGCGTGAGAATGGAGATGGCGGCATTCGACCACCTTAAGGGCACCGTCATGGACCGGATTCTGGACACTCCTAGTGGAGGTTTTGTTCGGCGGTTCAGAGACACTCACCTATGGGATGGAGTCGCAGCATTTATTTGTGCTGAGGAGGAATCGGCAAAATGGCTGAGAGAAGTGATACCGTCAGTTAAGCTCGAGGACGGGACTCAGGCAAGGCTAGTACTGCCTGATGAACTGATCAAAAGGGTGAAAGTGACGGTGCTAGTACCACCACCAAAAAGGCAGGCCACTCAGCTGGTCAAATTCATCGGGATGCAAAACCCAGAAATTGACACTTCGAAGTGGAAGATCCTACAGTGCATTGAGCGGGGACCTGCAAGCCTCCTCTGCCTAGGATTGGATGAGGCATCGGCCAGATTATTAAAGGCAAGAGATGGGAAAGCCTTCCTGGGGACTGCAGAGGTCACTTTTAAATGGAACTCGAAGGACCTGGAAGAGAAGGGCGAGAGAGAGAATCAGGAGAAGGCGTAGGGGTCAGTTGGAGATGGCTGACCCTCGAGCAATGATCCTGCAAATCCACTTGGCTGGTCAGGAACCGAATAAGGGGTCTGACTGTAGCTGGGCGCACCTACGCAAGTGAGGAACATGAGGGGCACAGAGCATGTGTGATAGTCAGAGGACTAGAAGCCACGCTGATTCAAGAATTCTCAACTAAAGACCTTGCGGTGGTTAGAATTCGAGGCAAGGGCGAGGTAAGTGGGAGCAGGGAGTTCATCGTGGCCTCCACTTACTGAGCCCACAATAGAGAATCACCCCCTGCAGAATTACGTAAGTTAGTTCGGTACTGCTAGGAGAGGAATATAGGAATCTTAGTGGGCTGTGATGCCAATGCTCATAATGAGGTGTGGGGCAGCACAGACACAAATGAGCGAGGTGAGGAGCTCCTAGCCTTCTTGATTGAAGAAAACCTTGTGGTTTTAAACACAGGTGCCGAGCGAACATTTGTCACTTCAAACAGAAGGGAGGTTCTAGATATCACCTTCTGTAATAGACAAATGGTAACGTGGGTGCATGACTGGCAGACTTCGGATGAGCCCTCTATGTCTGATCACCGGATCATCAATGCTACAATGAGGGGAGTGGTTCCCCATATGGTGTGGTTTAGGAACTCGAGAAGGACAAACTGGAAAGGTTTTAAGTCCTCGGTGAGGAGGCGGATGTCTGACTTCCGTGGTAAATATGGTACATCAAACGAACTGGAAAATACTGAGGCCTACATCAGGACTGCAATTTCCATGTCGTTTAAGGAAAATTGCCCTCTCTCGCGAATAAACACTGGGAAGGTAAGCTTAAGTGGAACAGCGAGTTAGAGGCGAGACGGAAAGAGACAGGAAGGCTCTTTAATAGGACAAAGAAGAAGAAAACGGCGGAGACCTGGCAGGCATATAAAGACAGCCAGGGTCTCTATAAAAATCTTATTAAAGAGGTTAAACGTGCTTCTTTGGAAAAGTGGTGCTCAGAGACAAGCACACTGAGTGACACTGCTAGACTGTTTAAGGTGTTAGCAGGTGGACTGAGGGGAGAGCTTAAGTTTGTCAAGAAGACTGATGGTAGCTTTACTGACACCCCGGAGGAAACACTACGTCTGCTTATGAGGAACAGTTTTCCCGATATTAGACCGATGGGGGACGGTGCTCAAAACCTCCGACATATTGGGCTAAGGGCAGACTGGAATATTGCTGGGCAGGTGATCTCAGCGCAAAAGGTGAGAGAGGCGATTCTGTCTTTTGAGCCTTTTAAAGCGCCTGGATTAAATAACAATACTCCAGCACTACTACAAAATTGCTTGGAAGAAATAATAGGGCCACTGACAGGATTACTCAGAGGTTGTGTTGCCTTGGGTTACACGCCTGGGCAGTGGCTCAAAACGTAGGTTATCTTTATCCCCAAACCGGGGAGGAATGGTTACACAGAGGTAAAGGTCTTCAGACCTATCAGCCTCACATCTTTCTTGTTAAAGACATTGGAAAGGCTGGTGGACTACTATTTGAAGGAGGGACCTTTGAAGCAGTATCCGCTTCATCAGGACCAACACGCCTACCGAACCGGTAGGTCAGTGGAGACTGCGATGTTGTCGGTCGTAGACTTTATTAGGGGTCAGATCAACAACAAGGGAATATGTATTGGGGCTTTTCTTGATGTTTAGGGGGTTTTTAATAGTACCTCTAGACTGGCCATCAATAGAGCAGCTATGGATCATGGGATTTCTGATGGAATTATAAATTGGATTATGAGTTCCTTTGAAAACCGGATAAGCACTGCATCCTGGATGGGGTGCACGATAAATGGGATGGTCTCGGAGGGCTGCCCGCAGGGTTTGAGTGTTATCCCCTTTTCTGTGGAGCATTGTCGTGGACGGCCTACTAAGGACATTCAGTGGAATGGGTGTCAAGGTGGTAGGATATGCGGATGACATAGCTATCCTTGTTAGGGGTCCATTTGAAGAGGTCCTCAAAGACCTGCTTCAAGAGGCACTCAAGGTAACAGAAGCATGGTGCAGAGAGAATGCGCTATGCATTCAAGGAGAGAAATCTGTGGCACTCATCTTCACTAGGCGATATAAAACTAAATTGCTGGAGATGATGGAAGTTGGTAATACTAAAATAGGCTACGTTGAGAGTGCTAAATATCTGGGAATCATTCTGGATAGGAAGCTACTCTAGCGTGAGCATTTGGAGGATAAGTGCATAAAAGCCATCGCTACGTTCTGGCAGTGCAGAGGAGCAACAGGCACGAGATGGGGTTTGGGTCCACGTCAAATGAACTGGATTTATTCCGCCACTGTGGTGCCGAGGTTGGTCTTTGCCTCTATCGTCTCGTGGGACAGGGCACAGAATGAAACAAGTAAAAGAATGCTGGACCACGCGCAGGGGCTCTTCCTTAGAGGCATAACTGATACAAGGAGGAGCACACCATGTGCGGCCATGAGCGTTATGTTGGGTTTCCCATCCTTGAGTCTTCAAATCAGGATGGAGGCAATGAAAACTGCACACCGGCTAAGCTGTACTGGGCAGTGGAAGACAAGTAGCAAACTTCATAAACAGCTATTTGGGGATTCACTGAAGGAGCTCTGGATAGAACCTCAGGATAAGATACTGTCTCTTAAAAGGGAAAAAGGAACTACAAAATCCTTATTCCTGCAAGAGAGGCATGGGCGGAGTATAGACCCAGACATGGTGAAATCTGGTTCACCGATGGGTCCAAGATGAAGGAAGGAGTGGGAGCAGGATTTAGTGGACCGAGACACCAAGACAGATTTTGTCATCGCCTGGAGGACTACAACTCTGTCTTCCAGGGGGAGGTGCTCGCGATCAAACTATGTGCTGAGGAAATAATAGGGTCTGGCAGGAGGGGCAAGACCATCTGGATTTGCTCGGACAGTCAGGCAGCTCTGAAGGCTTTAGGTAAGGCTAGTACCAGCTCTAGGTTTGGTGGCTGAGACTATGGCTTCTTTAGCAGAGCTGAGTAAGCATAATTCACTCAACCTAACCTGGATTCCAGGACATTCTGGCTGGATAGGGAATGAGAGAGCTGACGCCTTAGCAAAACAAGGGTGTATAACCCAAGGACCGTTGCTGAGGGCAGTGGGTATGCCGCCTCGGGAGGGGCGCAAGAGGATCATGGCACATATAGACAGGTTGTGCAGGGAAGAATGGAATGTAACCTTGGGGTGTAACAAATCCAAGGTACTGTGGGGTTACTCAGGAGATGTGTGGGGCAAAGAACTACTCTCCTTAAGTAGACATCAACTCAGAGCTACTGTAGAGCTGGTTACAGGCCATGGGAATCTGAGGGGGTTCCAATACAAAATTGGAAAATCTAGGTCCCCTGTATGCAAGAGATGCGACGAGGACCAAGAGGAAAGCCCAATCAACGTACTCTGTGAGTGTCCTGCTTTGGGAGCTGCAAGGAGAAAGTGGTTTGGCTGGCAGGTATGTACATCAGAGGATATCAGAAGATCTAGCATCAGGTGGGTACTTGATTTCTGCAAAGAGGTAGGTATCCACTAAGCTAGTCCTGTGGTAGGGATGGGAAGAGAGTACAAAGGCTACAGCTAAGTGCTCTACACCGATAAGGTCCCTCCGAGTTTTAGTAATAATAATAATTAGGCGATACGACGTTCGCCTGGTTAGGTAATATATATATATATATATATATATATATATATATATATATATATATATATATATATATATACATCCCGCTATCAATATGGCAGCATCTCATTTTGCAACCCATATGGCCGCCACTTGAAAGAATGGAGTATAAATGTTTTTCGCCGTGTATAATTTATTTCTAATAAACATGATACTACTCCATGTACTTTAATTTTATAAAATCTTAATAATACAAAATTGACTGAAGTACTATCAATACGGCAGCATTTCATTTAGGCATCAATATGGCAGCCAGTGTATATTTTCGTTCAGTCTAATAACAATATGGCAGCCGGTGTGTATATTAATCCCACGCTACTAACGATACGAGAGCCAACAGTGAGGCCACTATGGTGCGACTATCAGACTAGTCAAATGTTTAGACTCTAAGACACGTGTGTGTAATCACGGTAAATACACAAACATTAGTATGGCCCTTCTTCATTTCAGCTGGCCAATTATTTACTCAACTCTCATAAGTCTTAGTTGTTAGTTTTCATAAACGTGTACAACTATCGAAAGCTGACGGGGATACAAGTGTGTGCCTCTACAGGAGTAGCAAAAGGATCAATTAGGGTAGAATATCGGAACAAAAAAAAAAGGTAGGAAATAATCAATTGGGATGTTTTTAAGGATGCTGAGTCCACTACTGTGAACAAAATTAAACGGGGATGAACGGGTGGGGCTCTATAGGAGTTATAAAGGAGTGACTTGGGGTCAAAATGACAAAAGGCAAAAATAAAAACTAGAAAATGATCAGTTGGAGGGTTTTAATGGTGCTGAGTCTTTTACCGTTATCGAACGTTATGGGGATAAACAGGTGATCCTCTATGGGAGTAGCAAATGATGAATTATAGTATAATTGTGATAAGGCAAAACAAAGCTAGAATATGATCAATCGCAGTGTTTTGGAGGTAGCTGAGTCCAATACCGTCTTCCATATTAATCGGGAATGCACGGATGTGGCTCTACGGGAGTAGAAAAGGGGTAGAATTGTGGTACAATTGTCAGAAGGCAACAAAAAAAAAAAAATTAAAAATATTCATTCGGGTGGGTTTTAATGGTGCTGAGTCTTTCACCGTTATCGAACGCCAATGGGGACACGCGGTTGACCCTCTATTGGAGTAGAAAATGATGAAATGGAGTTTAATTAATTGTGACATGGCAAAACAAAGCTAGAATATGATAAATCGTAGTGTTTTGCATGGTTCTGAATAGAATACCGCCTTCAATATTATAATGGGATGCACGGGGTGGCTCTAAGGGATTAGAAAGGGTATGAATTGGGGTAAAATTTTCAGAAGGCAAAAAAACAATGGAAAATGATCACTCGGGTGTTTTAAAGGTGCTGAGTCTTTTACCGTTATCGAAAGTCAATGGGGATACATGGGTGATCCTCTATGGGAGTAGCAAATGATGAATTGAAGTATAAATCTGAGAAGGCAAGACAAAGCTAGAGTATGATCAAACGTAGTGTTTTTTAGGTTGGTGAGTCCAATACCGTCTTCCATATTAATCGGGAATGCACTCGTGTGACTCTAAGGGAGTAGAAAAGTGGTAAATTGGGGTAAAATTGTCAGAAGGCAAAAAAAAACAATTGAAAATGATCATTCGGGTGGGCTTTAATGGTGCTGAGCCGTTTACCATAATCGAACGTCAATGAGGATACACGGGTAACCATCTATGTGAGTAGCAAATGATGAATTGGGGGTATAATTGTGAGAAGGCAAAAAAAAACTAGAAAATGATCAATCGTAGTGTTTTGGAGGGTGCTAATTCCAATACTGTCTTCATTATTAAACAGGGATGCTCGAGTATTGCTCTACGAGAGTAGAAAATTGGTAAATTGGGGTAAAATTGTCAGAAGGCAAAAAAAAAATATAATGATCACTCGGGGAGTTTTAATGGTGCTGAGCCTTTTACCGTTATCGATCGTCAATGGGGATATACGGGTGATCCTCTATGGGAGTAGCAAATGATGAATTGGAGTATAGACCTAATTGTGAGAAGAGAAGGTAAAATAGAGGTAGAATATTATGACTTGTAAAGAGAAACATTCAACCAAATAAGATTTTATTTTTTATTTTTATCCTTTGGAGGGAATGAACTAGCTGACGTAAACAGATACTATCATGAAGTAACTATAATGGTCCATGTCACAAGATTAAAACTGATAATACTGAATGATGTGGTCATCCTTTCAGAGATAAAAAATAAACATTACACAAACACGTACATGACGGGTTCGATCCCAGGCGCTACTTGGTCACGAGTTACAATGCGAAATTTATACCGCCATTTCTCCCTCTACTTTCAACATACAACCACACGGGACGTCTCTTTACAATCAGTTTAGTTTTTAAGCTACAATAGTACATAGTTGTCTTCAGTTGTCTTAGAAATTGTCACACTGATTGTTAAAATTCTATTATTCGTTATTTTTAATATGAATTAACGAAATGAAACTTAACAAATATATTGTTTGTAATAAAAACAAATATCCACAAATAAATTTAAACCCTCAATTTAATTCATTTATTTATTTAGGCTAGTACATACGCCACTGTCTTATAAAAGGTATTACTCTCTTTGACGTATGTTTTGATAAAAAAAAGGAGGCACCTGCTAAACCTATGCCTTACGGGTCGCGTTCCTAGTGTCATTCTTCCAGGTCATTGGAAAAAATTAAAATTAATAAATCCACCGCCGCTAGGTTGCTATTTTAAAATTTCCCCACCCCATTGAAGGTGTTCAGTGCTCTGTCGAATATTAGGAATAGCTCTCCAGGGAAAAAATACAGGAGTGCAAGTAGACGATTGCTTTGTGAATCAGCAGGTTAGGTGTAGACCGATATCCATCGATTCTCTGGATTGGTTACATGTTTTCAAAACATTCAACAGATCTGCAGCTAAATGAACGGTTTCATCTTTAACAATATTCAATCTAGATTTCCAGGCTTGCACTGCACGGGATAAAGGCCAAGTACGAATTCCACTTCTTTCTTCTGAATTTCTCATTTAATGATCAGTGTTAGAGTTAGTACACTAACTTCTCCTATATCCCTACTTTACGAAAGTACATTTATTCTCATTTAATTTATTTTATCTCATTGCTTTCTGTCACAATTTTTAAATTGTATTTCTTTCGTGTTACAATCTTTTAAGAGTTTTTGCAGTTTAAGAATGATTTTGCAGAATGTTTAGACTAATACATCGAATTTTCTTCAACATTTCTTCTTCAGTGTATTAAAAAAAAATGAAAATTTCTATTTTAAGTTTTTACTGCTTGTAAAAAAATATTAAATGATAAGTAAAGGGTTGGCATAAAGTTTATTTACAGAAAGTTTTAAAAGTTAGGCCTATAGTAGAAAAACAACAAATATTGTATCATCTTTACCTCAGGTGTGTAACCAGATAAATCTAACTATATTGTACATTGTAAATAAAAGAAGGTTTTTATTTGTTCGAATCTCATCTAATGTTATTTTCTTGTTCACGTAGGCCCATCGAACACGTCTATTGTTTATAGGTTAAAACGAGCACAGATTACCATTTTCGGGTAAAATAATTAAACATTGAAATAATAGTATTTCTGTACTTACGACAGCCAAATGTAACCAAAAAACTGTTTTATTTTTCTGTGAGCATATGCTTTATAAGGGTGCATATAGTATTCTAACAAGGAGTAATAGTTTCACGAAGATGTGACATTTTAGTGCCAATACCAATCAGTATAAATATTTTATCAAGATAAGGGCAAAACATTTTAAGTATTTATATAAGGATTCATGTATCATAGGTGGTTTTCTACCAATAAAACTAGAGATCAGTTAATTTGGTGTAAGCAATGGTAAATATTTAAACTTCTTTAATTCTACATCTCTAAAGAATGTATGTAAGGATATAGTTATTCCCAATGTATATTGCATTGTAGACATTAAGGTGAAAAACGATTTCGGTAAGCAATGTAATACATCTATTTTATTTATCCATCATATTTGATTTGTCATAGGTTGTTATAGGTACAATTGTGTTTGAGTAAAGACCTATTTCTTCTAAAAGTTCTTCTTTAACTACATTCATTAAATTTTCCTGGTAGTCGTTGTTGGCAGGTTAAAAAATTTATTTAATTCCTGCGTTAGATATTTTCCGAAAAAATGACATTTCACCTTGATTGTGATGTTACTTTCATCAAGACACGTTGAATGCACCTGAAAATATATCTGATAAGATTTAAATATATTTTAATCTTCTTCTTTAATTCTATCTTTAACCGTATCCCTCCTGGCTCGCATATCTACAACTTGATTTATTATTATTATTATGGTGAACAAAATTACAAATATTTTGGCGATTATAGCTGAGGAACCCGTCTTCAAAAACTAGCTGTAAAATAGCGTTATGCAGAGCGACCGAATGAAATTAGTCACTATGATGGTATTTCTTGTTAAAAAAAACAAGACGTAAACGATAATGACTGTTTTGTAGATTTTTTTTCACTTTAAAAAATCTCTCCGTTCCTCGGTCGACATGTTACATACATTTTTATAGTTAGTATCAGATGATTTTAGTTCGTTCGGCTATGTCTGATCTCAAGACAAAGTCTGCTAATACTCAATCACTTCTCAAAACTGTCTCCTTTGTTATATATTTTACGAATCGTATCACTAGCAATACCAGTTAATAAATAGCTCCTAATTACAAACTTAATATTTCAATTTGAATATTCTCTATTCTTCGTTGATAGAAAATTACTTCAGTTAAGCAACCCTAACCGAGTGCTTATAAAACGTTTTGTAGTCAATCTTTAGACGTTGATAATCATAAATATTTACTACCGATGATCACGGTAATTTTTCACTATACTTCAGATTTACTGATATTTTACTGATAATCTCGTTTTATTTTTAAGGTAGGCGAACAAAAAGACTATCTACGATCGAAACATAGGGCGTCCTGATAAAGGCATCGGCTATTTTCTAGCTATAATTGCCGATACTTAGTATGGTATTCTTATCGTATAGTATCCTTGAAAGCAAGATTCAGTACAGTGGTCTTGGAGAGCCAAGAACATAAAATTTATCTATGTACTGTAATCAATAAAGTTCACCATACGTATTATGTGCATTCTTAATTATAGTATTAGGGTTCATTAGAACTCCTGTTTTTTTTCTAGTGTACAGGAAGCTATTTCCGTGTAATCCAAGTTTTCGGTAATCCGACGGTGTCTCGGTGCCATCTACCTTGAATTATCCATGCACTACTGTATTTGTTTCCGTACCAATGATCACCATACTTGAAACAGTTTTTCATGCAACTCTAAAGTGAGTGGAAATCCCATAGACATTAAAGTTACTCTTGGGACTAGAATATCGAGAATAACCATAATAGATTTATTACATTGCTTACTGAAAACGTCTTGATTCCTAGCTACACTGAAATATTCATTGGGAAGAACTATATCCTTACATATAGTGTTCAGAGATGTAGAAATAAAGAATTTTAAATATTTACCATTGCTTAAACCGCCTGAACTGCTCTCTAGTTTAATTGGCATATTAACACCTATGATACATGTATCCTTAAATAAGTACTTAAAATGTTTTGCCCTTATGGTCATAGAATGTGTGAATATATCCACGTGTTCTTTCTTATCTACATTATTTATATCTTTCAAACTATTTTTGAGTATTTGGATGAAAAAAATATATATATTGTTATTATTTATAAAAATGATGTTCTATGGCCTATAAATAACGCTAGCTCTGTAATACCTTGGTCATTCATTTGGAAAAGTTGAGATATTTTTGCCAAGTGTTTCATTAGAGTCCTCGATGTAAGTACTTCAGGAATTTGTAAACATGCTATTTTAGGACATACAGCTGTGGATTCGCGACTTTATCTTGGAGAGAACTATGCTGTGTTTTTACAGACACAATTCTGATATGGAAACATAAACAGCCGACACTCCGAAAGCCATTCTGACGCGTTTGTTTACTTGATGACCAAACTTATCTTAATGGTCCGGTCAATGCATCTCGTTCTTTTCTCTTGGTGCTCTTAGATACTATAGGATCGATAAAGTACTTATTTTTCAACTTAACATGCTTTTCAAATTAATTGTCATAGCATCTCTATCAGATTTTAAGAATTTAAAAGTGACTATTATTTGCTGTATATTCTTACAATTTGGTAACATTGCAAACATGGTAACACTAATCTGCAACACATGTATTAACAGATGTAACACTTAATATGGCCTACTCCATATATATTCACTAAAGGTTAATACCAATGTATTCAATAAACATATTAATAAAATAAAATATAGACTACCAGCGGCTAAAGTTGAGTATAGAAACAAATGTTTCCGTCTTTATACGACCCTTTTGATGTTTGGAGAAAACCATAAATTATTTACGTTTACGCAGTATGTAAATGAGAGATAGGGTGGAAAAGATAGAATGCAGAAAGTCAGTTTTCCGGGCCTTCGTCCACGAGAGTACTTGTCGAGTGCGAGCCTTTATCTTTGTGTGGCTTAGACCTATGTTTGTTTACACCAGACAGCCTGATATCGTAATATAAACTGACTACACTCGCACAGATCTCATTTAGGTACAAATTTACACAGCGGCTCAGAACATTCTAGACATATTGGCTGTACAAAGGCAGCTTACAAAGTGTAACTAGTCTTTCTATTTTTAGTTGCTGGACAAATTCTACATTGTTTATAACAATGTATCTATACAAATAGACACATATGTAAATTTCTGTAGGTTGCAGTTTTTCGAAATCATCTTCATCACCTGATGCACTGCATTGAGATTCGGTATTATGATCTTTTGCTCAATTACTTTTTCACTCTGTTGCACAATTCCCCTATTGTCTTTGATGCCTTCTAAAAGTTGGTCATTAGATACAGCACCTGAATCACTGCCTTCTTCGGATAACCCGTCGCTGATGGTCAGGCACGATGACAGTAGTTAAAGATTTAGCTTGGAATTTGTAGATATTGGCATAATAGGTTTTCTGGATATATAAGCTGATAAAGATAAGTCGATGAAATGATGTGGGTCAAAAATTTCTCTTTGTCGTTTATTCTAAGTTGTAAAAAGGTTGAAAAAATATAAGGTCTACTTATTTATTATGTTTTTTTTAAATTTACGGTTATAGTAGAAGTTTTTCATTAACTGATGGCTGAAAAGTAATTCCGCTGCCCCCGCTAACGATACCATCCTTTTTAAGAGAACAAAAGAAAATAACACGAAAAGAGAAGAAAATTAATTACCCGACGAAGAATGAGAAAACAAACATAAATGTTTAGATGGTCTAAGTAAAAATGGAAAGAAAATATATGACAATTAGGTAGACAAAATACATTTTAAAAAAATTAAATAAATTAATTAATATTTAAAAAGTTATCAATTTGGGACAAACGGTTATCTTTTCAAGTTTAATCGTTCAAGCATACAGTCTTTAAAATGCTTAAAGCACATGGACAGTCTGCATTGAAACACTGCTCCAAGTTATGAAGATTAGTTTGATAGACATGACGTAAACAAACGTACTAGAACTGCTATCGTAGTGCCGCCTGTTTATATTTTCATATCATAAACATTTCTGTAAATAGATGTAGCATAACTTCTGTCCAAGACAAGGTCACAAACCTGACTCTTTCTGTTGGTTATATTGCATAGTTTGAAACATGCCAATTTCGGGCGATTTATTGTTAATGGGATATATTACCCCAAATCACCCCTTGGTAACCCCGTACATGCCCGGTGAATTTTTATGACGTAGGACTAGGAGCTTCCAAAATCTTCGAATGCCCATGTTTGGGCAATATTTTAGATTCGGGCAAGTTTTACCTAAATCCACCCACAGCGACACCCGCAGTCCCATCTCGGATTGCGCATGGCCAACTTCGGTGTTACGATTAGACTCAGCATTATTAAATGCTCCGAGTGATGATTTTATAACGATCTCTTGGCCTCTGACCTTTTTACCCCAATTCTCTCTTTGCTACTCCCGTAGAGACCACACCCGTCCATCCCTGGTCTCTTTCGATGTATTTCTAGTATTTTTTTTACTTTTGAGATTTCTACCCCAAATCATCCCTTTGGCACTTACGTAGAGTCTCATCTGTCCATCTCCGGCGACTTTCGATGGCGGAATTGAATTCAGCCAACTCAAAAACCCCCGAGTGGTTATGTTGAAGCGATTTTTTGACGTTTTCACCCATATTCACCCCTGTGGTACTCGCGGGGAACCATACCAGTGAATCCCCGGCGACTTTCGTTGACGGCATTAAATTCCGCCATACCAAAATCTCCCAAGTTTTTATTTTATAGAAATTTTTTTTTTTTTTTACTTTTTTACCCCAAATCATCCCTTTGGTACTAACGTAGAGTCACAACCGTCTATTCCCGGTGACTCTAGATGACGTCATTGAATTTAGCATCCTCAGAAACCCTCGAACGGTCATTTTCCGTATGGTCTGCGTATTGTTAGCAGGCTGTATATATAAATATATATATATATATATATATATATATATATATATATATATATATATATATATATATATATATCTATATCTATATATATATATATATATATATATATATATATATATATATATATATATATATTTTAAACCAACATAGGTTAATCAAATAGAAGGATATTTATTATTTTATATCCAAAGCTATATATATATATATCACATTTAAAATTAAAATTTTATCTGGAAGGAATATTTAAAACATCATCGTAAGCCTAAAGTAAAGAATAACCTAAGGCCCTTTAATGGATCAATAAGTACGAGCATTCAGCACTTCACTTTTTTCCAATATTTTCGAGAAATATTCTTAAATAGATATTTAATGTGCTAAATGTCACATAACTACTTTCAAAGTGCAAGATGAATCGACAAAAGAAAATATAAATTTTTATTTTATAGCAGCGCATATCAATTCTTGCTAAATTACAAATCCTGCTCCAAGAAATTATTTCATCTAGAAGGCAAATCTTAACCTTTGTAAATATGAAAAGGAAAATTCTATCTAAATAAAAGTTATTGGGATATTAACTTTTCTTTTGAAAATTTCGCCTATATACTATATTTAAAATTAAAATATTTTTTCATGGAGGAATATTTACAGCATCATCGTAAGCCTAAAATAAATTATAACTTAGAGCCCTAGAATGAATCAATAGGTAAGAGAGATTAGCACTCCAATTTCTTTTCTAATATTTTTAAATAGATATTTAACGTGTTAAATGAGAAATTACTACTTTTATAGAGCCAGACGAATCAACAGAGGAAAATATAAATTTGTTTTGAAGAATGTTCAACATCACCATATATACATTGAAACAAATAAAATGGAAATATGGAAAGATATTCTTAAAACTCATTCCGAAACAATTTTCTGGTTGTAAGACAAAAGGTTCTCTAACAGTATTCCGTAATTTTTATTTCTGTTGATAACGTTTCGTAATGTCAAGATGACACCATTTCCAGTTGCGTCATATGAACGGACATAACATGTAAAAATTTAAAGCATAAATATCTCAATAACCTTCCAAAAAACTAGTCGTGAGTAGTTGTGCTTAGGATGTAATGTAGATTCTCTCACTAGCTAAGGTCACGTGGCTCATTATATTTACGTAGCCTATATCCATACCATGATGGACCCAAATCAATGTAGCAAAAGAGGAAATGTTAGGAGGGGTTGTCTCATCAGACAGAAATGAGGGGGCTTCAAGTTATTCACGGGTACCAAAGGCCTTGGTAGGTCCCTAAAGGATAACCTGTTGAAATAGTGAGAAGTGTTTTAATAGTACTCCAGGAATGGTGGCTAGCATGCTGAAACAAAGGGCTGTAGTGCAAAAATATGGTGCGAATGTGTTAGGGGTACTCGTGCTTTATGTCCAAGTATAAGAAACGACCGATTTGGACAACGAAACAGTGTATCAAATACTTCGAATATCTAAGGAACGGAACCTTATAAACATTTAGAAGACGCATTTAATTATACAATTTCTAGAATAGTAAGTCAAAATTCAAATTTTGTTTAGTTTGTTAACCTACTCTAAATATATAAAAATTGTAAAATACCGTAAAAGATAAGGACAATAGTCTACCAAATTCACTGTCGAGAGAATACTGTATTCAATGAGAGGACACCGGCAAACAACATAATATGTGAACAAGTCGCTATAAACTTTAACTTCTCATTAGTTATAACTTGATTCCCAGCAATATATTTAAAATAAATACATCTCAAAAAAATTTTTCACTGTTATAAAAGTCCAGATAACCTAATTATAGGAAATCAAATGAGAATAGGGTTGGGGTACAAATAAAGAAACTGGTTGCTACGGCATTGATACTTTGATTGGATCAAGACAGAAATGAGGGGGCTTCAAGTTATTCACGGGGAGCAAAGGCCTTGGTAGGTTCCTAAAGGATAACCTGTTGAAATAGTGAGAAGTGTTTTAATAGTACTCTAGGAATGGTGGCTAGCATGCTGAGAAAAACGGCTGTAGTGAAAAAATATGTTGCGAATGTGTTAGGGGTACTCGTGCTTTATGCCCAAGTATAAGAAACGACCGATTTGGACAACGAAACAGTGTATCAAATACTTCGAATATCTAAGGTACGGAACTTTATAAACATTTAGAAGACGCATTTAATTATACAATTTTTAGAATAGTAAGTCAAAATTCAAATTTTGTTTAGTTTGCTAACCTACTCTAAATATATAAAAATTGTAAAATACGGTAAAAGATAAGGAAAATAGTCTACCAAATTCACTGTCGAGAGAATACTGTAATTTTAAAATTATGTTCTAGTAATTGCCACGTTTTTAAGAGTCATTATTTACAGAGTACCAACTTCTAATCCTTAGTTATCTACTAGTAGCGTTATAGGATATCGTCACAAGATTCTATAATTATTCTTTTTTTTCGCATATGAATACATTCGTTTTCCGTTGCACTGACTTCATGAAGTTAATATATTACTATTGTAAGTAATTTTATCCACCATTAAGTGCAATGATTTTACCTTGTGTGATGAGGCGCCATTCGGTCACTTGACCATTGTCGAATCACTCATGAGTATATATATATATATATATATATATATATATATATATATATATATATATATATATATATATATATATATATATATATACATACATATATATATATATATATATATATATATATATATATATACATTTGTGTGTGTATGTGTGTGTGTGTGTGTGTGTTTTGTGAATGTGTGTGTGTGTGTGTGTGTGTGTGTTTTTTGTGTGTCTGTGTGTTTGTGTGTGTGAGTTTGTTTGTTTGCTTGTGTGGGTGTGTCTGGTTGTGTGGTTGTTTCCTTGTGTGTGTTTGTGTATTTGTGTATGTATATCAAAACAACTGAGAGCAAAAAAAAAATTAATTTTAATTACTTTCATATTTTAATATTAGATATTATAAAATAACTGTTCTAATTGTATAACCTCAATTGTTTTAATTGACCTAATTAATTGTTTATGACTATCCGAACTTTATATTTAGTAAATTTGTTAAAACGTACTGAGACAGAACGTTTTCGATCGCTTTGTGCTGATCTTCATCTGTGTCCTGCTTGGAGTTGTTGGGTCAAGCGGTGACGGTTTTAAAGGCAGGTTTCCAATAGTATCAAAGAGTATGTGTGACTTGTATTGTGTTTGTTCATTTAATATGTTTGTACTTTGTGTTTTCTTGTGTCTGTAAATTTTAAAAGGTAGGTCAACTGTCACCGCTTTACCCAACATCTCCAAGCAGGACACTGATGAAGATCGGCACAAAGCGAAAACGTTCAGTTTCAGTAAGTTTGAACAAATTTACTAAATATAAAGTTCGGATAGTCATAAACAATTGTTGAAGTGATTAAAAACAATTGAGGTTATACAATTAGAAGAGTTATTTTATAATATCTAATAATAAAATATGAAAGTAAATAAAATTACCGAAAACTCAAGAATTCAATTGTTTTATTTGTTATTTATGAATAAGTATTTAATAATATATATATAAAAGGTCGAGAGCTGTTTATATTTAAATAATTTTAATATATTGTGTACGTTTATACTTCTTGTATACTTTCTAAAAGATACAATTTATAAGGGGTGTAATCTAAATTGGGTCCTTTAAAACCTAATGTACGTTATCCCACTTTAAAATTATTTGTCCAGTTTCTTAAAAAAATGTTATCTGCCAGTCGATCTTATACAAGATTTGACTTACGAGCAATACAGTCTTATAAGAGAATTTAAATTAGACAGAAAACTAAAAGGCGTAGCCTAGGATTACAATTACTTTCCCAAGCTGTAGACGTCTTATTATGTCGCTCCAAATAAACACTGCAAACTTAGCTTTTCCAATTCAGATTACGCAGCTAAACTATTTAAGGGTTTAGTATAAAGTTTGCAGTTGAGTTTAATCATAACCAATCCGTAAACTAATGTTGGGAGCAACTTAATAAGTCTTTGACTCACTCGATATTAAGACAAACAACAAAATATTCCTGTATTTTCTGATTTAACTAAACTATGAACGAACTCTGATTTATAGAGTTTTATAATTTTTTAAATAAACCAAAACTGATTCCAGTTAATAGCAATGCAATATATATAGTGGTATCTGAATAGCTAAAATACTCTTAAAGGGTAGACGTCACTTAATATAATATGGAGTTCAAAACTTAGCTTGAACTCAAGTTGTTATGTTAGGAGGTGGATTACAAAAAAATACTAATATAAAGTATATATACTAATATAGTAGTATATAACTATATACTATAGTAAAAGTATATAAAATATATATAAAGTAATATATAGTATAAAATACTATAAAAAAAAATATTTTTTATCCTTATAAAGTGTGTGGTCAAATTTGTAAGGAAGTTTTAATAAAATGAATGATTACAATACATTTTTCTGGTTTATATCTTGTTCAATATATTGGAATGAATTTATTTTTTTTTTAACAAATACAATCATAAACAAAAACAAAGAAAAAGTTAAATTAGTTTTTAGCCTAAAAGTCATACCGGAATAATTCAGAGAAAACTTTCTTTTTTTTAGTTGTAACTTTTCAATAACCATTAATGATGGAATATATTGACCAACCATTCCCATGAACCATTTACGCGAAAGGTTTACATCATCAATAGTAGTTATATTCCTTGTTTGTAATATAATAAATTTTATTTAAAATAAAACACACACAAATTAACATTAAAAATCCGATATCGATTTAATGGGAAAAGTGGTTTCATACGATTAGATTTGTAATGAAAAATCTTAAATGGCGTAGCTATATAACATTGTTAAAAGGGTTTTGTCCGATAGTTTGCATTGCTTTATTATGATGATCTTAAATTTTTTTACTATGCGACAATTTGAAAAGATAATACAGTATCTTAAATATATACCTTTTTATAATTAAAAATTAATCTGATTGTTTATGATTAACAGTAATTTTTATTTATAATTTTATTTATTGAGTATAAAGCTTCCAATAACAAGATATATTTAACAATCAAATTTAAGTCGTGTAAATACGTTGAAAGAAACCCGTCGGAAATATTGATGACAATATAAAGTCAGTAGATGAACAAGGACTAAAGATTTGGGAGGGGAAGAAGTTGGCAAGGATGTCGAGTGTTGAGAATCAATCAATATTGGAAACCTTACATTGTCAAGTCAACATTCTTTTAACTGTGATTTGTACATATTTAAATCGTATTTTTTTAATGAAAATAAATCCTGTCCAATTATAAAATTACAAGTAAACACCCTTTATCTTACCTAATTACATTTTATTATTTTCATATATTTTATCTTTCTTGCGACTTAGTTTTCGCCTCATTTCTCGGTCACACAAAAATATCTAACAGTTAGCTGTTTTCACGATATTTTGCAGCAACAGAGGATTGAATCGAAATTCCTTATACCTATTCCATATATCTAACGGACCATCCCCAACACTGAACCTAGAGTGTTTAAAACCTTTGCTTGTTTATGTAACTATTAAGTATATTACAGAGAGTTTACTCCTGACATGTTCCTCTCATATGATACCTAAAATAAAAATTCATTTTATATAAATTCTCACAAATACATATACATATATATTTTGAAAAAGTTTCATTTTTTTTACTAACCACATGATCAGCAATGCTATTCTACGTAGTTAGTGTGCTTAGATTGTTTAACTTGTTACAAGGAGGTTTGCTACATACTTTGCGGTAAACAAGTTGAATAAAGTTCCGTATGCTCAAACCACAAGAGGGTGTACAACCTGAGCGCTCGATAACGATGAAAGTTTTCACCCAATACTATTAGTCCCTTGGAACAAACACATTAGGTAAATGGCCCTAATTTTATCAGAAAAAAGAATAGTTCGATTGAGGGAAAAACTACATGAAAACATAATGTTCAATCGAATTAAAGAATGCAATTTATTTAATACACTTTTAACGCGTCAGTGATTTTAGCGGAGTTTTTCTCCGTGTTTCTAAAAAAGTGTTAAATTATATTTGTAGCGCATGATCGGCATTGCCCAAAGTCTGTATAATTCATGAGACTTTTTTTAGGAACAATAACACCTCACTCATTTTACTAATTCTTTCGTTTCTTTAGAAAATTGATTCGAAAAACAAGAATAACTCATCCGTATGCTACCTCTTACCTCGGAGTAAATATCCGTGGGCTACGCTACGCGTTATAATTCTCGTAGTTTCTATTTTCATTTTTTTTACTTTAATAGTGATATCAATAATTATAAACTAAGTATTGCATTAAAATTTTTTTTATTTTAAAAAATATTTTAGTGTATAATGTTTATTTTAACATGGATTTAAAAGAAGTAGATAGAACAAATTTGATACTATTTAGAGTTGAACGAGAGCGGTTTGATGTTCATAGGGCAGCCGTTTCATACTAAGGGCAAATATAAACTAATTTGAATTGTTGGTTACAGGCAAATTAAATAAAAAAATATACTCATAAAGAAATACACACTAAAAACCTATAAAAGAAATAAGTAATAGTCGTTGCAACGCCAATAGACACGCACACGACAAGATGATAGATTTTATATGTGGGTTTTATAATACAGGAACAGTAGATCAGAAGGTAACAGATAAGAAATGATTATTACATTTATGATGTCCTAAACTATCAAACTCGCCTCTTAAAAAATACCCTTTAAATGTCGTTAGCACAAAATGAAGAAGATAACAGTCTTCAGCAAAGAACTTGGATTTCATAGGTCTACAATATATATATATATATATATATATATATATATATATATATTTGTTTATTTATAATACGTTTTCTTGTTTAATAATTTAAAACAACATAGGTTATTCAAATACAAGAATATTTATTAATTAATATTCAAAGATTTTCGTTGGTAAACAGTACCAACATCATCCTAATGAGGAATGATTTACTCGAACTATTATCATAAATATACTTGCCAAAAAGTTATTACTTCTCCATTATCTACTACTGGATACTTTATTTTACGTAATAAAGAAAACCGCCAGGCCAAGTAACCTCAAATGGCCAGAAACGTTTTAATGTAATACACTATAAGTATAGGAAATATATACTTTAACTTAGGGGGATGCATTAAAAGTATTTTAGTCACGACTAAAAATGTGAACAAGCTATAGATATATATATATAAAGAACAAAAGTCTAAATACAAATACAAGAATTATAATTGAATATACAATTCAAAACTTTCCGTTGGCTAACAGTCAACGACTGCCAGCCAATTCAAAGACTGTAAGCAGACGAAAAGCTTTGAATTGTAAATTCTAATATAATTCTTGTATTATTATTTTCACTTTTGTTCTTAAATAATACACAAGAAAACATACTGCGATATGTATATATATATATATATATATATATATATATATATATATATATATATATATATATATATATATATATATAGATATATAGATATATAGATTGTGAATTATTACAAAAAAAATAAAGGAATACCAGCCTCATTTCTACAAAAAAGTAACATTTCTTGAAGATATTCAAACAAATTAGCTCTGTTAGACACAACCAAGGAATTAAGTCACTTGCGTGATGATAAAATAATACAGCATATTAGAGACAGAAATGGATAAGAGACTCTGTGGTCGGCTGTTTAAATTGATAGAAGCTTAGAGCGCAAATAATATTTTTCATCAATAGTAGAAACCAGGCGATAAACTCCTCTTAAGCTGATTAAATGAGAGTTGGTTAAAATTTCGGAGTTCAGCTTACACGTGCTTCATAATTTCTTACGGTTCTTCACCAGATTCTTGTTTCCTTTTTGAAAAATTTAGCATGCTTTATTTAAATTAATTTTAAAGCGTATGATTCCTAATCTTTTTGTGAGTAATGGGTTTTGAACTCTTTATCATAATTACTTCCAAATTGGTATTACATTTGGCCTTACAATTTTATTTGCTAAATATTGCTCGATACGTCTCTCATGTCGTTTTAGGTGAATGGATTGGATACAGTAAAGACGAAGTTATAATCTTTGGCATATGATGGTTTTATATTTCTTCTAAGGAAAACTAAATTTAATAAATGTATCCCGCATATTAAATTAAAATAATGTAAATGACTGATGAAACATGTAAAAATTAAACATAAATATTATGACTTTGTTCAAAATATTGAGTCAATGATACATCTGGAGTAAAGATAGGGTCAAACACACTCTATGAAGGAGGACGCTCAGTGGGGAAAGGTGTTAAATTAATAGGCTGACTGTAGGATGAAAGGAAATAAATAGCCACACTCAGCATATTTCCTGGTCAGCGTCGCCGAGATATCGTATCATCAAATTCAAAAGCTAATTGGATAAGGCATCCTTTTCAATGCACCAATTGACACTGATATTATAGATAAAATGGAGCCTTTCTAGTGTGTGCAGTGCGGTAGGGTTATATCAGACATAGCCACATTTATGTCTTCAACGCTAGGATGCGTTGTAATAAATAAATGTACTATACACGTGGTCTTGTATGCCACCGATATTCAACTTTTTAATCGGCTTCTATCCAAACCTAGCTTCGGTTTCAAAATATGCGACTGCGGCCCATGCTTATACAGATGATATATGGTTTCATGCTGTGAATAAGGGAGATGAAGTAAAAGGGAGGTTTGGAAGAAGGATAAGAGAATACGAACTAATAAACTGCTAAAGAATGAAACCCAAATACTAAATGATTGTTCACATGATTCAAGATTGTTTAGCCAACCTAAAACGTATTACACTCCACGGAGCCCAATGAATGTTGTATCCTTTCTAGGCTAACTGATAACATAACTGATAAATTGTAGTAAATTTAGTGGAATGTCCTGTCGGTACTTTTGGTGTCATTGTAAATGTGTTGACAAATCATCCGATAAATACAAACTACTTTAAGTGTTATTAAATCAAGTCTATTTGTTTGTGGGCAAGAGAAAGAAAACGTATTTTATTTATGACTAATAAGGAGTATTGGCATCACGGATAGTTTTATCCATTTATGTATTGATTACACACCATAACATTGCTCTTAATTATTCCAGTGCAGGGCGTGTATTACTATAAAAACTTTCACTCTCCCTCTCTCTGTCTCTTTTGACTGTCTGTCTGTATCTCTTTATCTGTTTGGAGGAAATAAAAATAATCACTCGCTAAGAGCTTTTATCTTTAACACCAAAACACTTTCAGAAAATCAGTAAAAGATTGTGTTACTTTAAAACAATTTTAATAACTCACTTTCATGTCTGTCAGTCTGGTAAATGTTTTATAATTGATCTCAAAACACAACTAATCTATGAGCTAAGAGACTGGATACTTAAAACGTAACCGAAAACAGTATGTTATCGCATTATAGTCTATAATATATATTATAACCTAAGTTATTTAAATACATTTTTTCTTGTAGAATATGTATTTAATTACCTTAATACGCTTTTGTCTCACCTTCAGGTTTCTACAAAGAGTTTGTCCTAACGGGACAATATTATTATAACCCAGGTATTTAGGAAATTCCTATCCCTAAATAGTTGAACCCTTCTTTTGTTAAAGAATCCCTGCCCTCTTTATGACTACACTCGAAATAGAACAATGGTTAAGTACTTTGTCCGTAATTTTTGGAACTATTCTGGTCGATTTGGCGTAATATTTCTTCGGAATTTTTTTCTTTTTGGATATAAGCTAAATTTATTACTTAGCCTCAAAAGTTATATATATTATATATGTTAGTGTGTGTGTGTGTGTGTGTGTGTGTGTGTGTTATACGGGCAAATAGATATTAGGTGAACAAAATCAAGAAGTAATGAGAAAGTGTTTCGCTTCACAGACATATAAAAGTCTTTTTAAGCCTGCTAGGTCTAAAAAGATCAGTAAAGAACGTGTTAAAGCTTCAGTTTGCAGACACAGGCAAAGAGATTAGAAGGAGGGAATGAGGAAATGCTTCCCTTCACAGACGTATTTTAAGATACTACATATAAAGAAATGACTCACAAAGAGCAATAAAGATTACAGCAGAGCTCCATTTCACAAAGAGATTAGGAGGATAAAAATGAAATGCTTCAGATGTCAGACATATAAGGTTCCATTTACAGAGATATACAAATAGATAAGCCGTTCAGATAACTTAGGAAAGAGTTTCTAAATATTTTAGTTCTTACACTGAAAGAGGTTAGATTTACAAAGAAAACGAAACGACTGGGAAATCTTCAGTCAACAGTGCGACGCAGACAAATAAATTCTTGTATAAACTTAGGTCGTTTTTATAAATCAAGAGGAGTATGAAAAATGCTAGTTCTTGAAGTTGCACGCACCTCGGTCACTTAGGATAAGAGTAAAACAATCCGAAACAAGTTATTTTGTAATACTCAAAGTTACGTTTTAAAAGCTTTTATTAATTATATTGGTAAATCAGGACCATATTACAAATAAATCTTCTAAAACATAAGTCGGCTATATTTGGAACAGATAATAGGACTTTTACTTTACATCGATGGGAGCACCATAGGGTGCTCGCATTGTTGCGATCGCTATATAAATTGCAATTGATCCATAGTATTTTTACTTTTTCTGATTTTGTCCAAATTATCCTGTAAAATTCATTTCGTACAATAAATAAAGCTCTGCAATGTAAATTATCTTCAGTATCGCGATTGATCGTATATTAAATCTACCTTTTGAGCGTTCAGCACAGAAACGTTCACGCCATCACTTGTACTCTATTCAAAAAGTGTTATACAAACAAAGTTATATTTTACATATTTACATTTTTTACAAAGTAGAATATACAAATGCTACCTTTTTGTAGTAATCATATCAAATACACATAAAATAAATTTTAAAATGTCATTATAAAATAATACTAATAGCATTATTCATCTTCTATATTTATATTTTCGTTCAAGGTACACATTTATTGAACCATATATACCCCTTGACTGAATATAAACTATTGTTGTCTGTTGCAGGGTTGAACAACGAGGATCGCAATGGTATATGGTATCCCTCACAAGGTGGGATACGCTGCCCCTTCCTCGGAAAATGGATTACGGATAAACCAAATTAAATTAAAGACAGAGGCTACAAAGTTGTCGAGGATAACTTTACCTAGAAAACACGGGACTTAGGAGATATAAGCAGTAATAATTAACGGCAAGGGATAGCGATTCAAAGGAAGGTATGAATTAATCTACCTTTTGAATTTAATATAATTTGATTGAAGTTTTCCAAATTGAATACTCAAAATTACTTTTTTTTAAATTCCATCACAATAAAATTACTTATATTGAACTTTGTTTGTTCTTATGTCTACTGGTCCGTAAAGCGCCCAACAAAGTATATAAAGCCCGCATTGAGACTTTCATTTCCTAACTTGTTCGGGTAAGTATCTACATTCTATTTAAAGAATGTAGACATATCCCTGTTACACCAAAATTTTCAAGGCTCCATTATCAGTTTACAGATTGACACATTTATTTATCCTAAACTACACTGACAAAGCTTATTTAGTTTTAAAGAATTTAATTTCAGTTAAATTATTATAGTTATTTATATATCTTCATTTCTGAAAAGAGAATAAAGAAATTAAATTAGTAAAATATTCATGGTTGTCTGTAAGAGATATTTGTGTTCAAGGCTCCATAGATTTTATATACCTTACTTCAAGATTAAACACTCTGGATTTATTTGCAATGATACATTGAAAAAAGACAAATAAATTGGTAAGAAAATAAACTAATCTAATAAAAACTCGCAAACCTTGTTCAAAATATAGGTTAAATCATACAATATAATAATAGTCAATGAGTGAAAAGTTAATCAATTTTACACTTTTGATATGTAAGTGTATTAAACCAGATATTATAGTTGACGCGTAGGTACTTAGCATATACCCTTGTTGAAGCGATTAACATTTTGCAGATCCCCTTCCATTAAGTGATGAGGTGTGATTTTTTCATACGATATTTAGATTTTATGATTTTACAATTTATAATTTATTGCTAAAAACATAAATAATTGAAATTAAACAATTAAAACAATATTAATAACAACGAAGAAAAACAACTGAAACGTAAAGTTTAATTGTGGATACATTTAAAGAACAATCAGTCAGACAAAAAAAGGGTGTTTCCTGAATTGATTTGAAAATAAAATCTCAGCTGCGCGTATTGTTGCGTTTGGGACTACATTGAAATAAGAATAGGGAGAGCCTAGTACGGATATTGGAATAAGTTTGCTTGGAGAGAGAAGGACAAGGATGTAATGATATTTACCCAAGGACCTCCAGGAAATGCCACCGTATGGAATGGTGGTGAAAGAGATCTATTCTATTTGTGACGAGGAGACATAGGAGAAGACCTAGAATGGATTCTATATTGACGCCAAGAGAGATATATAGGAAGTAAGATAGGTAATTTGACAGAAACAGGAAATGTTCTATTTTACAGGTAGAAATTTATGATGAAAAAGATGTGTTTTGGTGGAGCGCTGATTCCCAATTTGTAGAGAATACAAATAATTAAAACTTAATAAGAAAGAAGTATACAATTACTCAGTGTTCAACAACACCACTGTTGGAAGAGTCACCAATTATTAACCTCCCTTGACCTAGATACAAGCTGCTTCTGTTCTGATATATCTAGAGCCAACGTAGTTTGCTTTCGTTCAAGACATTCATAAACTAAAACGAGTTTTTGAACAAGACATTCTAAAACTACAACGAAATAACCTTAGGAAGATATTTAAAATAATTTTCCTACATTGTATATTATATAATGTGTTCCTTCACTAAAAACCTGTCTTTGTAAATTAATGTGATTCGAGTAAACGAAGTAATTGTGTTTTAGACTTAACAATCAACATGGTTGAATTTAACTGTTCATAATACGGTAACATGTGTTTATGTTTGATAACGACGTTAGAGCCCCGAAGCAGGTCTCATTTCAAGGTAAATGAAAGAGAAAGAACTATTGTTACACATAATTGAAACAGTTGAATTCTAAACTTGATTAAAAGTATAAATTATAAGAAGTTTTTATTTATTATTTCTCAATGTTGTTGAAACTTCTGTAAAGTTAAAAGTCTATTTAAAATTAACGCTAATACCATTTTACATTTGATTAGTAGTTGTATAGAACATCAAAGTGAGTTAAATGAGTATGTTGGGGTATTTACTAGCTACATGATCCTTCTCTCTCTCTCTCTCTCTCTCTCTCTGTCTGTCTGTCTGTCTTTCTGTCTCTCTGTCTGTCTGTCTGTCTTTCTGTCTCTCTCTCCCTCTTTCTCTCTCTCTCTCTCTTTCATATTTTCAGTGAAAAGGATCTGGATGAAAGTTTGGGGTTTCGTAAATCATATTCAGCCCTAACTTACAACACAAGTGGCGCTGTTAAGGAAATCTCTTACTCTCAGCTTGGAAACCCTCCAAGCCTTAAATACTTTCTGCTTATGAACGAGTTTATCTTCAATGTGTAGGCCCTGGATAACTTATTTTTCCACAAACTTCGGCAGTAAACAATTCTGAGAAAGCATATGACGATTGAGTTAGGTTTATGCCTGTGCTTGGGTCTGTTCTATCCACGCACTTCTTAAATCTGACAATAATGGATTTAATAATTGCAAATGACCTACTCCTTCGCCAGAAACCAGAAAATGGAACGGTAGAAATATTTTAAATATGGTTTGGTTGTACATAAAATATGTCAGTTTTACATGGTTTAGAAAGCAGCTTTATCGAGCTATAAATTAGTAAAGCTACATAGAAAGGAAGATTTCAAATAAAGAAAATAAATAAACTTTTGTTTAACAGAAAATAATACCAACCTAAAGTACAAAAATTTCCGTTTGTTTTGTGATTTTCGTTGGTTCAGCATGTGATACCAATAGTTTATATTATATAATATTTTGTAGTATATTATTTAATTATATTAAATAATATGTATTTTAATACTAAAATAAGCATTTGACATTATTAAAACGTCCTAATTAAAAAGCAGTAGTAATTATAAAGAATTTTAATAAACCCATTTTTCAACGTTTAGTTTGTATATGATTTTCGAATTTAATTACGGAGTTTGGTATAAGAGATGCAAGTAGTTTGTGAAGGCGATGTGTTATAGAATGGTTGGCCGTGCCATAACACAATCGTTATGTTTAAAAAATCTGCACGAGATGTGTGATTTATTTTGCTCGTTATACACAGGTTAAGGGGCCATCTCCAAATCTCCCAAACAAAATATACGGGTTCAAATTTCACCTAGATACCTACAAATAGTATCTATGTCTATGTTAGTAATTTCCTGATAGATGGACCTAAATAACTCATTCCTCATGAAGTGTTTTATTATGTTTAATGGGATACAGGTACTAATACCGATTTTACCCATCTCGGTGAATGCCATTGAAACATGCACGGGAAAAAAATACTTAAATAGTCATGGTGCAACAACTTGACCTATATAGGATCATGGAAGAGACATTATTTCTCACAACATTTCTATTAAAGCCGCATAATATTTAATGAGATAAGTTAGGTTGAAAAAAATAGATGCTTCAATCTAAGCGGAAGAATGTCCTCCATTACCAACGCTGACGTAAGAAAATATAGTTTTACCTTCTACGATAATGCTGCTAAACTCTTTGAAATATAGGTAAAATTTGACCAACAGAAAATAATTTTTATAAGAAAATAATGCAGCGAAATGAAAAAACGTTTCTCTGTACGTTTAAACTAGCTCACGAGTTAGAGTGACCTCCATTTTCATTATTATTGCAATGACATTCGTATTGTTACATACGCGTTTTACTTACGCTAGTTAACTTATTATTTTCTCATTAAATATTCAAAAGATAAAAATTTCAATTTGTCACTATCAACTTTATTTTTAAAAGATTACAGCTGTTTCGACATCACCGTGACTTCATCAGAACTTATAAGTGCTGAATAAAATATAAACCATTATAAGAGAAGTAATGGTTCTTTGGAATTCCTGGTGTTTTCCTAATATTACTCTGGTCAATCCTCATCTGTACATTTGCTGGGCTACACAGTTGGATTATTTATTTTTGGATAACCTAAGTTCCTTAGCTTTTGTTCATCTTGCTTAGCAGACAACATTTGTTTCTATCGCGTTTTGTCCCTTTCTTCATATATATGTTAATTACTTATTTAAAATTTTATTCTGGTTAGCAGCATAGTTCCTTTTACACTTATTTACGTTAGAAATAGGGATGGTATTTTTACAATATACAGTTCTTGAGTTTTTATAATAATCGCTCAATTCACACTGTTAATGTTTTGAACCCAACAACAGTTGAAGTACGTAGGTAAATAATAAGCCAACCTATTGGCGTCAATCCGTACACATCTGAACTAAACAACTGCTTACATTCCTACCCTTTAGTTCACCGTTCTGTTGATATAACCTATTTATGGCCCTGTGGATAAATTCAAAGTAACTAATTTACTTTGAACAACAGTACTGTAAGACAAACATCTCGTTTGTTAAGACCCATTGCTTGTCTATTTCGACATACTTGAATGTAACTCTAGTTTCTTATGTTTTCCACTTGAGCAATCTGTAGCTAGACTAGACATTAATGGTATGGCATGCCTCACTGTTTCTCTTGCAGAAAGCAAGATATATATATATATATATATATATATATATATATATATATATATATATATATAATATATTAAATATGGTGATTTGTTTCCTTGTAATATAGTTCATAAATTAAAAATATTTCAAAAACATGAATACTTTTAATGAATATATTTATTCAAAGCTTTTCGCCGATAACATAGTATCAGCATCTTCAGGAAAATAATTATATAATAAAATATCTTTACAAAATTAAATCATATGTCTATTTTATCGGCGAAAAGCTTTGAATAAATATATTCATTAAAAGTATTCTTGTTTTTGAAATATTTTAAATTTATTAACTATATATATATATATATATATAAAGAACTAAGTTAAAATACAAATACAAGAATTGTAATTGAATTTACAATTCAAAGCTT
The DNA here is from genome assembly GCA_036971475.1 of Prosapia bicincta. Classification (NCBI taxonomy): domain Eukaryota; kingdom Metazoa; phylum Arthropoda; class Insecta; order Hemiptera; family Cercopidae; genus Prosapia; species Prosapia bicincta. Next base: position 183,919,734 of record JBAIZL010000001.1, read on the forward strand.
TTCGTTGGCTTACAGTACCAACATCATCAGGAATATTAAAAAAATCATGAATTGTTTAATATTCCTGATGATGTTGGTACTGTTAGCCAACGAAAAGCTTTGAATTGTAAATTCAATTAAAATTCTTGTATTTGCATTTTGACTTAGTTCTTTATTAATACACAAGAATCCATATATATTTTAATGCTAAGTTTATACTCCTGAATCCTAAGTGAAATACGTCAGTTCCTATCGGCGATTTTAAGCACTACAAAATGAACGGATGTACTCTAAATATCAACTTTCATCATAATGGTTCATCTGCGAGGAATTACGTTTCAATATATATATATATATATATATATATATATATATATATATATATATATATATATATATATAAGGGCATTAAGGACATAGCCTCAACTAATGGCGAAGAAACACAACTGTATTTCGAAGGAAATTTATCTTCCGGATTAATACAAGGCTTGGCCAGGGACAGGATCGTTTAACGCATATTCACGAATAACATTTGTACGACCCCTTTGTGGTTTGTTTGGATTCGTGGTTTTCTGTTTATTTACCACAAAGTAGAGGAATGCTTATTTCCGCCTTATTATCGTGTTATGCCGTAGAGGTAAAGCATGGTGCTTTTAGTAAACAGTATCTTGATACTCCGTAATATGTAATAGAAATGCAAAACTATTATCTGGTCCATTTTGTATTGCCTCTTTGTTACAATTACCTTCCACCCCCCCCAAAAGGGGTTAACCACGTAATAATTATTTTGCATATAATTATAAATTCTGTAATTTAATATTAACAACAATTACTAGCTTATACAATAGTTTTGTGAATAAATTGGTAAAACTTAACAATTATGAAATTATTTTGACCCAACATTACGATTATTGAGTATAAAATATATAACAAGGTCTTTCTAATAAAACATACAGTCTTTTTAAAAGTGTTTCTAGGGCGTTTGCAACTTGGCTTGATTTAAATTTGCAATAAACTTTAAAAAAACATTGCGCCGAATAGGTTGTTTTAATTCAGCTGCTTAAATAACCCTCTTTGCTTTTCAGTCAACATAGGTTTACAATAGTGTATTTTATAAAGAGCAGTTTTATCACCATGATGGGTCAAAAAAAAATGTAAAATATTATACAAATAGTTAGATACACAGACATATTGTGGCTAGGACAAACACGGGTAGAGGATTGATTAGGTGGATTGCATCCCAACTGCAAATCAAAACATTTAACCAAAAATGTGGAACATTTGACGAATTTTCAATACACACACATTGCGGACGAACGTTTTAACTATGAGGGAATATGTGTAAAAAATGCTATTTCATAATACATTGTAGTTTTAATAATATAAATATTTTCATCACAATTCGTTCTGAACTTTATTTACTGTAACCTTCTGAGCCAGACATAAATCTTTATTCAACTCACACTTACTTAAAGACCGGATATCGTCAAATAACATCGTCAAATTTAATATTTGGAATACATTATCATAGAATATCATAAACAGGATTAACTGCAGACTAGAACTGAAAAATAATATAGACAATATAGTTTAAGGAATTCAATTCCCTTGGTAAATCATATTCAGATTTAAAACTATATTATTCCCAATGTTTTAGTGTTTATGGAAATTTAGTTGAGGATAACTTTATGTTTTTCTAGGTGATTCTATAGAAATATAGGATATACGTTTACGTTTTTAACAATCATCTCCTTCTTATGAGACAGGTTTTACATTTTCAGTCTTATTTTGACTTAGACTACGATAATTGTGTTTCCTTTTTTACGTCTTGTACTGAATTTATCCCGATGACCGATATTCGGGAAATATCTCCTGTGTTTTAGAAATAAGAATAGAAATAAAAATATGTGGTTTAAAGAGCTTTTAAAATATAACCTTCATAGAAAAAACTGTGAACACTGAAAACGAACGAAATAAGAACATATTCAACAAAACTAATAAACATATAAAGAAAACTATTCTCAAGAGAATTATTAAAAGATATTTCACAAAGAATGTAAACTAATCCCTAAAGAGTTATATGGATACAACTGCTAAATCTTATAATAAAATTAAAAATCTATTAACATAACTTAAGTAAGGAAATATTAAAACTGAAGAATTCATTACGAACGTGAAAAGTGAAAAGTTTAAAAAAGGAATTATTTACCTTCCCTTGTGATAACTGATTGGTAGAAACGTCAGAAGGATAATTTCCCTCAACTAAACGTTGTTGCCTATTAATAGCACAGAGATCTTCTTTAATTTATAAATATTTAAATTCATCTTAAACCTTTTCGAACGGTATCCCTATACATTTGAATTTGCGTCCTTTTTCTTGTTTGCTCCATGCAACCAACATTCCATTATTCACCTTTACGGCCTCAATGAGCATTTATCTCAGTGACTCATAACTGAATTATATTTGAATAACATTTTTAAAAGTAAAATGATGTTTGTGATGTCATTGGGAAAATTAATATAAACATTGTTTGAGGACAAACTTATTATTTCAATAAAGGGGTGATCTGTATCAACAGATAATCAAATCAACATTAAATTGCGTAATCAATTTGAATGTACAAAGTGGCATTATACGTGAAATATAATGGTAACGTTTCTCAGGTCATTAATCTTCCTCAGACAGCAGCAAGATAACTGTAGCAGCTGTACAGGACAGATATTTTCTCTGGGACATAGGAATTTTAAAAGGAACCACTGATCTTTGAATTCCATAAATCTCTCCAGTATTTATCGGAATAGGCGTCACTTCATTTGAGAAATTTATGGACGAGATATTTATAAATAATACATTATGATAAATTAATATTTTCAAAAAAAATTAAATTGGTTACTGATTTATTTACACCATAAATGAATGTGTTTATGTGCTGGTTAGTGAGTGTGAACGCGCAAGTGTAGATATGTAATTATGTTTGAGTATGTGTAAACGGGCAGAAATGCCATTTGAAAGCCAGTGAACCAGAATTATTGAATAATAATTTGGTGTTCTAAAAGCTATTTTAAAACATGAACTAAGCTAAGCCTAATGTTAACAACGTGTGAGTAATTCTAAAAAATAATTTATACGCAATAGAAAAGAATCACTTAATCAAATAAACTTATAATGGTTCAACTTGACAAGTTTTAAACTGAGCATACAGTTAAAGGATTATGATTGTAAAATCACCGAATTAAACTCAAAGTATGTGTTTAGTTAATTATAATTTAGCTAGTGGGAACTATTCAAAACGGTAAAAAATAAAACGTTCAACTCTAAACTTCACCCAACATTAGTTTTCAATAAAAACTACACTTTAGTTCATATCACAACCAGACTAGTTTCGGTGACGATATCGCCTTCCTCAGTAATTTGCTACTACTCTGTACACTTTTAGTAGCCAGGCACTGAGAAAGGCAACATCGTCGCCGAAAATAGTTTGATTGTACTATGGACTAGTGTGTTTGTTTTTATTAAAAATTAATGTGTAGTGAGATTTAGACAATAAATAAGTACTTGAAGAAATAATCAAAACATGTAAATAATTTAGCTTTATGAATGCTACTGTGGTTGAAAAAATAAATGCACAAAAATGATACGAAAATTCACGGAAAATGTGAGGTGAAGATCAAATTTTAAAATCGGCAACGGACAGTATTAGTGAGAAGAACTTTCTAAAAGTATAAAATTTAAACCACTAATAAACTGGAAGAAAAAATAAAAGTATATCAATAGAGACACAAAAGACCTAACGCTCAACTTAAAATTAAAAGGTAATATCCTATAAATATAAATAAAAGAATTAAACTATTAAATTATTCATAATAATAATAAATTTCATTCGATTTTTGTAAAGACAATTGAGATAAGTCAGTGGGACAAGGAAAAATAAATCTCAGCAGTGGGAAGTCCTGGCAACCTATTGAAGTAACACATAAAGATCAAATAATTAAGGAAATGAACACAAACGTCTGGAAATAATAGTCAGTAGGATGAGAGTCGACAAGATGATGCAACCAGAGACGTCTGTAGAAGTATTGGGACCAATGCAGACCCTGCTGACGGAAGTCCCTATTAATATATATATATATATATATATATATATATATATATATATATATATATATATATATATATATTGTATAATAAGAATACATCACTATTAGAGTTTAAGATTTCACTATTTAGTTCTGCCAGGTGAACTATTATTGAGTCGTTTTCTCGAGTATTCCCAATTGAAGATTTACCTAACGAAACTCAACTATTTTGAAAAGTAAAATTTTAAAACTATAAATATGCATAAAGGTTTATGGATAATTGGTTTTAATATAGATTTAGGATTTCGTTCTTCTGAGAAATTTATTTTTTAAGAAACAGGATTCGAACCTGAATTGGGTCTCGGGAGATAAATCTATACGATTGTATAGATTTCGATGCTTTTGTATACACAAGAAGTGCAGTTACATATTCTTTGAAAGGTAGTAGATGAGCTGAATTGGTCGTTCCAGGTAAGGGTATGAATTGGTTGGTAGGAAGGTACAAGAAGATATTTCGATGTACCGTGACAGGTAAAAAAATTATGATTTATACAAGGTAAATTATTTGGCTCTCGGTAGATTGTAAAATGAGCTATCCAAAAATAGTAAAAAAGGGGTGTCACAAGAGAATGAAAAATCCTAGAAAATATGAGGATGATAGTAAGAAAAATGATTATTAAGTACTAATGCAGACAGAAGATTTTTAAAACTTGTTAAAAAAAAGAATTAATAATAAATACCGTAGAAGGAACGCGTCCATTTCGTTACACCTAAACAATTTTAAATTTAACGTTTTTATAGACTGTAAAGGTACCAAGGTTAAACGGAGAACAAAACGAAATAGGTGAAATAATTGACCAAGTTGTGGAGCTTTATGAAAAGCAGGGTTTTAAGATAAATTTCAAAGGGAATCAAACAATACATGTTTTAATTTAATTTCACTTGAGATGCATCAAACATAAGAGCCTCAAAAAGCAGATATATTATAGTCTTTAAAATTAAAAGTAAACACAAATAGCGGATACAAATTAGTTGAGGTTTTTCTATGGATTGCTTTACTATAGATTTTTCTCAGCAGAAAAAATGAAAGTTCTCCCAGCAAATTTAAAGTGAAACTTGTATGTACACCCCATTTAACGTGAGTTGTGTTTCTAAGCCGCTCAACCTCTCGTTTTTTGCTTCGTTAGACAGAGTTTTATGAATTTTATTGTATGTATTCTTTATCTAATACTCAATTTTGATCCTAAATACAAGTAAACCTAGCCCGTAACTTGCAATGTTTATTGTTTTGTAAGACCATATGTGTAACTGCAAATAAATTACAGCCACATGATAGTATTATTAGTATGTTATTGTTTTTAAGAAAATTGTATCAAGAGTTTAACTCAACAAGATAGAAAAAGCTATTAATAGAAGCAGTAAAAATAAAACAAAGTAAATAAACGAACATGGCAAAAATTAATAATAACAACAGCAGAAAACAATTTACGGAACATAATAATTATGTGACTCAGATTTTAAAAATGTATCAAGTTATCAATGAAACTACTTTTCAACGGTTACAAAAATAAAATAAATAGAAAATGTAAATTTTTGAAGGAAGGAAACAGTGGGAGTTCGTCGCAAAAATATCGGTTATGAGCATCCAATATATAAATTTCGTTATAAACGAAACATTTAAATGAAGAGATACAACAGCGATCAAAGATTAAATTAGTAAATTCTCTTTAAACTTAGGCAGCATAGTAGACAAACACAGAAAAAGATGAAAATTGTCCAAAATAAATCTAAATGAAGAGTTTAAAACTTTAAGAATATCAAAACAAATGATAGTCGTTAAGCAATAACATTAGTAACCAACAGTAATACTGTGACGAAATAAGAATATGTCCAAGAAACCAGAATATAAATATATAAATGGTATAGTTAAACTGAAATATTAAATAATCCTTAAGAAATTTAAATATGAAGAGGAAAATTATTAATAAAAATTCTAATTTGCGAGGAGGTATTGCGGGAATTGCCGCACACAAATATTAAATCAGTAACTTCGCATTACTTGGTCTCCATAACCCACAGGTGTGTCAATAATGTACATCCTGGAGGCATATGAGAGTATTTTCATTACCCTCGTGAAGCCTCCCAGCGGGTTGTTAATGGCTAAATTACCGCAAGTCTCCAGCCACACTACCAAAATTGAGATAATATAATTGGGATAAATAAACTTAATTAGCTTTTAAATCAGATACATAAGGGGTTATTTGAATATTACGCACAACTAGTGTAGGTGAAATTATTTATCTATCGTCTAACATTGTACTTTTAAATAACAAATAATATGTTCTTAAGTGAAAAAGAATTATTGTTATACCTGTATATGTTGGTATCAGATAGTAATTACTCACAAAACCGAACCAAAATACTTATACAGTAATTCCTTATATCCTACTTTAATATAATAACGAAAATCTCACATTTTCACACAGAATGGTAATTGGTAAACTGAATCTTCCATTTATATTGGTCATATTGAAAATAATATTTAAATATTATTCATTAAAAATCTAAATTAAAAATAACCAATTGAAGATATCATCTAGCCCTTATAAAAGTCATAGAGCTTTGCAATACATCACGTTCCTGCAAAACCGGTTTTGTGGATGGACAAAAAATAACATTCTTGCATTTGGATTGGAGTCATGGGTGAAGATCAAAAATCAACTTTTTATTGATACCCCGTCTCATATCAATTCAAAACCAGGCGCTGGTCAGCAAGGTAACGCAGAAAAGATAAAAATATCGATACTCATTCAAAATAAGTTGTTTCCTCTCGGACTCCAGGTCATGTTACTCTAAAACCTGGTGTAGGAGAGCGATGTAATGTAGGAGAGATATGAACCGACATCAAAAACTTAATAGTTTATGCTGTGACTTCAGGTCATGTTACTCTAAAACCTGGTGTAGGACAGCGATGTAATGTAGGAGAAATATGAACCGACATCAAGACCGATCAAAAACTGAATAGTTTATGCTGTGACTTCAGGTCATGTTACTCTAAAACGTGGTGTAGGACAGCGATGAAACGTAGAAAAGAAATTAACCGACATCGAGACCAATCTAAAACTTAATTATTTATGCTGTGACTTCAGGTCATGTCCACCAAAAGGTGGCGTTGTACAACGACGTAAAGTAACGTAGAAAAAATACAAATATACATGGATAATCATCCAAAATGCACTGTTTCTGCTGCGACTTTATCTTGGTTTTGGGCAGCGATGTAACGTATCAAAGACAAGAACATACATCGAGACCAATGTAAACTGAATTTGTTCTTCTGTGACTCCAGGTCATGTATTCCTAAACTTTATCTAGATCAGCGATGTAGCGTAAAATAAATGTGAACAGACATCGAACAAATATAAACTGAGTTGCTTCTGCTGGGCCTCCAGGTTAAGTTTGACTCGAAAAAATGGTGTTTGACAGATAGGTAACGTAGGAAATATAGGGTACATACGGAGTGCCAAGTGGATTCTACTGAGAATTCAGGTTTTATAACATGGTGTTTGACAGAGAGTTTACTTTCGAAAGATACCAATACAATTTCAGCTTTTTGCTAACCTTAAGGTTACTTTTACTGAGTCTCTAGGTCACGTAATTTCCAAATGTGGTTGTTACTTACTATTCTTAATATCAATGTTATATATGAATGTAAATGTTCAGAGAGGATAACTAGTCTAACCCGCCTATATTTACAAGACCGACAAGATTGCTTGTACAAGATTAGCAAGACAGTTAGATGCAAGACGTCGATTTAATGACATTTCTCCAGCTACGCTTTTGACGTGAGTTCTAAGCCAGACACAGTCTTGAACGCATTCTTCCCTTTACACTCGACGTAGGCCTAATTTAGTTCCCTGGAAGTCTCGAATAAAACGAATACTCACCCGTTACGCTACGTGACGCAATTTTTCTTTCTTTTTCTCGCGTCGTGTGAGAGACATTATTGTTTATCATATAATAGTAACTGTTTTGAATTATATGTAAACGTTTTTCTTATTTAGTTAGGTATGTTTATTGCGCAGACCGTTTGCACATAAAACTCTTCGTAACTCAGCTAGAAGACCACAGTGAAAGGAACGTTTCAAGGATCAGGTATGTGCACGTTTATATTTTGCATGTATTGTGAAATGCATTTTATTTTAAATACATTTAAAAAATAACAGCTTTTATAAATAATGGAAAAAGAAAAGTTTTATGTTGTTTCTGATCCGTAATAATAACTAACATAAATTTAGAAAAATAATAAATGTTGACTATGCATTGATACTTAGTTTACATTTCATACATCTAAGTAAAATATTAAAATAGATAACGCAAGCGAACACCTGTTTACCTTAGGTAAACATATTTTTATTGCAACTGAATTTTGTTTTGCAACGCTAACCCTATAAAGAAATTTAAAAAAAGCGAATAATAAAAAATTGTCAATTCTTACTTAATCCTTTAAAACCTATAGGGTGGTCCCAAACTTATATATTCAGAAAAAAGTAGATCCTGGATGCTATGTTATCCTCGCTACAAACGTGTTACTAACAACCACTAAGCTAGTACCATTTTTACAATGTGCCATGAATAAGTATAATAGAATGATAGTTAAAATAAAAATGACATTTCAATGTGCTAACTAAATACACGAGATCGACAATGTGTTAGAAAATATGGTATCAAAAATAGGAACATGTTTATATTCGGACCTAACACTGTCCGTTTTACACACTATTAAAGGACTGAAATAGATTTAAAACTTGCTGTAATATTTCGTTTTTCCTCGGAACTAAGCCAAGAATAAATAACCTGCAAGTTATGAGAACTTTTATTCTACAAAGACACCATATTGGTTTGGTGAAATAATCGATTTTGCTTAATTGTTTTTAATATAATGATATTTCCCCTTTGCCCTATTACCTTGGCATCTGTTAATTGTCCTAACTTTCTCTCCGGGCCGTTTTCAGTGTCACTTACTAACCGAAATTATTTCATAAAAATGGAATAAATATGTATACTAAACCATTAATAAAAATAGATATTTCACTTCCGTATAGTGTTTTGTAGTCATTAACTTATTTACCAATAATTATGAAATCTATCTCTTTAAGGCGTATGACCGCGTTTTGGAAAGGAGAATAACTCTTTGCTCGAGTCATAAATATTCTGTCGAAATTTCCCCATAAGTATAAGAATGAAATTTAATTTTCACCTACACTTGGTATTATTTGATATCATTCAACAGCTGATTCAGTACTGTAAGGTTTCTTGTTGTATGTTTTAATATTTGTTAGTTAAATATTTAATAATAAATAGGTGTCAAGTGATATCAAAAATAATTTATATTTAATAATATTTTCAGTAATTACCATAAATATATCAAATCTCTCTCTCTCTTTATATATATATATATATATATATATATATATATATATATATATATATATATATATATATTTATTTATTACGAAAAAATAAGAGAAATACATATCAAAGAGTAATTTAATTAATAATACAATAATTAAATTGCATGATTGAATAAATTAGTCTTGTAATTGTATTTGTCTAACTCTTTCGTTAGTTCACAAGAAAAACAAGAATAATTTATTAAATCATACAATACATGCATACATGTATTGGTATTTTTCTTACTTTCTTATAATTACACAAGAATACATATATTAGTCCCCTACTCTCTCTCTCTCTCTCTCTCTCTCTCTCTCTCTCTCTCTCTCTCTATATATATATATATATATATATATATATATATATATATATAGAGAGAGAGAGAGAGAGAGAGAGAGAGAGAGACAGAGAGAAGAGAAATACATTTAAAACACAGTAACTATTTTCAATAAATCGGAGGTAACTTTACTTTCATCATTATAAATGTTAGAGGTTAATCATCTTTACTTATTTCACTTTTAATTTTAACCATTATTGGTTAGCCTAATAAACTAAGTTCTGGTATTATAGAAGTATATATGTTGTATTTCTATAAGGCGTTCAATTCGAGGTAGGGTTGAAGTCTATCCCGAAGTATGACTGTTTTTGGATCAGAAGACTACAAATTATTAGAAAGGATTTTTAATATAGGTGGGAGTTTATAATTATCATCGGCCGTAAACTGACATTTATAACCTTGTGTAAAGGTTATAAATGGGTTAGTCAACAATGTGAATAGAAACCTGCTCCTAATGAAGAGTTGCATCTACTCGGTACTCGAATCATATGTTAGCGACATAGCGTGAGCAGAGTTGGTTACCTGGGGCAGACTTGCCCTCGATGACGAAATGCATCTACTCGCTACCCGAATCCCACTCAGTAGCGACACTATTTCATATCCTCTAGGCCCCAAATTTAAGTTCAGCCCTTACCTATATAAAGTTAGAAACAAGTTGAACTTCAAGCCTTTCTTGACGCAGTGCGTATTACACATAAGCTGCTAATAGCCTAATGCATCTAGTGTAGTATTTTCTAATTTATCATATTATTATTAACCTCTTTTCTAAATTTACTCATAATGCTTTATTAAATGAGCGGATTTTAAGAGACTTTGTTGGAGGCTGGGTGTTGTGCCTAATGATAAAATGTTCATATTATGAGAGTTTAATCAGGTTGTAAAAATGATGTAATTTAAAGAAATAATTACTGAGGCCGGATTAGAGTAAAAAAAAACTGTGCAGTTGAAAACCTTTTTCCTTGTAGTAAAAAAAACGGATTCGATAATGACAAAACAACATTAAAAGGCTACGTTGATTCATTTATGAAAATAAGATATCTCACAGCATTTACACTGTACAGTAATAAGTTAGACACATTTTAAAACCAATTATACCAGCTACAACAAATTTTAGCGACAGTGAAATTTCCTTTTGCGAAATTTCTTGTACAAAGTTATATAACGTTTAACTTTTCATTAAGTATTCTGATAGCTCGTTTAATATTGTGGTTTATTCTTAGGTCTTTTAAAATGAAAAAATATTATTTCAGACTCATACTCACGTACACGACTTTGAGGCCTTCTCTGTATTCTTACCGCTTCTTACATAAATCTCGGGTATAAGGGAAGTTCCGGTTAAAGTTTTAAAAAAAAAAACAATATATAGAAAAAGTTGGAAGTGAAATAAATCTTGCCTGCGAGACAAGTCTCAAGCGAGAAAACTTTAAGTTGGATTTAGGTGGTTGAATTTATTCATTACTTGCCTCAACTTGTCCTCGTACATGTTTGTGCCAAGTTAAAGTCAGACGGAACCAGAGAGATGGTTTAATACAATAATTAAGACAGCATAGTATCATCCTATTCACATATATGATGAATACGTATATATTTGTGAATATGCGTTAGAATATCAGTGAACAAAACCGCGTTCAATTTGTAGTCACGATTTAGTCCTATTTTAAAAGTGGAATGATAATGATAATGGAAATTAGAAACATAATATAAAACCCTTAGGACACAAAAATCTCCAGAAAAATAATTCAATTTTTCGTCATATATGGAAAACTTATTTAGAACAAAATTAATATGTCAATGATTAAAACAATAATGAGAAGGTTTTACGTTTAGAACACCTTAGAATCTGACAAGTTAGCAATTGTGTAAGGAGCGTTATTAAACTATGTATGGAGAACGAATTGAGAAATTGAACATTAAAGCGTGACATATGTTATTCTTATTATTACAGAATGAATACCGCCAAGACACTTAGTCACCAGGTCATAATTTATGCATTGACTATGTTAAAATTAATTTGAACTGTTAAAACCATAAAATACTGACTGAGGAGTCAAAATGTTTTCACTCTGTTGCGGACGTGATTAATAAAGAAACATGGTTAACGCTTAGTCGAATCTACGGCTTTAAAAATCAAGCACAAAATCCAATTAATTTTATTTCGTGTATCCCTTTTACATTTTATGATTTTTTATCTCATCTGATTTAACCATTCTCTATACTACACTCACAATGTACTTATCGTGCTATCATTTCAAGTTTAACTGAACTATGTTTTTTTTTAATAGCGGTTTCGTTTTTACTTATTCCTATTTATCTTCTCTAATGCTTTTTAAATTTTGTTGTCCATTCATTTAAAAACTTTTTTTCTATTCCATGCATAAATAACGTGACATGACGTTTTAGAAGGTTGCCGTTGATCGAGCGAAGCTAACACAAATCACAATAAATATAGTCCTAATAATATACACGCAATACACACATACATACACATCTGCACATCCAAAACAATAAGTAATTCTTATAATTCCTAGATAAAGGTAGTTTTACTGTGTAAAGTTTCTTCACTTAATGGTCTCAAACATTCTTTCCTAAGTCGTCCTCAGGAATCATTGCTGCCATTAACCAGCGATATTCTACCTTCCCTTGAATAAACCTCCTTCCCAACAACCTAAGTTTTCATGGATAAAAATTAAAACGTGTAAATTTATAAATATAAATTTATAAATATTTACAAAGTTGTTTTTTAAATACTAATATTAGCGTTGCTCATAAGTTTTTTTCTTGAAAATGTTGGTCACAACAATCTACAATAGTAATATAAATCTAAGTTTTAGATTTTGGCTTTTGGTTATATTGATGCCATTATTCTTGTAGCTTTTCCTTACATCATTTTCTATAACCTTTAGTTATTCTTAACATTAGATTCACAAATCCCTTAGATTAAAATAAAAACTGCAATTATTATTTTGAATACGAAAATGCCGATATAAATCAAAAGATGCGTGTTAATGAAGCATTGTTGACAAAATATTGTGGAATAACTATTATTAAAGTATTAAAATTTCATAATGTTCATAAATAAAATTACATTTTTGTGAACTAACACTAAATTTTATTTTGTTGGCTTGTACATTGTTTTGTAGAAAGAAATCAACCATAATATCTACTTAAACAACAGTTACTATTAACATTTACGGGCAACAATCTATTATCTTTCATAACCTAAATTTTGTTAATTATATTTTTACATTTCACGAACCAATAAATAATCATTGAGATAATCGTTCCTAGCGTATGCTAAACTGAATTGAGTAACACAGTCTAATGTTTTTCGGTTGTCGATAATAATATTTCAGGGAGACTAAAGTTTAATTTATACATTAAAGTAAAATTTTGAATATTAAATTACACATAGTGTTTTTATAATATTTAACATTCGTCAAAAATAGAAAAGTAAATTAAATAAATTTATTCCTAAATTAAATAGATACCGAATTGAAAATTTCGGAAATAAATTTAAGTAGGCCTACAAGGTGACAAAATTAAATTAATTGAGGAATCACTTGAAAGACCGGATAAAAAACATATCTACAAAAAAATATTCGGTTTACGAGACACGAGACGTCTTTGGAAAATTATTACAAATTAAAACTTTTCCTATACTACAGTGATTTATTTAAACCCATAAGCCAAATCTAAACAATTCGGTACTTTTTTGAAGATTTATATCTCAAATACTGTATCATCGTCAAATGAAGCTGCCCACATCTGCAGTTTTATGGTGCGCAGTATTAAATATGCAAACTGGAAAATATGCTACTGTCAAAATAAGAAAAATATTGCTTTGCTCCGAAGCATAGCCTACCTGAAGTAACCTCAACGTGGATTATCAGAGGTGTCTACCGGTTTTCGGACACTCAAGAACAAATACCATTTAACATACCCACTCCTCTCCTCGCGGGGCCAACCTCAACCCCTCCAAGGCTAGGGTTATATACATATGTAGTCAGTTTCAACTTAAATCTAGAAAAGAAAAAAAACAGGTTCAAAACTTTAAAACCTTTTTATAAGTCTCTGGTTTTTACTCTAATGCTATTGCGCAATTGTAGGTAGTTAATCAACATTTTAAATAAACTTAAATTTTAATTAAAATGAGTTTTTAGGTAAACTATGATGAAGAGTGAGTCTTGTGGTAAGGAATAAAATTGTGGTTTGTAAGAATAATGTGATTTTAATGATAATGTTTTTCAAGGAGTAAGATTGAGGCCTACTTAGAGTGGAACTGTGATTGGACACTAATTCGTTGTACAAAAACCTTAGCTGTGATGACGAGAAAATGATTTAATGATCTGCAATCGCGAATTATGTCCGTAGAACGCAGATTTGTAAAACAAATTTAGAAATTAAACACATTGGAAACCATAATCTGTTAGACACAAGTATTGTCACTGAAAATGATCACAAGAATAAACTTCCAAACGTTCGTTAAAACATAATAACTTTTTAAAAGGATAACGTATGAACGCGTGGTGAACAGAACATGAGATTAATTCATTGTTTTCGCGTTAGGCGTTTTCAGAAACCCATACCCTGGAGCATATACCTCACAACAAATGATGTAATAACTGTTACAACCATGTAACAGCTGATTTTGTGTTATATTACATAACCATGTTGTAGAACTGAAGTTTTACACTTGAAATATTATTAATTCGTTTTGATCAGCTAGTATAAATATTAATTGGTTAAAATATTAATATATATCTCAATACAAATAATACTATAACAATAGTAGAGAAGTAATGTATTTTTAATTACATTTATGATAGGAAAACATTTTTAGGCACGGATTCTAGGTCTACTTTAAAAAAAAACTGATTTGACTTGTTAAAAAAATTGTTTCGGTAAATATCTAATAAATGTTTTTTGTTACCCAAATTAATTTAACAATAATTGCGAAAAATATTAGTCATTATTTGTTATATTCCTCAGTTAAAGAAGTAAATATCGAATAAAAAATGTACAAACTCTTATATTCGGCGATTTTCGTTTTAACGTTTGCGAAACTATTAGTTCTATTTTGTTCTAATTTCTGTCGGAACTCCTGGGAATGCCATTATTTATTTTAAAATTTATTAAAAAATTATTGTAGAAAGTAATTAATTTTATTTTAATTATAAATTTATACATATAAATTTAAAATTATTTTAAAATATCTTATGCACGTAAAAGACATTGACGCGTTGTATTTTTCTACTATACCACGTCCTCCATAAGTCTCAAATATTGAAGACGATCGAGAGGAAGTTTTGAAACAAAATACAGCAATAATTTAGAACGGAAATAAATCTTTATCTGTCAGAGAGGTATCAAGTGAGAAAACTTTAAGTTGGATTTAATCCTAACTTTCCATAAGTTGCCTTTGTAGACTTTGTACTGAATTGAGGAGCAGATTACGTCAAAACATTGAGGGTGACAGCATCTTTCAGCTTATGTCATGCATTCAATCTGTGTAAATGGTGACTTAATATGGGTAACTTCTTGTAAGTTTTGGACACGATATTGTGACCTAATTGTCATTGGTTATTATCTCTGTTAAAGATAACTAAACACAATTACGGTTTATTACCAAATTTATTATATAAATAAAGAGTACTCTAATTCTTAATTACAAAATATTGTTATATTGACGTTACCATTTATTTAAAGATAATAGTTGATTCTTACGCAAAATTTTATTATATCCCATAAATTGTTAAGTAAATATGAGAACACAGATACTAAGAATAGGGATGGAAGGTTCCCACACTTTCAAACATTCCTAAAATTAGATATATTTCAGTTGAAAGTGTTTTGCCTAAATAATACCAAAAACTCAACAGTATGTGACTAACTTTAAAAAAAAAAATAATAAGATAGCATAGACATGTTTCTTTGAGGAATAAATAATTAAGTACAAGAATATAATTCAATTATATTAGATTAACCCGAAGCGCGACAAATTTGATGGCATACCACAATAGCAGTACTTCTAAGTCATATTCCTTATTTACAATACAAACTTTTTACTTGAAGAAAAGAAATAACAACAATATCACTAAATCTGGCCAGGCTGTGCTACTACAGAAAAGTTACAAGATTAGAATTGAACTGCCGAAACATTTATTGTCTATTTCACTAAGTTTTACATATCTGATGAACTATTTACACAGATCAAATATTCATCATTGCGAGATTATTTGCGAGATTAGGTTATTATATGTAATCTTTATAAAAAAAAATTTGCATTTAGCTAAAGTTTAATTTATACCACTCCTAATGGTTACGAACTCAACTATGAGATGTAGTTAGGACATTACAGCATATTTGCTTGGAACGAACAAAACTGCTCCTTTTATATCTAACTCGTCCATTATTAACTAATAGTTTTCGTAATTGGTAATTTCCGTTATGAAATACTCCTTTCTAATCAAAAAAAAATTACTTTACATGTTTAGATGTTTTCCTAATTTGAAGTAATTTTCTTTATTTGTTTACATGCTGAAATGTTTTAAAGATTAAACCTTCTAATATAAAATTATGCCCATATTTAGTTCCGTGGAATTAACTTGGATTCGCATAAATTAATTCAGTCTAGCTGAAGTCTCATAATGTAATGAGTTTAAAACTCCCCACTCAGCGAAAGAATCGAATGAAAGAGTCTCGACGAAAGTTATTCATCCAATGCCTTGATTTCCCAAATCATAAACTAAAATGTTGCTGGTTTACTACGAGATTAATCTTGACGAAAATTTTCGCCTATAATACTGTGCACAATAAATTTTGGTTTACGATATTGTGTCGCGGTGATAAAATAAATTGGATTGTAATCAAAGAAAACTAAACTTAATACAAAATGAAAATAGTAAACAGATAGTGTTTGATGAAACTAATTTTAATCTAGTCAATTTTAGAGTAATTGCCGTTCCATAAATATGTAATCAAAAATATTTGTTTAGTTTGTCAAGTCCCGAAATTCTAGAAATTCTTCAATAAATTAAAAATGTGTGTAACATAAAGAGATAACAGCCTCAATTAAATGTATTATAAATACTAAGAAAGCTTGTGAATTGTTGATAGGCATAGTAATTTAGACAATGCATCACAAATGAACTAATGTTTTTTGTTAGTTTGTTTAATAACATTGACTAAGAGTTTTTATTAATTAAAGCAGTGTTTTGTTAGGTATATATATATCTATCAAAATGCTCTCCTAAAAATAACCTTTATGTATCTATGTTTATACCAGTAAATGTTACGATGCTGCTATGCCTAAACGTCTTTGCTTGCAACAGTATTTATATTGTCCTTTATGAGTGAGCAAGGGTAAGAATTACGTTACAAAACTAAAAACAGATTAACCTGGATGTGATGTTTAGCTTTTGAAACTGATCCCAGAAATAAGTATCCTGCTATTCCATTTACACAGTCGATAGACAGATAAGATAAAATATCAGGCCAGACAGTAACTGGATTTGTTTAGTGATAAAAGGAATATCAATAATTAGATTTTAGAATTAATTACAACTTGTTTGGGGGTGGAGACGCGATTCTATGACAAAGGTAATATTTCGAATTATATCGAAATAATCAACTTAAATACGAAAGAAAAATCTCACGATAATAGATGTAGGCTTACATAATAAAATTAGCTTCTTGATATTTCTATAGCCTTACAAATAACTTAACAACGGTAATAATTCAAACGGTTCACTCTAAATCTCTCTTCATACGACTTTAATAAAACAAACAGTCAATGCTCGACCACGATTTTGCCTTTATCAGTGATTGGCTACTACTAAGAGTCACTTCATCTGATTAGTAGCATAGATTTGACGAAGGTGCCATCGTCATCGAAGCTATGTTTGTTTTTAATAAACTAGTGTTTAGTGACATTTAGAGTATAATGTTTTAATTTTTCCTCTTGGGAAATGTTATCCCTATCTAAGCTCTAATTACCATAACATTTTAAAAAACCCTAAATAATAATAATGTAAATACTTAAATAAATTCAAAAGGGATCTTCGTATTTATGATTATTGAATTATTATAAATATGTTTTCTGTTTATGACTCATTTTTCTCAAGGAAAAAGTAAGCAATACTATTGTGACGATACCTTATTTTATTACATCCGGTAGATTTTTTTTCTCATTAGTATTAGAGATGACTATGATATCACTTTGATAAACCATTCAAGGATAAAACCAACAGACAAGGAATAATTGTTAGAATGAGAGAAACTTACCAAATTAAAAATTTTAATGTCTAAGATTATGATAGGAGTACCGTATCGTGCAAGAGAGGAAATTAGGTACAGTTGTTAGATCGAAATCACTTGTGATCGCATCCGTGTTTCTTTTAATATGGATGCAAGGCAAAGTGGGTTTCTTTCGGATAGGCGTCTAAAAACATATAATCAATAATCCTTCCCTATATCCCAAAATCAACGTGTTTTGTGTCCCTACCTAATGTTTCTATTATTGAATAATTTTTTCTCTTCCTTCAGAGGCGAATATAGCTCTAGTAATTAAACGCCTTAAAACTGAAAAAAGCTAGTTCCCTAACAACCGTTGCGCTTATGAAATTGTGTCATCCTACGTGCATTACTTTATTAATATGTTAGAACTTCTTCTTAGCATTCGTACATGAATCTCTCTCGTTTTGTATATCTACTTGTTTGTTTCCCTGGCTAATCGATGTTTGCTTTCACCTAATTACGTTTATATTTTTAATCCACTCATTCTGGAGTCTTCCACTTGTGCCTCCCAATTTTAATACTCTCGTTAAGGCGATAATTTACTATGTATAGGAGAATGTTTTCTTTTAATTATTGTTTTAAATATAACTGTCAACCAAAGAGACCAAGATTAAAATAAATGTCTCACAAACTACAAAAAAAAAAACAAATAAAATCCTTAAAGAATAAAAATTTTTATTCACTACTATAGGCGAGCTCTTTAAAATAAGGTGGAATATTAGGTAATGATACATATATAACATCTAAATAAACGGGTTAGGTAAACTGTAGGATAACATTACCTTGGTGAAAAAAACGGTTAGTATAGAATGGTAACCATCACATTGCCTACGAAACGTAATTTATGCAGCATTTACGTTACGCAAATTTGGCATAGATAAAGATCAATGAGTACTGGGTTGAATTACCAGCATCCTGATTCCATCGATCAAGTTTGGACGACTAATGAAGTAGGATCATGGTCTGAGCCTGGAGCAATTCGACTCCTCCAAAGGACTATCTCCATTCGCCTACTATCGTACTATTCAAAAATACAAAGGTCCAGACTTAAGTAAATAACTTCTACTTATATTCTTCTACTATTCACTAACGTTTTCTACTCTACCTGTTTCCTTAACCCATATGCAGTGTATGCTAACTATTGTTGTTTTATTGCTCTCCATTATGTTGATTATAATCAACTGCTGTCTATCGTATAAGCTTTAGCAGTACAAGTCGATAGGGTTGACCACCACCGTACCATTAAAACTAGAGGAGTGGCGTCACTAAAACATTATGGTTTTCTTCGTTTTCTATTACTACAATGAAAAGGACAATTGGTTTAATTAAAAACAGATATTCACTCTAATACGTGTAACATGGGTATCATAATAACCATGGCGTGAAAAGAAGCATGAAGGATAGGCGGAATAAATAACACTTATCTGGTACTAGGAGAAGTTGTGTCTTTTTTGCGATCTTTTGCTCTTTCAAATTTAACTTTACAGTGGATCTGAGTGAAACCCTCACCTATTAGTGAGTATGGTATTGGTCAACAGATAGTTAGTACGCGTTGTGTTGTTTGACCAAGGGACCAAAAACGATACTTAATTTCACCTATCATATAATCCTATCTGATACTATTGCAGGTGTATGAAGAAGAATCTAGCCGAACAGGATAAACTAGTTATTTTATTAAAATATTATTGTGTCATTTTAGTGATAAATATTATCTCACCGTGATATCCCATTGATAAGTATTACTTATTTTTTATATTATCTACTAGTATGAAATAGAGACAGCGATAAACATATTGCATGCTCAACGAATGCATAAAAGGCATGTAGAACTAACTTTGGTTATAAACCATACAGCGAGTGTTTAGGAATTGAATAATATATATAGGAACAAAACAGTTTCAAAACTAAGTTACCACTGTCAGAGATTTACATGTAACAGATGTATGACGGTTCGTAATTTGTAACGGTCGAGTAAATTTGCCACCTGCATTAACCGAAAGACACCTACAGTTCTGGATAAAGTTGGCGTTGAACAGTTGTAGGAAAATGCATGAATTCTCTGCCTTAACTACATGCTATGATTATTAATTACAATAATGTAAGATGTTCTAATGGTTGCCATGCAACGGTAATGGCAGAATTAAGGGGAAATAATGTTTATTTGTGTTACATACGTGATAAAACGCTCCAAATCTTGAAAACATTTAATTAATAGATTAAATTTTTCATTAGTGCATTCTGTAATAGAAAGTAAATTAGCTGTCACATAAGCGAATTGTTTTAACTCATTGTTTTGTTATTTTGGAACTAAATTCACCAGGATGATTTTCCAAGAATTGTAGTTTTGTACTACATCTACATTCCAATACAACCGTTATTTTTTTCTACTTCATAAATTAGGCTGTTTAAATGTTTTCTTGTTTTCGAAATTCTGTATTTATCTTATTTTTTATTATCATATTTATTGACTGGCTAATAAGCATTGTTAATGACAAGGCCGAAATTAGTGTCACTTTTAGCGACACTAGTAAAGGGGCTAAACGGATAAAAGCGGCCTTAAAGTTTATAATACACAAAATATGGATAGCTATTAGTTCTTGCTACTCCTTCTAGAGTAGAAAATGTGTTACATTTTGTAGTATGATTATTAGTAATAAAAATTAAATAAAATTTCAACTTTGTATCGAGACAGAAATAAAACCAACATTTTATAGGGGTTCAGTATTAAGAACAAATTTGTAGTAGAGATGACCACCAGATCCGTTCGCGTTAGATTTCCTCGGTTTCATGAACTAAAATATTAAAATCTGAGACTCAATCAAACTATTATTCCTTGATACATTTTATATATATTACTAGATCTATATTTTTCCGTTTACAACAAATTACAAAAATTAGCGTCGCTAATTTATCCCCCCTATCACCATTTATCCACCCTTTCTGGCGACAGAGAAAAGATCTTCATTTAATTGTTTAGACCCAATATTGTTTTAATATAATGGTTACATAAATATGTGTGTATTTAGATTTAACATAAGTGAATAAACGGCCTTAAAATAATAGTATTGTTTAAATATAACCCAGGTGGGGAGGTAAAGTGTTTCAGAGTCGTAGACAAATAAAATAGAAGAAACAAAAGTCTTTTCATTCTTCAAAACTTTTTACACTCTTGGGATTTCTTGCTCTCCTTTGATTACAAAGAAAGCCGAAATATTCTTGGATTGTTGTAATTCAGATATTTATTTTTAGAACGAAACACAATTAAAGAAGATATACCATATTTTCGCACATAATAATTTTGTTAAGCTTAAAAGGTTAAGCTTAGGAGACAAACTTTAACATTAGATAAAATGTAAAGTGTGAATTCGGAATCATGTTTTTTTTCAATTGTACCTATATGATGTTATCAATATAGGTTGCAAATAGAAAAGGCTTTGACTTTATGTCAAAAACTTATATTAGTTTAAAGCTTTAGCGCGTAATTCGAATACATTTGATTTATTGGATTTTTTCCCATATTGTGCTACTACTGATAATGTCACTATGTAAAACCCCGTAATAGGTGTTGTCACAATTCAAAATGCATTTATAATCCACCCTTTACTTGTGGAAACTCGGACCATAGAACAAAACAGCATACGACTACTTTAGAGAAACGGTCATATTTATTCGTATATTTTTAAAGGAACTAACTGTTACTACAAGACGAAACTATACGCTGAAAGATATCCTCACTATATAATGAACGTATATGAATGAACATACGTATATTTACGTATTTGAATTAATGTATGAACTTTGGGGATTTATTAAACAGTGTCACAGTTACATTGGTTTATACAGTATGGAGACTTTTAAAGTAGATGTTGAATACCAGAACTGTACCAGAACTGTCACTGTAATGACGTTACGAAAACGTATTTAATATGACGTTAAAAATAAAATATCGAGGTATTATCAAATAATTTGTTTAGTTATTCGTAAAAAAAATAATTTTCCTGATGTTAAAACCAAATTTTCCTATTGGACATAAATATTAACAAAAGAGATGGCCAAGTAAACATGAGTTGTTAAAGAAAGGCTTGGCAATTAAACCTCAAAAATTATGAGTAGTCTAATTTCAAAATCAACCACATCACATTTTTGTCATTTTTATTTTCAACAGATTTATTAAGTCCAAGTGAACTTTATAAGGGAGGAAATGCCTAACATTAAACAAAAACTATATAATGCTGTAGTATTATTGCACAGTACTGGGTTCATTTTCAAAATAAGCTACGTCATTGAATGAGTTTAAAACGTACTACATCTGATGTGTACATCGGCCCACTACGGATAGGCCCTGTGCAACTGCCTTCTTTGTTAGTGTGATTTCTGTTTCTAGTAGGCCTAAGGTTAGATAGACCTACTGTTGTAAGATTATGAAAAGTTGTACTTAGAGATGTTTTTTATTTATAAATATTGCAGTACATTTTACTGAAAATCCAGAACAAAAAAAAGCAGAAATGGTCGGGCACTCTTTTTTGCTATACAATTTATTTGTAGACTCGTAAGCGGCATTAACTAAACTTGTCTCAATCTCCCCCCCGGTGTGCCTCAGAATCAATATTTGGTGTCTGGAAATAGAAAAATTCATCACAGATGGGTGACATGTAAAACTACAATAGGTCCCTAGCCAAATAGGCCTTCCAGGGAACGAATAGGCCTACGGACTAAACAAAAGGAGAGAGAAACAAAGTAAAATTCGGAAAGAATAAATCAGTAAAAAATCATCAAAGCAGTATGGAACGTAAAACAAAGTCAGATGATATGAATCAAAAAATAAAAGAACAATAAATTAATGGAGAGCCAGGTAGGTTATAAATATTCAAACATGTTATAAAAAGCCAATAAAAATAAATGTATGTGGAGCGAATAATAAAAGGCGACACATAAGTTTTTAAAAAAGTAACAAATGTAGGATTATAGAAACAAATATTACCAAAATATAATAACTTAAAAACGAAAATACAAAGAGCAAAATGTGAAGTGAGATATAGGAAGAGATAGAGGGAAGATGACTCAATGTATGGGGATTAATTCTGAAGCAACGTATTAATGCAGGACCAATAATTATTATAATTATATAAACTAATAGTTTGTACTTACGTGCACCGTGGAATACGCACTTATCACACTCGCGTATTAAATAAGCGATTTCTGGCCAGAAAACCTGTTCGTATTCCACGCACTGGTCACATTCGGTATAAACATTAATAAAATAGTGCATTCACGTATTCTAGTACCTAAGATACGGAGATTGAAAAGTATATTAATATATTAGAACGTAGGGGTAGACCTGTCTACACTCCCGAAAGGGCTAACGTGCTCTGGCGGTTCAAACTGCAGAACCAATCTTATCACGGGTGAGCTTTGTCTGACTTTGGCAACGGGTTTAAAATAAAAGAAATGAGTCTATATTAATTTTAAATACGTAACATACCGGGGGCCTTGAATTCTTCTAGGATTCAAAGCGAAACAAACACAAATATAATATGTTGAGAGCTTATACAAATAAAAAGTTCATAAAGGAAAATAGAAATATCTTTTTTACAAAAATTGAGCGCACTAGGGCGCAAGTTCATTATGAGCGTAGAGGTAGAGGGAAAACCTTGTGAGCAGGTCTTGTCAAGGTTCCCTGCTTTGTCTTCAAATGAACCACTCTTACTACACCATCCTTTCCTGGAGAAACACTACTTATCCTAGCCAGAAGCCATGCGAGAGGTGGTGCAGGTTGATGCACTAACACGAGGTCGCAGACTCGCAGGTTGACAGTTGGCACTTTCCACTTCCCCGTTGCTGAAGAGTATGGATATATTCTAGATGCCATCTCTTCCAAATACGCTGGTGAAAGGCCTTGATTAGCTGCCAGTGCTTGAGTCGGTTGGCAGGAACGTTGAAAAGATCCTCTTCTGGAACTGAAACCAATGAAGATCCTATTAAGAAGTGACCCGGGGTGAGTGCATTGAGGTCTGAGGTGTCGTTTGACAGAGGTGTGAGAGGTCTCGAATTCAAAATAGCCTCTACTTGAGTTGTGAGAGTGGAAAATTCACATAGAGTTAAAATATGTTCACCGATGACACGTCGGAGGTGATGTTTTGCACTCCTGATTGCTGCTTCCCAAAGACCACCTTGATGAGGAGCTGCAGGCGGGTTGAAATGAAAGTTGATATTGTGTTGTGATGAGAATTCAGCAAGAGGGGTTCGGCCTGAAGAGATGATGAGATTTTGTAAAGCATTATTCGCTCCAACGAAATTCGTTCCACAGTCAGAATAAATATTTGTGCAAAGACCGCGTCTAGACACAAATCGGGTGAGAGCGGCAATAAACCCATCTGTCGACCGGTCCGATACTACTTCAATGTGTACCGCCTTTGTTACAAGACTTACAAAGATACAAATATATGCTTTTGTCAAGCGAGTGCAAATTGTGCATCTTGATGTTAAAAGGACCTCCGTAGTCAATTCCGGTGTTGAGAAACGGACGAGAAGGAGTTAATATTGCTTTTGGTAAATCACCCATGAGCGGAGATTTATTGTGAGACTTGTGTCGGAAACATACAACACATTGAAAAATGCGAGAGCGTATTACACTTCGGGCCGAGCGTATCCACACATCCTGTGCAAGAAGTGATTGAGTAAATTGAGCGCCCGAGTGTAAGTATTTTCGATGATAAAAATATATAAGAAGGTTGACGACATGATGTCGTTTGGGCAAAATCACAGGATGTTGCACATCCGTAGGAAGTTTTAAAGCGTTGAGACGTCCTCCCACTCGTAGGATATCATCCTTGTCGAGAAAGGGAGAGAGTCGAAGGAGTTGTGACGAGGCAGGTGTAGTTGGATCCTTCTTCATGGCAACGATGTAGTCTCTGAACGCTGATTCTTGAACCATCCTGAAAATTGCCAGTCCTGACGCTCTCATTTCCAGAGTGTTGAGAGGATCATCGAGCTTTCTTGAATGTCGAGCGTTATGAGTAAATCGCAAAATATAAGCCACCACACGCTGGAGTCGGCTAAAGTGAGAAAACTGAGTGAGGAGCTCCCATTCATGAGGAGGAGTTGATATGAGAGATATAGGTGAAATGGGTTTCTCTTCTCCTGTGTCAGTAAGTTTTGCAGACATTAAATGAGATACACGCCAGTTATCATTAGATTTTTGTAGCCAAAAGGGGCCGTACCACCATAATGAGTGCTGAGCTACTTTAGGAAGTAACCCACGCGACGCGCAGTCAGCAGGATTATCTTCACTCGCTACGTGTCTCCAGTAATGAGAAGGCACTAAGTCTTGTATCTGGGCTACCCGGTTGGCAACAAACGTCTTCAATCGATGAAGAGGTGTTTGTAACCATGTCAGTGATACTGTCGTATCACACCATAGAAATACAGAAGAAAATTCCACCCTTTTTTCAAAAAGAGAGATAACATATCCAACTAGTTGGGCGAGTGAATGAGCTGCACTTAGCTCTAATCGAGGTATCGTGAGCCTATTCAGAGGGCTACCCGAGTCTTCGATATTACTTGCCGAATGAACACAGAGTCGTCGCTAAGTTGGCATCTCAATTAAACGACGGCGGCATAACCGTTCTCAGAAGCATCTGAGAAACCGTGTAACTCAAAGTTTCTCGAGTGTGTTATTCGTAATGCACGAGGAATTGCGATTTCTCGTAGAGTATTAGCCGAGTCTGTAAAGGTTTGCCATAATTTCAATTGTTCAGATGGAAGTGGTTCATCCCAGCTCAATCCTTTGATCCAGAGTAGTTGCATAAAACGTTTGGCCCACATAACAATGGGTGAGAGAAAGCCACAAGGGTCGTAAATCGGGGCAATGATACCGAGAATTTGACGTTTAGTCCTGGAATTGTGAGGAAAATTCAAATTATAGGTAAACGTATCGGTAGAGGGTGACCAGTGAAGACCTAATATAGTGAAATGTGGTTGTTTACTGCCTTGAAGGAATACAGGGGTCTCTAAATGAGCATCAGGAAGATCTTGCAGCAGTTGACTGGAGTTAGATGTCCATTTGCGTAGTTCAAAGCCTCCGCGAGCCAGGAGCGAGATGAGTTGCTTACGGAGGCTCAAAGCCTTTTCTTCAGAGTCAGCTCAGAGATGATGTCATCTACGAACGTCTGCGTGCGTAGAATATTTGCAGCTTCAGAATAGGAGACACCTTCGTCTGCAGCGAGCTGATGTGAGGTTCTAATGGCAAGATACGGTGAACAATTCACTCCGTAAGTCACTGTCGTGAGCTTGTAGATTAAAGAGGGCTGATCTGGACTTTCACGCACTAAGATCATCTGATAGCACTGGTCATCAGGGTGCATTTTTACCTGTCTCTACATTTGATGAATATCACAAGAAAAACAACGTCATGAATCCGAAAATTTAGTAATAAATCACAAATATTCGTTTGCATCTTTTTGCTTGTTAATAAAATATTATTAGGAGAAATACCATTAGAAGTTTCAGAGCTAGCATCAAATACAGTACGTAAACGAGTTGTGCTGCTAGACTCCTTTAAAACACCATGGTGAGGAAGGAAAAAATGAGGTACAGTTAGATCAGTATTATGAGCGTATATCATGTGACCAGAGGCTAAGTAGTCAGCCATAAAATCAGTATATAGGGATTTAAATTAAGGTTGAGCACTAAATTTCTTCTCTAGAGAGTGCAGTCTTTTTTCTGCATTTAAACGAGATTGACCCAGAGGAGGATGTTCAGTCTTGAATGGTAGTCGGACGCAATATCGGCCAGATTGGTCCCGAGTATGAGTGGCGAGAAAGTGATCTTCACATAATGTATCTTCTTGAGAAAACTTAGACACATCAGGGGGTTCTTCCTGTTGCCAAAACCTTTGTAGTGAGTCGTGAAGGTCAATGTCGTTGACAACTAGAAGTGTAGTTGATAATTGAGAGCTGGAGGTACTATGAAGTTCACTGCCAGATAGACATGGTGCGTTAACAATTACTAAAAAGCCAAAGTGTGTGCCTATTAGCATGGGTAAACCAGTTCCGAGGTTATAAGATTCTTAAGTAAGTATGAGTGGAAATAAAGCACCACCAAGAAGAACGTCTATGCCTCCTGGCAAGTGAAACGTAGAGTCTGCCAAAACATAAAGACGAACCTTGGAAAGAACTTCAGAGTCTACTTGTGTGCTTGGTAGGTTAACACATATTTTTTCCAATATTAAAAATCTTTCATTAATTGAAATAACCTTTCCCCCAAGAGTTTCAACAGCCACTGAGGTGAGACCTTTCGAGCGTAGGGGTACCTGAGACAATCCTACCACACTATGAGTGGTCTTAGTACGAGGAGCACACAATAATTGAGCAGCACGCTCGGTGAGAAAGCAAGATTGACTGCCAGAGTCAACAAGAGCACGAAATACATGAGTAATACCGTTAGACGAGGTAAGCTTAACAAGTAGAGTGCCTAAAATAACAGTATTAGAGATTTGAGACGTATTCTGCTTTTCTTGACAGGTCATAGTGATTGGAGAAGGGGTTATTTCCTGGTGAAGTGTCGGAGAGTCTTGACGCGAAGTTTGAGGTGTGGTCTGTTGCATCGTAGAGTGATTTTCAAAATGTAATAATGTATGATGATTTTTGTGGCATTTGTAGCAACTAAACTTTGACCTACAGTCCTTAAGATGGTGAGTACCTAAGCATGAGGTACAACGCCACTTTTCCTTTACAATTTTGAGACGGGATTTGGCGTCCTGACTCTTGAAGTCCGGACACGAATATACCTTATGGTCAATTTTATTGCATATAAAGCATGGATGAGGTTTAACTTTAATGGAGGAGCCTACTCCATGATTGTAGGACATCAGTGATACTTTTTGTTTAAAGTATTTATTTTGGGAACCAGAGGGGGTGCGTGATCCAGACGAGGGGGTTTTCGAGGTGAAAGGAGAATGAAGATTGGCATCTTCAACTTCATTACATTCTTTACTTAAAAACTTAATAATTTCCGCTGCATCAGGTATTGTAGTGGAGTCAACTCTCTCTTGAGTAACACTTGATGAACGGAAGTTTTCAAATCGGTTCCTAAGTTCACTATCCATTTTTCGTAAAAGCATAGCAGATAACAAAGGATTTTTACTAGTGATATCGATGTCATGACCTTTAAGAGCTTGTATATTTTCTGAGTATAAATTTACAAAATTTCTCATTTGTTTTGGCGTGTTGTTTACAGAGGGCAAATCTAAAATTTGATTGAAGTGTAAAGTAACTAACCGCCTCGGCGAGTGATATCTTTTTTTTAATAAGTCATAGGCCACTTTAAAGTTAGCGTCAGAAATAGGGAGAGATTTAATTAAATTTAGCGGTTCTCCTGAGATAACGCTCAATATATATTGAAGTTTAGAAACTGCTGGTAACGATGCATTTTCAAGAATGCTAGCGTTAAATATATTAATGAATGACATCCATTCGAGAAATTCACCATCGAAATGCTTGAGTTCAAGCTTAGGCAGTCGTATATGTAACTGAGGAGTAACTATTTCACATTTAGGCCTTGTTGATTACATCTTACTTTCTATCGAATATACGGTAGAATTAATATAATCGACTAACTCGTTGATGCTGGGTTGAAGTAGTTGGGTTGAAAATTCGGGTTAGCCTCTATTTCTAGTTAATGATAAATGTCTAAAATATCAGAAAATTCTTCACAAAGCCTATTTATAGATTTAGCGCTCACCAATAATTTTTGCAGAATTGACTTATCAAATGTTTTTTTTGTTAGATCAAAAATCTCTTGAATTTGACTAAATATATTGCCTTTCTTTGATTTAATAACTGCCAAAGATTTTGCCATGATTAAATGATGGTTTTATAGCAGAAGATGAGATAACTGCTTTAATTTTTAAATTACAAAACGTTTTAAAGAAATTAGGCCTATGAGCGTATATGTTTAACGGAGAAATAAATAAGCCTAAGTAAACAACAAATCGTCGTAGGCTCAATGAGATAACCTTCTATAAATAACTGAAATCACTTTTCATAAACTTTTACAATCAACTTAAACCAACATATTAATGCACGCCAAAGCCAAACAAAGATAAGAGAGGATCAGCTGTTTCATATACTGCGACATGAAACTAGTTTTCCAGTGTTTGCATGCACAGACAAAGTTTGAAAAAACTTGTAGAAATTGTTGAATGAACACATATAATGAATTGTATTCTATTTTATTTTTTATATAGGTCTTAAGGCTCAAGATCCGGCCCGGCTGGACCAAATTTGTTTGGTAACAATAGTTTCGGAGGACCAATAATTATTATAATTATATAAAATAATAGGTTGTACTTACGTGCACCGTGGAATACGCACTTATCACACTCGCGTATTAAATAAGCGATTTATGGCCAGAAAACTTGTTCGTATTCCACGCACTGGTCACATTCGGTATAAACATTAATAAAATAGTACATTCACGTATTCTGGTACCTAAGGTACGGATATTGAAAAGTATATTAATATATTAGAACGTAGGGGTAGACCTGTCTACACTCCCGAGAGGTCTATCGTGCTCTGCCGGTTCAAACTGCAGAACCAATCTTATCACGGGTGAGCTTTGTCTGACTTTGGCGGCGGGTTTAAAATAAAAGAAATGAGTATATATTAATTTTAAATACGTAACAATTACACTAGTGAGTCCTCCCAGCGGACTGGTAACAACTACATTAATTTAATCCTCCAGCGCTGTACTAACATGGATGTAATGGGGTTTGGAAGCAAATATATTTGCTTACATTCTAATTCATGAGATGTAAAATGATATTGAAAAACTAGCACTAATATTTGGCAGTACTAATCCATAGTCAAATGAATTATGTAATGTGCGTAATTACTTTAGAGTGTCTTTCTTTAATATCAAAATATTATTATTATCATTATATCCGAACAGATAATATATATATAATCTATGTTTTGCGAAAATCCAATGTGGGGATCATTGCCGATAATAATTGGTTTTTACTTATACTAAAATATTGCTAGACAACCGTCTACATTACTAAAAATCAAAGTAAATACTATTTATATATTATAATTAAAATTAATTCTGAATCAGAAATAAGGTACATGAAATTGAAAAGTATATGAAATAAAACATATAAACAAATTATACCAGTTCTAAATTGAACTAAATTAAACTAAATGCACAAGATTTTAAATATTAAAACATAATTTACTGGTAGTAAAAAGGGGTCTATACAGTTGAGAACCAACTTTAATCTCGCTCGAAAACAGTAATATAATTCGATATACTCAAAACTGACATAGCATTGAGTCTTGGTGTTGCTCGAAAAATCCATGCAATAACAAAGTGTGGCCGATGCGAAAACGAGTTAGTTCCTCTCTACGATTTAAACGAACCGAAGACCTTCATTTTCGGAAGTTGTTATTCATTCCCTTTAGACTGTTTCCATTTACACTTTGCCATTCTTTAATACAAGATAGGAATAGTGTATTTTTACCAATGCATAGAAAATCCGATACCACAAGTTGAGTGGTTAGGATATTACTTGTTCCTATTATAGCCCCTTAATCTGCTTTCGTGTTCCCCAGCATTTTGCAAGTGAAAAGGCACCCTGCTACATCTAAAAACAACAACCGGTATTTGGAGCCTTTAATATGAGCACAGGATACCTCCCACTAAGGGCTTCACAGAATACATTTCCCTGCTGGTTCGGATACCCTTTTTGGAATCTGAATACAGAAGATGATGGGATGACGTAGCTGGTAGACATGTTAGAACTAGGCAATTTACAAAATGCTCTGCATTGAAAATACTACAGGGTTAGTGCAGGTGCAGGTCCGTTCTGAAACAATGTACATTCTACTTCATTGTCCATTTTCGAAGCCTTTGTGTATATTTTGTCACTGTGTTGGTGTATTCTCTACATCTCCATAAGGCCCGGCGATAGATAACATCAAGAGTATTGTGTTTTATATACCAGGGCAATGAGAAGTTAAAATTAGGCATTTACTATCAATAGAGAGAGGAAAAATGTTCGTTTGAATATGAGAAGTAGTTGCAAATTCAGGTTGTTCAGAATGCACACAGTTCTTATGCCAAAGGGAGCAGTCGTACGTTGTCGCGCATCGATATAATCCTCGGGGGAGTTATGGAAAACTGCTTTGAGGGAAAATGCAGCGGTTTCCCTGACGATTCCCTGCTTCTATTCCCACTAAATAAATAACTTTCTTGCCCTTATTTTATTATGCAAATTTATCCTAATATTTTAAAATTAGCATAGTTCAAATTATAACAAGAACAATATCAAACTCAACATACATTTTAAAACTTATGATCATAACAATGCGTAGTATAACAACTACGATAAAAAGAAGGTACCTTTTTTTACCAAAATATGTAACTAATGTTATCTTTCTTCTTATATTTTTACGAAACTGTAAATATTTTTAAAAAAATAATGTTTTGGACAGTTCAATTATGGTGAGAAAGCTATTTACCTAATGGTTATGTTAGGAGGTGAATGATTAGGAAATCAATTACTTGCGGCTGCAAGTGATAGGGTACGTCCGTGCCATTCCGCGTTTGCAAGACTAGTCAACTCGTAAAGAGTATAATTATTTAACAATACGCTAATTTTATCAGCCATACATTTTGAAGCAGCTGCAATTTTAAATAATATGTTATCACTAATTTAAAATAAAATTTAGTACATCTTCGAACATACGAAATTGTTTTTGAAAACTACTAAGTGAAGAAGGAATTGGTTGTTAGAGTTAACCGACCCGGTTAAGGGTTTTTAAAATTTGTAAATCTTCGGAGTAATCTGTTCATCTTCTGATATCAAAAGAAACATATTTTTAATAAGGTAATCAGAACTATTTCTCCACTTCGCCTTGAAAGATGAATTAAGTTAAAAATGTTTAGCATGCTAATTATTAATGTTTTGGAATATTTAATACCGTAATCCTTGACCTTGTATAAATCAGACTTAAAATAAGATTGAAAGAAAAAAGGGTTAAATTATTGTGGATATGTTTAGTAGTGTCTGCAAGTTTCAGTGAATCATTCTTTAAACATTATCTTGCACAAACCATTGGTACTTACTAGAACCATTAACGCTAACTAGACCGTTCATTTTTTTCACATAGATAAAATAAACTAAAATAGAAACATGTTCGAACATAACTGAAGCTCGTAAAATCGGGATTCGGAATTTCGAGATTCTACTCTATGGACCCATTATATAATTTATGAAATTCCAAGTAATCAGAAACGCTCATCTAAATCAGTCTAATTTAGCTATTGCTTATCATGACAACTAGAATAAGAGTTTGGAACGCACTCATATTAGAATAGCTACTTTATTTTACACTTTTCTCCATTTTTTTTGTTTTTTTGTTTTTGAGATCGCAAAGACGTGTTTGACCACTTATAAAAAATAAAACTAATGAAGTGTTGAAAAAAGTTGTTATAACTATGACAAAAATTAGTAGCTGTACTTACTTTTAAAACTCAAAACACAAGAACTAATAGGCTTTTTATAGTAAAAGACTTTGTTAAATCACTATTTTACACCCAATTTCTACCAGTGTTCCTCCTCGTAACATACTTATGACATATATCAGTACGTTATACGATATTTTTATTACATCTATTGAATAATAACGACACGCCTGAGTTTAACATAGGTTTTTCTATTTCCATTGCAAATTATAATGATGTAATTATTAAAATGATTTACATTCAAATATTATGAACTGTAATAGTAAGACGTTTGTTGGTGACAGGAACTTCTGAATCCGTGTCGTGCATTTAATATAAGAAGAAAATTATATTTCGTTTCACATATGCCATCAGAGACATACTTTCATTAAAACCGAAAATAGTTGAACGTACGAATTGATGACCGCTTTCATTTATTGTAAACCCAATAATTCGTTTTATTACACTTTCCTGCTTTAATCATGAGAAGAGATAAAACAGGCACTTCAAACAGATGGGCTACTGGCGGTGACTGGACAGTAAATTGCTAAACTCAAAACTGCCAATTTGGTATCTAATGTGCCCGTCGACAGCTCTTGATATCTGACCTAAATTAAAGTAACGAGGATTATCATTTTTTGTCACGTGTTATCCCTTATCGTCAGTACTGTGCGTTGTAGAATACTGGTGCAAATTGCATCGCAGAAGCATGTTCCTGCGTAGGAAAATAAATTTCTAAAATCGTTTCCAGTGTTAGCAGAAACTACAATAATAGTGAATCTTTTTGAAAAATTCAAAAAACCTAAATATTTATGTTATAATCCAGTACACCTTAAAAGCGTGCAGATTTTTGTAAAATGTTCAATTGTTGAGAGTTTAAATTATGCGTAGGTACAAGGATAAACGTATAACTTGATTTGTAAATAAATTAATCACATATACGTCACATTTAATATAAACGTAAAGTCTATTTATCATTCGTTCCATATGGCGCTTTCCCTGAGCCACTTAAAATGTGTCCACTTAAACTCATTAGGTTTGAACTAACAATCATAGGTGATTGGCCATTAGCGAGGGTTGATAGTACAGCACCCTGCCGCTGGATTGCCCGGCCCGAGCGCTCTGCAATGCGCAATAGATAAAATGGTGAAGAGAAGAAGAACTATTCAAGGAGTACCTGTCTCATGCCCTAACCCCTTTGTCAGAAAATCACAAAGGCAATGAACAGAATCCGTAGCCCAGAATGTTCCGTCTATTGACAGCATGAATCCAACCTTAACTCTGTGATACCCGCCCGGGCGACCTGAGATCCAAAGCTGGGTGCCACGACCCGTGTTGGTATTTCGACCAAAGCCCGGTGAACGGCCTAGTATCCACTGGTGATGAGCCCGCATCTGGGAAGGCGCGACCTCCAACCAGACACTAACACTTCGTCCAATTTTTCTCCAGAAATGACAGGTTTCCGTACCTCCATCTCCCGTCTGAAAAATTTCATCCAGAAGTGCTAGTACCAAGTCCCGAGTCAGTGGGTCAGACCCTTAGGCGAGGCCAACCGGGAGTAGATAGAGATCCGATTGCATTATCTGGGCGGAACTAAACAGATGGGATATTGAGGTACGGAAACCTAGGATTTCTTAAGGTTTCACTGGTTCTGCTAGTTCTGAAATAGCGCTCGAAGACTTAGAGCCTGGTTGAAGGTCGGCTCTTCCCAGGTGTGGGCCTATCACCAGTGCAGACAGGGCCGGAAACCGGGCTTTCGTCGAAATACCACCAGGGGGCGTTGCACCAAGCTTTAGATCTCAGGTCTGATCCCCTGGGCGGGAATCACAAGGTTAAGGTTGGATTCGTGGTTTCAATGGTCATAACATTTTGAGTTATGGAATCTCTTCATTGTTTTTGTTTTTTTTTTTTGACAAGTAGGTTATGTCGTGAGACAGGTACTTTTGTATCCATTGTACATTGCAGAGCGCTAGGACCGCGCAACCCTAACCTCAACCTTAACAGGCTTGAACTTCAACCCACGCCGCAGGTCAATCACCTTTGAATGATACTTCAAACTAAATGAGCTTTAGTGGACCCATGCCGAGTGGTTCAGTTAAAACGGAAAATGTAACAAATGATAGATAGCCAGTTGGCCTACGTTTATATTAAATATGACGAATATATATGTATGATTAATTTATTTACCTACTAGTTATAAGTTTATACTTGTATATATGCATGCCTTAAAATCTCAAAAATTGAACATTTTAGAAACATTTGAACGATTTAAAGGTGTTAATTTTTAACTCATTTTTGAAATTTTCAAAAAGATTTAGTAAATATTGTATTTTCTGCAAACTGGAACCAATTTTATGAGTTTCATTTCACTGTATAGGAAGAGGCTTCTGCGATACAAATTGCACCAGTATTCTACGTCCGACAAGTATACCGCATTAAGTTGGGTGATGGCTAAACATCTTTCCAGTCCTGCGACTCGAAGGAGGATTTCGTCTTGGAATTTTACTTTAGGGCTCTCGTACATTCTTCCCCTGTCCGGAGGTACTGGTTGGACGGCGTTTAGTGGTGAGAGTTTGAAAATATACAAAATAATGGTTATAAAATCACCCGAATTATAATTTTGTTATTCTTACTTACAATGTTTGTATCCTGCCCTTTCAAATGTTTTAAAATATTTCTGGCGTCCAGGAGTTTATGTACAAACTATTCATGATGAGAATTCGAGTTTAGGTATTGTGATAACGGGTGTTATTTCACTAGGGATAGCAATGCTTGCAAGGGTATTATGGGGTAGAAAGCCATACTATTATAACAAGAAGCCCAAAGTTCAAATTCAACTTTTAAAGGGCAATAAATTCTATACGTTTTTCTGATCAGTGCCAAGTGGTATTTTACCGTTTGAGAAATGTCGGTTCTACAATCGTATTGCTAAAAGCTAGATATAAGAATTAATTTGTGTAAGACAAGAGTGCTAAATTTCTAAGTGTTTGATTGCTGGTCTCCAAAAGTTCATGTCATTACTATTCTCTATTCTTATGGTTCCTCCAACGTCCTTATCGCATTCGAGTCCCAGGGTATTTCTTTTCATTTGATTTTCAAAATCAAAGCAAGGTAGCTAGATTAGTAATATTCAGTTCTATCGAATTTAACGACAGAATTTGCAAAAAATTTTGCATAATACAATTATATTTTATTTCCTCCATGATGCTACTATTGTTGCTCTCCTTTGTATATTATATTATATATTCTCTTTCACTTGGCTTATTCCTAATATATAGTTTCTAATAAATAGAAAGTAACACAAAGCTTCTCATTTTATTCTACTCTATACCAAGTTAAACTAAATCATTGACATTGTGCATATTTGAATATCATTAAAAAATTACAAAGCGTTCAATATTTTTCTTCCAGTACGTTTGATACTATTTTTTAATCATATTGTTTATTTCTACTGCATGACCTTTGATGTAATAACAAAATATTTTGGCGCTCTAAAAGCTCCACGTTAAAAAGAACAACCACAAAAGCTTTTAGAAAAGCGATTAACAGAATACTTGTAGTAAATTACAGAATTAATTATATAATTACGTTTTTTTATTCCGACCTCCTTAACTTCTATTAAATGACGACGAAACTGACTTTCTGATTTTAATATATATTCCTTTGAAAATCTAAGGTTTTTAGATTTGTTTTATATGCTTGTTATTACTTCTATTAAAATTTTAATTTAAATAACTATAAATAAATAACAATAAAACTATGTTTGCAAAGGAACGTATTTAACAGTAAAATATACTAATTACTGATAACCTAATAATTTTTATTTTAAGTACTGTCAATTTTGAGGTTGTTTGAATACATTTAAAAATTAATATTTTTAAATACACACACAAACGCCCACACCCATACACCCACACCCACACAAACACACACACACACACACAGACATACAAACACAAAACACACGCACACACACAACACACAGAGAGATTCACCGGTTTATATATATATATATACAGAAAGTACAATGATATTCCTAGGATTATAGGAAGGACAATAAAAGTAATAATAAATCCCGTTGTTATTACAATTATCAAGAAATATAAATATGCCTAAGATATATGGTTAGCAAAATAAATTTGATTTTGGTGAGCCTATATAATTTTATTGTATTATCTTATAAATATATTTTAGTTATTACCATTACGCCCTGTTCCACATGTGTTAAGTATTTTTTCAATTTTTTTGTTTTGTATTATAAAACACGAAACCTCAAACAAAATCTATATTGAAAAATCTGGGAGATAGATAAAGTTTTATAATTGACAACCTCACTAGTACATCATATCCGTCACACGACTATATTCAAGCCTTTTTTACATATATAACGGCTTTATATATATTTTGTAGTATACATTTACTACAGTCGTCTACCAGATATTTTACTCTAGGTGAATTAATTCAATACAGTGCTTTTTATTTTTATAAAATCTAACTTATTTTAATTCTGAGAACTCTAACCTAGTTATATATAATTAATTTTGTATAGCTCTAATTGGCCTGTGGGTTAAAATATGGTAGGAAAATACGTCTTGAAACTTTCTCGTTTTTTTTCATCTTAAGAGTTCTTTACTTATTTACTTTTCTAGACTTCAAACTCACTACGATAAATAATTCACCCAGACCAAATGTCGATGCTCATTCACGTAAAGTTAGGCCGAAAATAGAAGTTTAGTGGGAGACTTCGGTGTCCGAGACTTCAATCGCTCATTGATGTCTTCCCCTTTGGTACTATCCTCTCCAAACTAACTTTTGGAAATTTTCTATCTAAATTATGCAGCAATAGTAAGAAAATGTTATTCTTTTGACTCCAAAATTAAAGAGAGTAAAACCTAATAGCGATGTCTTCATTTAGAAAAATATTCGCCCAAAGATAAATGAAAAGTGGGAATAAAATCAACTTCAGATATAACAAACAAACAGATAAAAAGAGAAAGTACACAAAGCCACTCACAGCGAATGAAGTTGTAAATTAAATGAAACAGGGTTGTTTAATGAGTTGCGAAGCTTTCAACATTGCGGGCCCTTCAGGGGAATTTGTACTTTGTAAATTCGCATTTAGTTTTGATTTGTTAATGTGCTTAGTCTTTACATTTTACCCGAGGAAAATAATTTTTCAAAATTATTTGTAACATCGTTAATTACGTTTTGCCTTTAAAATTCAGACAAAACCGTTTTATTTCATGGTTGTTTTGCTTGACATTAATAATGTTTCAAATTTCAATTCAATTGTGGTTACAGATACTCACGAAAAGCAATAAATTCATAAAACACTGCACTGGATGTTTCAGTGTATATAATTTTTATGTTAGATAGACTGTCAGTAACCTTTTTATTACTCAAAGATCCTCATCCTTTTTTGACTACATATGTGGTCTGTATTTTGACCACATATCGGTTAGTCTTACCGTGGACTGTTTGGATCCTACAAGAGAGTTATTATACTTAAAACCATTTATAATAAAGTCAATCAGATTAAATAAAATATAACTTTACTTTTTATATTTTTTTTTTTTTAGTTTGTCTATGAAGTTTGTAAAAAGTGACAGTATAGTCTTTATGTAATAACAATGTTCTAAAGGTAGTAATAGATATTTGGCTGGACTAACGATACGTGTGTTAACCCGATAAATTAGAATTAGATTGTAGGCCTACCAGTCAATATGCCGCTCCGTCGCATTCTACCAGTTAACATTTCTAAGAAGCCTATTAGGTTTACACAATCAACCCAATACGATAAAAGCGATTACTGGTATGTGCTTTAGAGCTATTACGCGTGTTAATGTTTGCGCTTACTTCACAATTCCAAAGGTTCTTGCTACGGATTGGGTAAAAGTTGTATCAATTTAAAAGTGGTTTTCGAGCAAAAGTTAAATTCACTGGTGGTTTAATGGAAAGTTAATATGAGTTACAATATATGGATAGATCCCTTATTATCGTGATGGCGTCTAATACGACAGAAAGGCCTTAAAACCCCTGGTAACTCTTTTTCCTTATATAGTGTATAAATACAAAAGATAGTGAGACAGAAGCTGTTAAAGGAAATCTCTAGCTTTGTAAAAAGAAAATCATAGTGCTCAAACACTAAGGGATTTAAGCTTGCCAGCCAGTGGACAACAGGCTTGGTACAGCTCTGGAATTCATATAATAATATAAACATCCGAATACCAAATCTAATAGAAACAAATCTCAACAATAATGGCCACTTTGTCGCTCAGATACATTAATATGGTAAGAAGAAGAATAATATACATCATTTAAACAGCGAAGGTATACAGCGTATAGAGGACGAGGGTATACTGGGTATAAGAGTGTAAATATATAATATACAATAAGGGGGTAATGTAGTGTATTATCAGTAGGTATACACAGTGTATAGAAAGCAGTTCATGTAGTAAATAGACAGCTGAAATTAGCAGTGTATAGGCCGTGCGAATGTATATTGTATGGACATCTGGGATATATATTCTATAGGCGGCAGACATAAGATCTGTTAGTGGCCTTATCTCTGTCATTAAATTTTATTTCCAAATGATTTAAAACCAAACGTCTCTAGAGGGAAAATAGCTTATACTTTGTTTTAAAAAAATAATAAAATAGTGGTATACAATAGTTAACTATTTCCATGAAGCAAAAAAAACATCCTACTTACAGATCAGAGTATAGAGTATTTAGCTTTATGCGTTCAGATCCATTGAAACCCATCAATCTCTCTATTTTTTTAAAAACATACCCCTCAATAATTTCAACTGAACCGAAAATTCTACCCTAATCAATAGCGCTTGATCCCGAAATGTGTTCAAATGCTGTAATACTTTACGGAGCAATATACCTTTATTTCCTGAAAGTTGAAATATTTTAGACGTTTGGAAAACATTCTTTACATAACTTTCTTAATTTAATGTTCAAAATCAATAAATACGTCTACTCGAGTACACACAGTCGGTCTGTCGTGTAAGTATTCAATCTCTTGCTTCGAAACTAAAATATGTATTCAGGCAAAATATTACCGTCTCTATTTTATGTAGCTAAAATTTAGACAGAAAAATAGCATGAAGGAAAAATAGCAAAGTATAAATTGAAAAATAAAACCGGTCCTACTATTTTCATATGGCAGCAGCCCTTTAAAGGACCGTATTGTACCATTACAAGACGTAAAAGATGATGACAGCATACTGTATTTATATAAAACACACAAATTGATAAACGATTGAAGCTTATTATAGTTTAACATTAGTCAGCAGCTCAACCGTTGCAAGCCTATCCTAGTGTATAGATCCTCATAATAACGCACTGAAAATCATTGTTTACCAAAATTAGTGACGCGTAACATTCTTCCTTGGAACCAAGAGCGCAACAAAGGTGAGAGGAAATATAATGCGTTAATAATTACTGCATACGGGCCATTACACTGCCAGGTGCAAACAGCGGGGGGGGGGGGTGATTTAATAAACCATTGGGTTTTGAGATTTCTGTCTGATGACTGCAATCTAACACACACTGATAATAGCAGGTGTTGGTTTCTACACAACGTAATGTACCTACGTACCTCACGTAAAGGGATTCCACTGGGAAAGCTGATTCTCGACAGGGTGGAAATTTCTATAGTACCTCGCTAACCGTCGCTAAACTACTACAATTGCTTCAACTTAACCTAAGCAAGAGGCAAAAGGTCCTTTTTTAAATTTTTTATCCGTGTAATATATTGTAGGTATGGATATGATAAGAATATTGTTTTGTCAAAATAATTATACCTCTTGATGTGGGAAGTGTGTCAGACGACCATTAATTTGTATTTTTAAAAAATACCTATTTCCTATTTTTAATTACACTATTTTATTTTCTTTGATCTCAAATACTACATTCTTTCTCGTCATATCCTTTCCCAGGATGGAAAAAGGTATTTTGTTTTTGATAGTATGAGATTTTCACTTCCTATTGACCTCTATACGCATTATATACAGCTTGCAATTGGATGGAAAATGTAGCTTACTAGCTTTATATTTTTTTTTTTGCTGATTGCGATAATTCGTAAAAGGTGGAATGTTAGAGAAAATATAACTCGTATCTTATATTCTAAATGAAATTCGCTTTTAAATATAAAAATATATAATTACATTTTTTCTCAAACGATATATAACAATTTTATTGTAAATAAAAAAACCAAATGAAGATAAACCTAGAATATAGGTAACAGAAAAAATATTTAATAATCCTTAAGATAAAAAATTTATAGAGGTAAATTAAATTAAAAAATTGGTTGAGAGATTTACTGCGCACAAATATTAACTCAGTATGTACGCATTACTTGTCCCAATGACATACAGGTGTACCAATAAAGAACATCCGTGAGGCATGTGAGAGTTTTTTTCATTACCCTTGTAAAGACTTCCAGTGGGTTGTGAATAAATTACCCCATTCCTCCAGCCACACTATCAGCATTGAGATAATATAATTAGTGTAATTAAATTTGTTTACCTTTTGATTGAGATACAGATGGAAATAATTGAATATTAGGCACAATTAGTGTAAGTAAATAATTGATCAATGGTCTAACATTGTACTTTAACGTAGCAAGCATTATGTTTTAAAGGGAAAAAATATTGTTATGTTTGTATAAGTGGTGTCAGATGGAGATTAGTCACCAAACTGATCCGAAAGCCCTATACAATAAATCGTCATATCTTAATTTATAATAACAACGAACATCTCACATTGTCACAACGATTGTCATTTAAAATATATATTTCATTGTACATTGCCCAAGAGAAAATAATCTTAAGAACTTCATTCCTAAATATCTATATTAAAAACTTACCAATAAAGAAATCCTGTAACACAGATTAAATGGTTTGAGTTATGGTGTACATCAAATCCCCACAGAACCTGTTTTGCGCATAGGCAGAAAATATGGAAATTTGCACCTTTGGATTGGAGTCATGGGTAAAGATCAAATTCAACTCTCTAGTTATTTTAGTGATACTCCATCTCATGTTACTTCAAAACATAGCGTTGCACAGCAACGTAAAGTATCGTAGAAAAAATACAAATATACATGGATACTCATTCAAAATGCACTGTTTCTACTGGGACTCCAGGTTATAGTAATCCAAAACTAGGTTTTGGGCAGCGATGTAACGTATCAAAGACAGCAACATACATAGAGACCAATGTAAACTAAATTTATTCATCTGTGATTCCAGGTCATGTACTCCTAAACTTGGTGTAGAACAGTGATGTAACGTAGGAAATATATAAATAGACATGGATACCAACGTAAACTGAGTTTCTTGTGATGGCACTCCAGGTTATGTTTCACAGATTGATAACGTAGGAAAGATAGAGAACATACGGAATCCCAAGTTGTTTCTACTGAGACTTTAGTTCACATTGTTTTATAACATGATGTTTGACAGAGAGTTTACTTTCAAAAGATAACAGTACATTTTCAGCTGTTTGCACACTTCCAGGGTGCATATACGAGTATCTAGGTCAAATCATTTCTAAATCTGGTTATGTACAGACAGATAACATAGAAAATATAACAGTTCATACAACTCCACGCTTCCAAACATATTTTACAACACATTTAACTAACAACAGTTTCTATAAAGAGTTGGAAGAGAATAGTTGTTTTTTTTCTAGCAGTAATATTTGTGGACTTAAAAAGTTTTAAAAAAGCGACAAATATTTTACAATGCAATAAAATATAGCTTACATTAAATATATCAGTAAAATAATAAAAAAAGATACCTCACGCAAACGTCTGTTTAACCCATTAAAAATATTACACATGCATCTGAATTTTCAATTAAAAGGCTAAACAATAAAGTCATTATAAAATGCAGGTTGAAATTATTGAATTTTATCTGTTAATTGTTATTATTGCACAAACGTGTTAAAAACGTGCTGTAATAACACAGTATACTCTTTATTCCCCAAATTAAAGTAACAATAATTCAGCTGCAAGTTACTGTGGACTTCTATTCTATAAAGGAATATGTTGAAGAAAATAATCGATTTGCCTTTATTGTTTTATTTACTGAGATTGTCCGAATGGGCTTTTACTTTGGGATGTGCTTATTCCGGGGGATTTTCTGTGTCTCTTTACTATAGATAATTAATATAAATAATTGAAATAAATCCTCACATATAATTTAGCTAACATCTCATAAAAATAGAAATCTTCCTTTCGTATAATGTTTTGTAGTCATTATATTGTTTTTAAAAATATTTACAAACCTTATACACTTATATAGTGATGCGTCCGAATTACACATTTAAAGTGAAAACTTCTTTAAAGCCTATGGAAAGGACTACTTTTTGGAAAGAAGAAGAACTCTTTGTTCGAATCATACGTACGCGTAATGTATACATAGGTATACGAATAAAATTGAACTATAACCAACACTAAGTTATATACAAAGTATTTTTTGGCATTATTCAACAGCCGATTCCTTACTGTAAACTTTCTAATTGTATGTAATTTAAATTTAAAGTTAAATATTCAATATTAGATAAGAATTAAGTGATATCAAAAAATAATTTATGTTTCATTTCTTGTTGCAGAAATCCATAAATAATCATATTCCTTAAATATATTAAATCTGTCCCTCTTCCAGTCTTCGTCTCTCTCTCTTTTCTCTGTACATATATATATATATATATATATATATATATATATATATATACATATATATATATATAATATATATATATATATATATATATATATATATATACAGAGAAAAGAGAGATAGATAGATAGAGAGAGAGAGAGAGAGAGAATGAGAGAAGAGAAATACATATAAAAATAAAATACAGTAGCTATTTTCAATATATCGTAGGTAATTTTACTTTCTTCATTATCGATTGTTAAAATATAATTTTAATCCTTATTGCGAATATTACATTTTATTTGAAGCTAATATTAGTCAATAAATTCACTCTACTTTTAGATAATGAGATATACATTCTTTGTAAATTTTTCTAAAATATAATATTTTTACGCTTTCCGCATATTTATTTTTTACAAGCACTTAAAATTGAATTGGTTAGCTTATTAAGGGAATCTTTGATATTATAGAGGACAAAATGTTGTCTTTTTATAAGGCGTTCCATGTGGGCTCGGTTTTAAGTCTATCAGCCAGTAGGACTGTTTATGGATCATAATACTTCAAATGATAAGAAATGAGTTAGATTTGTATAGTTGTGAATTTAGTATTGACATATGCTGGCAAAGTAGAAGATATAGAAGGACTTATCACATAGAGTGCAAAGAGTCCTGTTCTCAATGAAGAGATGCACCGCCTCGCTACCCGAATCCCACTCGGCACAGACACTATTTCACGTCTCCCATGGCCCAAATTATACTCCTCCCTTTATCAATATAAAGATAGAAGCATATTTATCTTTAAAACCTTTAATTACGCATCTTCGTATTACACATACTAATAGCCTAGTGCATCTAATGCAGTATAAGTGCTCATAATCTTATAGCACTTTGTTTAGCTTGGCCAATTCTTAGAAACATTGTCGAAGGCAAAGCGTTGTGCCTAATGATAACTAGTCCATGGTTTTAAATTTTAATCCGGTTTTAATGATGATGTTTTTAAAGTAAAGCCGTATGATGTCTTGAATGATGCCGGATTAGAATAAACATCTGTGGTTGAAAACTAATTTGCTCCTTAAAAATAAAATGTCACCAAAATGACAAACAATTCTAAAAACTTTAGTTGACTCATTTACGAATGTAGGAAACAGCAATTATACTGAACTGCAATAAGTTAGACAAATTGTAAAAGATGTTCTACAAGGCACAAAAAAATTGTAGCGACAGTAATATTATGTTTCCGAAATATCTTGTAAAATATAACATTTTACTTTTCGTATAATACTTATTTTAATACATTAATACTGGTAGATGGGTAGTTTGTTCTTCGGCTTGTAAATATGTTTATATATATATATATATATATATATATATATATATATATATATATATATATATATATATATATATATATATATATATATATATATACATATATATAT
Source organism: Prosapia bicincta (assembly GCA_036971475.1). Lineage (NCBI taxonomy): Eukaryota > Metazoa > Arthropoda > Insecta > Hemiptera > Cercopidae > Prosapia > Prosapia bicincta. The sequence goes on from JBAIZL010000001.1 coordinate 183,964,492, forward strand.
ATATATATATATATATATACATATATATATATATATATATTTATATATATATATATATATATATATATATATATATATATATATATTATATATATATATATATATATATATATATATATATATATATATATATATACATCCCGCTATCAATATGGCAGCATTTCATTTTGCAACCATATGGCAGCCACTTGAAAGAGTGGAGTATAAATGTTTTTCGTCGTGTATAATTTATTTCTAATAAACATGATACTACTCCATGTACTTTAATTTTATAAATTCTTAAAAATACAAAATTGACTGAAGTACTATCAATACTGCAGCATTTCATTCAGGCATCAATATGGCAGCCAGTGTATATTTTCGTTCAGTCTAATAACAATATGGCAGTCGGTGTGTATATTATTCCTACGCTACTAACGATACGAGAACCAACAGTGTTGCCACTATGGTGCTACTATCTGACTAGTCAAATGTTTAGACTCTAAGACACGTGTGTGTAATCACGGTAAAAACACAAACATTAGTATGGCCCTTCTTCATTTCAGCTGGCCAATTATTTACTCAACTCACATAAGTCTTAGTTGTTAGTTTTCATAAACGTGTACAACTATCGAAACCTGACGGGAATACAAGTGTGTGCCTCTACAGGAGTAGCAAAAGGATCAATTAGGGTAAAATATCGGAACAAAAAAAAAGCTAGGAAATAATCAATTGGGATGTTTTTAAGGATGCTGAGTCCACTACTGTGAACAAAATTAAACGGGGATGAACGGGTGGGGCTCTATAGGAGTTATAAAGGAGGATTTTGACTTGGGGTCAAAATGACAAAGCCAAAAAAAAACTAGAAAATGATCAGTCGGAGGTTTTAATGGTGCTGAGTCTTTTACCGTTATCGAACGTAATGGGGATACACAGGTGATCCTCTATGGGAGTAGCAAATGATAAATTGGAGTATAAATGTGATAAGGCAAAACAAAGCTAGAATATGATCAATCGTAGTGTTTTGGAAGTAAGCTGAGTCCAATACCGTCTTCCATATTAATCGGGAATGCACGGATGTGGCTCTACGGGAGTAGAAAAGGGGTAGAATAGTGGTACAATTGTCAGAAGGCAAAAAAAAAAATTGAAAATGATCATTCGGGTGGGTTTTAATGGTACTGAGTCTTTCACCGTTATCGAACGTCAATGGGGATACGCGGGTGACCCTCTATGGGAGTAGCAAATGATGAAATGGAGTATAATTAATTGTGACATGGCAAAACAAAGCTAGAATATGATAAATCGTAGTGTTTTGGAGGGTTCTGAGTAGAATACCGCCTTCAATATTATAATGGGATGCACGGGTATGGCTCTACGGGAGTAGAAAGGGGATGAATTGGGGTAAAATGTTCAGAAGGCAAAAATACAATGGAAAATGATCACTCGGGTGTTTTAAAGGTGCTGAGTCTTTTACCGTTATCGAAAGCCAATGGGGATACATGGGTGATCCTCTATGGGAGTAGCAAATGATGAATTGGAGTATAAATCTGAAAAGGCAAGACATAAGCTAGAGTATGATCAAACGTGGTGTTTTTTAGGTTGGTGAGTGCAATACCGTCTTCCATATTAATCGGGAATGCACTGGTGTGGCTTTAAGGGAGTAGAAAAGGGGTAAATTAGGGTAAAATTGTCAGAAGGCAAAAAACAATTGAAAATGATCATTCGGGTGGGCTTTAATGGTGCTGAGTCGTTTACCATAATCGAACGTCAATGAGGATACACGGGTGACCCTCTATGAGAGTAGCAAATGATGAATTGGGGGTATAATTGTGAGAAGGCAAAAAAAAACTAGAAAATGATCAATCGTAGTGTTTTGGAGGGTGCTGAGTCCAATACTGTCTACATTATTAAACAGGGATGCTCGGGTGTTGCTCTACGAGAGTAGGAAATTGCTAATTTGGGGTAAAATTGTCAGAAGGCAAAAAAAATATATATAATGATCACTCGGGGAGTTTTAATGGTGCTGAGCCTTTTACCGTTATCGGTCGTCAATGGGGATATACGGGTGATCCTCTATGGGAGGAGCAAATGATGAATTGGAGTATAGACCTAATTGTGAGAAGAGAAGGTAAAATAGTGATAGAATATTATGACTTGTAAAGTGAAACATTCAACCAAATAAGATTTTATTCTGGTATTTTTATCCTTTGGAGGGCATGAACTAGCTGAAGTAAACAGATACTATCATGAAGTAACTATAATGGTCCCTGCCACAAGATTAAAACTGATAAAACTGAATGATGTGGTCAACCTTTCAGAGATCGAAAATAAACATTACACAAACACGTACATGACGGTTTCTATCCCAGACGCTACTTGGTCACATGTTACAATGCGACATTTATACCGCCATTTCTCCCTCTAATTTCAACATACAACCACACGGGACGTCTCTTTACAATCTGTTTCGTTTCAGCTACAATAGTACATAGTTGTCCTAAGTTGTCTTAGAAATTGTCACACTGATTGTTAAAATTCTATTATTCGTTATTTTTAATATGAATTAACGAAATGAAACTTAACAAATTTATTGTTTGTAATATAAACAAATATCCACAAATAAATTTAAACCCTCAATTTAATTCATTTCTTTATTTAGGCTAGTACACACGCCACTGTCTTATAAAAGATATTACTCTCTTTGACGTATGTTTTGATAAAGAAAGGAGGCACTTGCTAAACCTATGCCTTACGGGTCGCGTTCTTCGTGTCATTCTTCCAGGTCATTGGAAAAAATTAAAATTAATAAATCCACCTATTTTAATCCTTGCTATTTAAAAATTTCCCCGCCCCATTGAAGGTGTTCAGAACTCTGTCGAATATTAGGAATAGTTCTCCAGGGAAAAAATACAGGAGTGCAAGTAGACGATTGTTTTGTGAATCAGCAGGTTAGGTGTAGACCGGTATCCATCGATTCTCTAGATTGGTTACATGTTTTCAAACCCTCAACAGATCTGCAACTAAATGAACGGTTTCATCTTTAACAATATTCAATCTAGCTACTTATTAGCAAATAAATATAAAATCCTAATATAAAAAAAATCTCATAAAATAACACTCGATAGTTTACGAGACTGTACCACTCCCATTATATTACATATGTCAATTCCTTCAAACATACACTGTTGGTTCGCTGGGACATACAGCTGTGACACAATTCTGATATGGAAATATAAACAGCCGACACTCTGAAAGACATTCTGACGCGTTTGTTTACTTGATGACCAAACTTATCTTAATGGTCCGGTCAATGCATCTCGTTCTTTTCCCTTGGTGCTCTTAGATACTATAGGATGGATAAAGTATTTATTTTTTAACTTAACTTGCTTTTCAAATTAATTGTCATAGCATCTCTATCAGATTTTAAGGATCTAAAAGTGACTATTATTTGCTGTATATTCTTACAGTTTCGTAACATTGCAAACATGGTAACACTAGTCTGCAACACATGTATTACTACATACACACTACTATAATCGTAAATTTAAAAAAACTATAAATAAGTAGACCTTATATTTTTTCAACCTTTATATAACTTAGAATAAACGACAAAAAAGGGAAATTTTTGACCCACATCATTTCATCGACTTATCTTTATCAGCTTATATATCCAGAAATCTTATTATGCCAATATCTACAAATTCCAAGCTTAAACTTTAACTGCCGTCATCTGTATAGATAAATTGTTATAAACAATGTAGAATTTGTCCAGCAACAAAAAATAGAAAGACTGGTCCTAGCCAAACAAAGATAAAGGCTCGCACTCGACAAGTACTCTCGTGGACGAAGGCTCGGAAAACTGACTTTCTGCATTCTATCTTTTCCATCCCTTTTCTCATTTACATACGGCGTAAACGTAAATAATTTATGGTATCTTCCCAACGTCAAAATGGTCGTATAAAGACGGAAACATTTGTTTCTATACTCGAATTTAGCCGCTGGTAGTCTATATTTTATTTTATTAATATGTTTATTGAATACATTGGTATTAACCTTTAGTAAATATATATGGAGTAGGCCATATTAAGTGTTACATCTGTTAATACATGTGTTGCAGACTAGTGTTACCATGTTTGCAATGTTACGAAACTGTAAGAATATACAGCAAATAATAGTCACTTTTAGATCCTTAAAATCTGATAGAGATGCTATGACAATTAATTTGAAAAGCAAGTTAAGTTAAAAAATAAATACTTTATCCATCCTATAGTATCTAAGAGCACCAAGGGAAAATAACGAGATGCATTGACCGGAACATTAAGATACGTTTGGTCAACAAGTAAACAAACGCGTCAGAATGGCTTTCGGAGTGTCGGCTGTTTATGTTTCCATATCAAAATTGTGTCTGTAAATACATAGCATAGTTCTCTCCAAGATAAGGTCGCGAAGCCACAGCTGTATGTCCTAAAATAGCATGTTTACAAATTCCTGAAATACTTACATCGAGGACTCTAATGAAACACTTGGCAACGGGTATTAAAGAGGTAATACCACCAAGGTATTAAAGAGCTAGCGTTATTTATAGGCCATACAGCATCATTTTTATCAATAATAACATTATATATATTTTTTTCATCCAAATACTCAAAAATAGTTTGAAAGATATAAATAATGTAGATAAGAAAGAACACCTGGATATATACACACATTCTATGACCATAAGGGCAAAACATTTTAAGTACTTATTTAAGGATACCTGTATCATAGGTGTTAATAAGCCAATTAAACTAGAGAGCAGTTCAGGCGGTTTAAGCAATATAAATAAATAAATATTGGTGGTAAATATTTAATATTCTTTATTTCTACATCTCTGAAGATTATATGTAAGGATATAGTTCTTCCCAATGTGTATTGCAGTGTAGCAAGAAATCAAAACGTTTTCAGAAAGCAATGTAATAAATCTATTATGTTTATCCTCGATATTCTAGTCCCAAGAGTAACTTTAATATCTATGGGATTTTCACTCACTTTAGAGTTGCATGAAAAACTGGTTCAAGTATGGTGATCATTGGTACGGAAACAAATACAGTAGTGCATGGATAATTCGAGGTAGATGGCACCGAGAAACCGTCGGATTACCGAAAACTTGGATTACACGGAAATAGCTTCCTGTACACTAGAAAAAAACAGGAGTTCTAATGAACCCTAATACTATAATTAGGAATGCACAAAATACGTATGTAGAACTTTATTGATTACAGTACATACATAAATTAATGTTGCTTGGCTCTCCAAGACCACTGTACTGAATCTTGCTTGCAAGGATACTATACGATATGAATACCATACTAAGTATCGGCAATTATAGCTAGAAAATAGCCGATGCCCGTTGTAAACTTTATCAGGACGCCCAATGTTTTGATCGTAGATAGTCTTTTTGTTCGCCTACCATAAAAATAAAACGAGATTATCAGTAAATCTGAAGTATAGTGAAAAATTACCGTGATCATCGGTAGTAAATATTTATGATTATCAACGTCTAAAGATTGACTACAAAACGTTTTATAAGCACTTGGTTAGGGTTGCTTAACTGAAGTAATTTTCTATCAACGAAGAATAGAGAATATTCAAATTGAAATATTAAGTTTGTAATTAGGAGTTATTTATTAACTGGTATTGCTAGTGATAGGATTCGTAAAATATATACTCGAATATATAGACGAAAAACATTTATACTCCACTCTTTCAAGTGGCTGCCATATGGTTGCAAAATGAAATGCTGCCATATTGATAGCGGGATATATATATATATATATATATATATATATATATATATATATATAAATATATATATATATATATATATATACACACACATATATATAAATATATATATATATATATGTATATATATATATATATATATATATATATATATATATATATATATATATAAACATATTTACAAGCCGAAGAACAAACTACCCATCTACCAGTATTAATGTATTAAAATAAGTATTATACGAAAAGTAAAATGTTATATTTTACAAGATATTTCGGAAACATAATATTACTGTCGCTACAATTTTTTTGTGCCTTGTAGAACATCTTTTACAATTTGTCTAACTTATTGCAGTTCAGTATAATTGCTGTTTCCTACATTCGTAAATGAGTCAACTAAAGTTTTTAGAATTGTTTGTCATTTTGGTGACATTTTATTTTTAAGGAGCAAATTAGTTTTCAACCACAGATGTTTATTCTAATCCGGCATCATTCAAGACATCATACGGCTTTACTTTAAAAACATCATCATTAAAACCGGATTAAAATTTAAAACCATGGACTAGTTATCATTAGGCACAACGCTTTGCCTTCGACAATGTTTCTAAGAATTGGCCAAGCTAAACAAAGTGCTATAAGATTATGAGCACTTATACTGCATTAGATGCACTAGGCTATTAGTATGTGTAATACGAAGATGCGTAATTAAAGGTTTTAAAGATAAATATGCTTCTATCTTTATATTGATAAAGGGAGGAGTATAATTTGGGCCATGGGAGACGTGAAATAGTGTCTGTGCCGAGTGGGATTCGGGTAGCGAGGCGGTGCATCTCTTCATTGAGAACAGGACTCTTTGCACTCTATGTGATAAGTCCTTCTATATCTTCTACTTTGCCAGCATATGTCAATACTAAATTCACAACTATACAAATCTAACTCATTTCTTATCATTTGAAGTATTATGATCCATAAACAGTCCTACTGGCTGATAGACTTAAAACCGAGCCCACATGGAACGCCTTATAAAAAGACAACATTTTGTCCTCTATAATATCAAAGATTCCCTTAATAAGCTAACCAATTCAATTTTAAGTGCTTGTAAAAAATAAATATGCGGAAAGCCTAAAAATATTATATTTTAGAAAAATTTACAAAGAATGTATATCTCATTATCTAAAAGTAGAGTGAATTTATTGACTAATATTAGCTTCAAATAAAATGTAATATTCGCAATAAGGATTAAAATTATATTTTTACAATCGATAATGAAGAAAGTAAAATTACCTACGATATATTGAAAATAGCTACTGTATTTTATTTTTATATGTATTTCTCTTCTCTCATTCTCTCTCTCGCTCTCTCTCTCTCTCTCTATCTATCTATCTCTCTTTTCTCTGTATATATATATATATATATATATATATATATATATATATATATATGTACAGAGAAAAGAGAGAGAGACGAAGACTGGAAGAGGGACAGATTTAATATATTTAAGGAATATGATTATTTATGGATTTCTGCAACAAGAAATGAAACATAAATTATTTTTTGATATCACTTAATTCTTATCTAATATTGAATATTTAACTTTAAATTTAAATTACATACAATTAGAAAGTTTACAGTAAGGAATCGGCTGTTGAATAATGCCAAACAATACTTTGTATATAACTTAGTGTTGGTTATAGTTCAATTTTATTCGTATACCTATGTATACATTACGCGTACGTATGATTCGAACAAAGAGTTCTTCTTCTTTCCAAAAAGTAGTCCTTTCCATAGGCTTTAAAGAAGTTTTCACTTTAAATGTGTAATTCGGACGCATCACTATATAAGTGTATAAGGTTTGTAAATATTTTTAAAAACAATATAATGACTACAAAACATTATACGAAAGGAAGATTTCTATTTTTATGAGATGTTAGCTAAATTATATGTGAGGATTTATTTCAATTATTTATATTAATTATCTATAGTAAAGAGACACAGAAAATCCCCCGGAATAAGCACATCCCAAAGTAAAAGCCCATTCGGACAATCTCAGTAAATAAAACAATAAAGCCAAATCGATTATTTTCTTCAACATATTCCTTTATAGAATAGAAGTCCACAGTAACTTGCAGCTGAATTATTGTTACTTTAATTTGGGGAATAAAGAGTATACTGTGTTATTACAGCACGTTTTTAACACGTTTGTGCAATAATAACAATTAACAGATAAAATTCAATAATTTCAACCTGCATTTTATAATGACTTTATTGTTTAGCCTTTTAATTGAAAATTCAGTTGCATGTGTAATATTTTTAATGGGTTAAACAGACGTTTGCGTGAGGTATCTTTTTTTATTATTTTACTGATATATTTATTGTAAGCTATATTTTATTGCATTGTAAAATATTTGTCGCTTTTTTAAAACTTTTTAAGTCCACAAATATTACTGCTAGAAAAAAACAACTATTCTCTTCCAACTCTTTATAGAAACTGTTGTTAGTTAAATGTGTTGTAAAATATGTTTGGAAGCGTGGAGTTGTATGAACTGTTATATTTTCTATGTTATCTGTCTGTACATAACCAGATTTAGAAATGATTTGACCTAGATACTCGTATATGCACCCTGGAAGTGTGCAAACAGCTGAAAATGTACTGTTATCTTTTGAAAGTAAACTCTCTGTCAAACATCATGTTATAAAACAATGTGAACTAAAGTCTCAGTAGAAACAACTTGGGATTCCGTATGTTCTCTATCTTTCCTACGTTATCAATCTGTGAAACATAACCTGGAGTGCCATCACAAGAAACTCAGTTTACGTTGGTATCCATGTCTATTTATATATTTCCTACGTTACATCACTGTTCTACACCAAGTTTAGGAGTACATGACCTGGAATCACAGATGAATAAATTTAGTTTACATTGGTCTCTATGTATGTTGCTGTCTTTGATACGTTACATCGCTGCCCAAAACCTAGTTTTGGATTACTATAACCTGGAGTCCCAGTAGAAACAGTGCATTTTGAATGAGTATCCATGTATATTTGTATTTTTTCTACGATACTTTACGTTGTTGTGCAACGCCATGTTTTGAAGTAACATGAGATGGAGTATCACTAAAATAACTAGAGAGTTGAATTTGATCTTTACCCATGACTCCAATCCAAAGGTGCAAATTTCCATATTTTCTGCCTATGCGCAAAACAGGTTCTGTGGGGATTTGATGTACACCATAACTCAAACCATTTAATCTGTGTTACAGGATTTCTTTATTGGTAAGTTTTTAATATAGATATTTAGGAATGAATTTCTTAAGATTATTTTCTCTTGGGCAATGTACAATGAAATATATATTTTAAATGACAATCGTTGTGACAATGTGAGATGTTCGTTGTTATTATAAATTAAGATATGACGATTTATTGTATAGGGCTTTCGGATCAGTTTGGTGACTAATCTCCATCTGACACCACTTATACAAACATAACAATATTTTTTCCCTTTAAAACATAATGCTTGCTACGTTAAAGTACAATGTTAGACCATTGATCAATTATTTACTTACACTAATTGTGCCTAATATTCAATTATTTCCATCTGTATCTCAATCAAAAGGTAAACAAATTTAATTACACTAATTATATTATCTCAATGCTGATAGTGTGGCTGGAGGAATGGGGTAATTTATTCACAACCCACTGGAAGTCTTTACAAGGGTAATGAAAAAAACTCTCACATGCCTCACGGATGTTCTTTATTGGTACACCTGTATGTCATTGGGACAAGTAATGCGTACATACTGAGTTAATATTTGTGCGCAGTAAATCTCTCAACCAATTTTTTAATTTAATTTACCTCTATAAATTTTTTATCTTAAGGATTATTAAATATTTTTTCTGTTACCTATATTCTAGGTTTATCTTCATTTGGTTTTTTTATTTACAATAAAATTGTTATATATCGTTTGAGAAAAAATGTAATTATATATTTTTATATTTAAAAGCGAATTTCATTTAGAATATAAGATACGAGTTATATTTTCTCTAACATTCCACCTTTTACGAATTATCGCAATCAGCAAAAAAAAAAATATAAAGCTAGTAAGCTACATTTTCCATCCAATTGCAAGCTGTATATAATGCGTATAGAGGTTAATAGGAAGTGAAAATCTCATACTATCAAAAACAAAATACCTTTTTCCATCCTGGGAAAGGATATGACGAGAAAGAATGTAGTATTTGAGATCAAAGAAAATAAAATAGTGTAATTAAAAATAGGAAATAGGTATTTTTTAAAAATACAAATTAATGGTCGTCTGACACACTTCCCACATCAAGAGGTATAATTATTTTGACAAAACAATATTCTTATCATATCCATACCTACAATATATTACACGGATAAAAAATTTAAAAAAGGACCTTTTGCCTCTTGCTTAGGTTAAGTTGAAGCAATTGTGGTAGTTTAGCGACGGTTAGCGAGGTACTATAGAAATTTCCACCCTGTCGAGAATCAGCTTTCCCAGTGGAATCCCTTTACGTGAGGTACGTAGGTACATTACGTTGTGTAGAAACCAACACCTGCTATTATCAGTGTGTGTTAGATTGCAGTCATCAGACAGAAATCACAAAACCCAATGGTTTATTAAATCACCCCCCCCCGCTGTTTGCACCTGGCAGTGTAATGGCCCGTATGCAGTAATTATTAACGCATTATATTTCCTCTCACCTTTGTTGCGCTCTTGGTTCCAAGGAAGAATGTTACGCGTCACTAATTTTGGTAAACAATGATTTTCAGTGCGTTATTAAGAGGATCTATACACTAGGATAGGCTTGCAACGGTTGAGCTGCTGACTAATGTTAAACTATAATAAGCTTCAATCGTTTATCAATTTGTGTGTTTTATATAAATACAGTATGCTGTCATCATCTTTTACGTCTTGTAATGGTACAATACGGTCCTTTAAAGGGCTGCTGCCATATGAAAATAGTAGGACCGGTTTTATTTTTCAATTTATACTTTGCTATTTTTCCTTCATGCTATTTTTCTGTCTAAATTTTAGCTACATAAAATAGAGACGGTAATATTTTGCCTGAATACATATTTTAGTTTCGAAGCAAGAGATTGAATACTTACACGACAGACCGACTGTGTGTACTCGAGTAGACGTATTTATTGATTTTGAACATTAAATTAAGAAAGTTATGTAAAGAATGTTTTCCAAACGTCTAAAATATTTCAACTTTCAGGAAATAAAGGTATATTGCTCCGTAAAGTATTACAGCATTTGAACACATTTCGGGATCAAGGGCTATTGATTAGGGTAGAATTTTCGGTTCAGTTGAAATTATTGAGGGGTATGTTTTTAAAAAATAGAGAGATTGATGGGTTTCAATGGATCTGAACGCATAAAGCTAAATACTCTATACTCTGATCTGTAAGTAGGATGTTTTTTTTGCTTCATGGAAATAGTTAACTATTGTATACCACTATTTTATTATTTTTTTAAAACAAAGTATAAGCTATTTTCCCTCTAGAGACGTTTGGTTTTAAATCATTTGGAAATAAAATTTAATGACAGAGATAAGGCCACTAACAGATCTTATGTCTGCCGCCTATAGAATATATATCCCAGATGTCCATACAATATACATTCGCACGGCCTATACACTGCTAATTTCAGCTGTCTATTCACTACATGAACTGCTTTCTATACACTGTGTATACCCACTGATAATACACTACATTACCCCCTTATTGTATATTATATATTTACACTCTTATACCCAGTATACCCTCGCCCTCTATACGCTGTATACCTTCGCTGTCTAAATGATGTATATTATTCTTCTTCTTACCATATTAATGTATCTGAGCGACAAAGTGGCCATTATTGTTGAGATTTGTTTCTATTAGATTTGGTATTCGGATGTTTATATTATTATATGAATTCCAGAGCTGTACCAAGCCTGTTGTCCACTGGCTGGCAAGCTTAAATCCCTTAGTGTTTGAGCACTATGATTTTCTTTTTACAAAGCTAGAGATTTCCTTTAACAGCTTCTGTCTCACTATCTTTTGTATTTATACACTATATAAGGAAAAAGAGTTACCAGGGGTTTTAAGGCCTTTCTGTCGTATTAGACGCCATCACGATAATAAGGGATCTATCCATATATTGTAACTCATATTAACTTTCCATTAAACCACCAGTGAATTTAACTTTTGCTCGAAAACCACTTTTAAATTGATACAACTTTTACCCAATCCGTAGCAAGAACCTTTGGAATTGTGAAGTAAGCGCAAACATTAACACGCGTAATAGCTCTAAAGCACATACCAGTAATCGCTTTTATCGTATTGGGTTGATTGTGTAAACCTAATAGGCTTCTTAGAAATGTTAACTGGTAGAATGCGACGGAGCGGCATATTGACTGGTAGGCCTACAATCTAATTCTAATTTATCGGGTTAACACACGTATCGTTAGTCCAGCCAAATATCTATTACTACCTTTAGAACATTGTTATTACATAAAGACTATACTGTCACTTTTTACAAACTTCATAGACAAACTAAAAATAAAAAAAATATAAAAAGTAAAGTTATATTTTATTTAATCTGATTGACTTTATTATAAATGGTTTTAAGTATAATAACTCTCTTGTAGGATCCAAACAGTCCACGGTAAGACTAACCGATATGTGGTCAAAATACAGACCACATATGTAGTCAAAAAAGGATGAGGATCTTTGAGTAATAAAAAGGTTACTGACAGTCTATCTAACATAAAAATTATATACACTGAAACATCCAGTGCAGTGTTTTATGAATTTATTGCTTTTCGTGAGTATCTGTAACCACAATTGAATTGAAATTTGAAACATTATTAATGTCAAGCAAAACAACCATGAAATAAAACGGTTTTGTCTGAATTTTAAAGGCAAAACGTAATTAACGATGTTACAAATAATTTTGAAAAATTATTTTCCTCGGGTAAAATGTAAAGACTAAGCACATTAACAAATCAAAACTAAATGCGAATTTACAAAGTACAAATTCCCCTGAAGGGCCCGCAATGTTGAAAGCTTCGCAACTCATTAAACAACCCTGTTTCATTTAATTTACAACTTCATTCGCTGTGAGTGGCTTTGTGTACTTTCTCTTTTTATCTGTTTGTTTGTTATATCTGAAGTTGATTTTATTCCCACTTTTCATTTATCTTTGGGCGAATATTTTTCTAAATGAAGACATCGCTATTAGGTTTTACTCTCTTTAATTTTGGAGTCAAAAGAATAACATTTTCTTACTATTGCTGCATAATTTAGATAGAAAATTTCCAAAAGTTAGTTTGGAGAGGATAGTACCAAAGGGGAAGACATCAATGAGCGATTGAAGTCTCGGACACCGAAGTCTCCCACTAAACTTCTATTTTCGGCCTAACTTTACGTGAATGAGCATCGACATTTGGTCTGGGTGAATTATTTATCGTAGTGAGTTTGAAGTCTAGAAAAGTAAATAAGTAAAGAACTCTTAAGATGAAAAAAAACGAGAAAGTTTCAAGACGTATTTTCCTACCATATTTTAACCCACAGGCCAATTAGAGCTATACAAAATTAATTATATATAACTAGGTTAGAGTTCTCAGAATTAAAATAAGTTAGATTTTATAAAAATAAAAAGCACTGTATTGAATTAATTCACCTAGAGTAAAATATCTGGTAGACGACTGTAGTAAATGTATACTACAAAATATATATAAAGCCGTTGTATATGTAAAAAAGGCTTGAATATAGTCGTGTGACGGATATGATGTACTAGTGAGGTTGTCAATTATAAAACTTTATCTATCTCCCAGATTTTTCAATATAGATTTTGTTTGAGGTTTCGTGTTTTATAATACAAAACAAAAAAATTGAAAAAATACTTAACACATGTGGAACAGGGCGTAATGGTAATAACTAAAATATATTTATAAGATAATACAATAAAATTATATAGGCTCACCAAAATCAAATTTATTTTGCTAACCATATATCTTAGGCATATTTATATTTCTTGATATTTGTAATAACAACGGGATTTATTATTACTTTTATTGTCCTTCCTATAATCCTAGGAATATCATTGTACTTTCTGTATATATATATATATATATATATATATATATATATATATATATATATATATATATATATATAAACCGATGAATCTCTCTGTGTGTTGTGTGTGTGCGTGTGTTTTGTGTTTGTATGTCTGTGTGTGTGTGTGTGTGTGTTTGTGTGGGTGTGGGTGTATGGGTGTGGGCGTTTGTGTGTGTATTTAAAAATATTAATTTTTAAATGTATTCAAACAACCTCAAAATTGACAGTACTTAAAATAAAAATTATTAGGTTATCAGTAATTAGTATATTTTACTGTTAAATACGTTCCTTTGCAAACATAGTTTTATTGTTATTTATTTATAGTTATTTAAATTAAAATTTTAATAGAAGTAATAACAAGCATATAAAACAAATCTAAAAACCTTAGATTTTCAAAGGAATATATATTAAAATCAGAAAGTCAGTTTCGTCGTCATTTAATAGAAGTTAAGGAGGTCGGAATAAAAAAACGTAATTATATAATTAATTCTGTAATTTACTACAAGTATTCTGTTAATCGCTTTTCTAAAAGCTTTTGTGGTTGTTCTTTTTAACGTGGAGCTTTTAGAGCGCAAAAATATTTTGTTATTACATCAAAGGTCATGCAGTAGAAATAAACAATATGATTAAAAAATAGTATCAAACGTACTGGAAGAAAAATATTGAACGCTTTGTAATTTTTTAATGATATTCAAATATGCACAATGTCAATGATTTAGTTTAACTTGGTATAGAGTAGAATAAAATGAGAAGCTTTGTGTTACTTTCTATTTATTAGAAACTATATATTAGGAATAAGCCAAGTGAAAGAGAATATATAATATAATATACAAAGGAGAGCAACAATAGTAGCATCATGGAGGAAATAAAATATAATTGTATTATGCAAAATTTTTTGCAAATACTGTCGTTAAATTCGATAGAACTGAATATTACTAATCTAGCTACCTTGCTTTGATTTTGAAAATCAAATGAAAAGAAATACCCTGGGACTCGAATGCGATAAGGACGTTGGAGGAACCATAAGAATAGAGAATAGTAATGACATGAACTTTTGGAGACCAGCAATCAAACACTTAGAAATTTAGCACTCTTGTCTTACACAAATTAATTCTTATATCTAGCTTTTAGCAATACGATTGTAGAACCGACATTTCTCCAACGGTAAAATACCACTTGGCACTGATCAGAAAAACGTATAGAATTTATTGCCCTTTAAAAGTTGAATTTGAACTTTGGGCTTCTTGTTATAATAGTATGGCTTTCTACCCCATAATACCCTTGCAAGCATTGCTATCCCTAGTGAAATAACACCCGTTATCACAATACCTAAACTCGAATTCTCATCATGAATAGTTTGTACATAAACTCCTGGACGCCAGAAATATTTTAAAACATTTGAAAGGGCAGGATACAAACATTGTAAGTAAGAATAACAAAATTATAATTCGGGTGATTTTATAACCATTATTTTGTATATTTTCAAACTCTCACCACTAAACGCCGTCCAACCAGTACCTCCGGACAGGGGAAGAATGTACGAGAGCCCTAAAGTAAAATTCCAAGACGAAATCCTCCTTCGAGTCGCAGGACTGGAAAGATGTTTGGCCATCACCCAACTTAATGCGGTATACTTGTCGGACGTAGAATACTGGTGCAATTTGTATCGCAGAAGCCTCCAGTGGCCATCCCTTTGGCACTCACGTAGAGTCTCATCTGTCCATCCCCGGTGACTTTCGATGGCGGCATTGAATTCAGCATCCTCAAAACCCCCCGAGTGGTTATGTTGCAGTGATTTTTTGACTTTAGACGTTTTCACCCCCAATTCACCCCTTTGGTACTCGTGGGGAACCATACCAGTGCATCCCCGGCGACTTTCAGCGACGGCATTAAATTCCGCCTTACCAAAATCCCCCGAGTGTTTATTTTGTAGTATTTTTTGTTTTTTTACTTTTTTACCTAAAATCATCCCTTTGGTACTAACGTAGATTCACAAATGTCCATCCTCGGTGACTCTAGATGACGTCATTGAATTTAGCATCCTCAGAAACCCTCGAACGGTCATTTTCCGGCGATTCTTAGGCATTTGATATTTTCACCCCAATTCATCCCTTTGGTACTCGCGTGGAACCACACCAATGCATTCCCGGTGAATTTCGGTGGCGGCATTGAATTCCGCCTCATCAAAATTCCCCGAGTCTTTATTTTCTAGTATTTTTTTTGCATTTGAGATTTCTACCCCAAATCATCCCTTTGGCACTAACGTAGAGTCTCAACTGTCCATCCCCGGTGACTTTCGATGGCGGCATTGAATTCAGCATCCTCAAAAACCCCCGAGTGGTTATGTTGCAGCGATTTTTTGACTTTAGACGTTTTCACCCCAATTCACCCCTTTGGTGTTCGTGGGGAACCATACCAGTGCATCCCCGGCGACTTTCGGTGACGGCATTAAATTCCGCCTTACCAAAATCCCCCGAGTGATTATTTTCTAGTAATTTTTTGACTTTTGACTTTTTTACCCCAAATCATCCCTTTGTTACTTACGTAGAGTCACATCCGGTTCATCCCCGATGACTCTAGATGACGCCATTGAATTTAGCATCTTCAAAAACCCCCAAATAGTCATTATCCCGCGATTTTTGGACATCTGACATTTTTACCATAATTCAACCCCTTTTGTACATGGGTTTAGCCTCACCAGTACATCCCCGGTGACTTTCGATGACGGCATTGAATTCAGCATCCTCAAAAACCCCCGAGTGGTCAGTTTCCAGCGATTCTTTGTCCAATTCAAATATATACATTATGTAGTACGATTGATATCTATGTGGATGCCAGCATTGTTGCCAAGTTTGTGGCTGTAATAATGTTAGGGAATGTTTGAAATATACAGTAAATTTATATACAGGAGGCGACTATGCTGCCCCTGGCGGAAATGTTACGATCTTCTGATATACAAATCCCGTTCACTATGCTATCACTACGAGTACCGTTTGGTTATTACAAATTATTTTAAAAATATTCAGAACGACCATAGAACTTCCAAATACAGTATAGCTCCAATAAAACACTTCTTTTTACACTTATTGACATGATTTTTATTTCCATTATTGTCAAAGGGTGTTATATTATCATGGATTACTATATGGCAGCCGTATACGGCTGCCACAAGTACCCGGCTGCCGGTTTGAATGCAAAATGACCAAAGTATTGTCTCCGTATTGTATTCGGCTGTATATATATATATATATATATATATATATATATATATATATATATATATATATATATATATATATATATATATATATATATATATATACAACCTGCTAACAATACGGAGACCATACATTGGTCATTTTGCATTCAAACTGGCAGCCGGGTACTTGTGGCAGCCGTATACGGGAGTGAACGGGATCTGTATATCACAAGTTCGTATTATTTCCACGTTTACGATAGATGGCAATCGTCTTAGATACGTCAAAAACAACTTGTGTCACGATCTTATCAGTATTCACAATATTTCCCCTACATTCCAAAATAAAATCAGTTAAATGCTCTTACCCTAACCCGGTCCTTATTCACGATCCATCCTTGCATTCCTCACATCGTACGTTTTGTGCCCTTACGCTGTGCAATTTCTTTATAATCAATAATTTCTCTCTTTTATAGGTTTTAGAAGTTAAAGTAAAGAACGATCACTTCAATTTCTGTGACCGATTTAACTGCTTGTTTATGATATAACGACCATCGTTACAGTGTAGTTTCCTCTCTGCTGCAGTCATTTAGTCTTTTCTCACCGATTTACGTAAACTTAGTTAATGTCGTACACGTGTCACTGGAATAAAAACACAACTATACAAATTCCCATTCACTCTTTATTAAATTTCTGTGTTTCGTTTGACTAGAATTATATTTCTTTTCTACTAAATATTAAATATACCTATATTTTCTGCATTTTGTATCACTAATATAGTGTTTAATTCACTTTCTTTTTAAATTTAATCGATTTTCATACCTCACGACAAATGAGATGAGAGCATAACGATTGTTATGGTGTGTGTGAAGTGGTTATTTAAAACGACCTTAGCCAATACTATTTTACGTTTAAATATATTACATTGATACTGTTTGAAGAAGAAATAAATATCAATTATAAAAGTTTATGTTGCTATTTCATGAAAAGGTAACGTGTTCAGTAACGTCAAAACTACAAATAACGGGTGATAGCTTATTAGTCACAGCTGTGCGAGCTTGAAATAAATCAAGATTTTTTCGCAAGGTATATTCACTTATAACTCGTGAAGCTAATATTGTTTACACTTTCGAAGTAAATTAAACTGAAATATAAAGTACATATAAAATGTTTTATTTTTCTTCCAGATACTTATTATTGCAGTAGTATTTGAAACTGGACTGTACATTGTGCGTGACGCAGTGCAAATGCAATATATGGCATCAAATGTATCCGGTGTAGCTTCTTCATGTCGGTTAGGGAAGTCAGTGAGTAGAAGAAATATGAAAACATATAAGAGAAAAAAGATAAAATTGAGGGTAAGCATTACTGAGATTTTGAGTAAGAGAACATGTTCAAAAGATTGCTATATTAAAAATTAAAGTTTTTAAATTTTGAGTAAATGCCAGTACAGAAAAAATGAGTCGATGAAGAACTATTGGACAACTCGTATAAATTGTGTAGATCCATTAAAAGTTTTTAGGAAAAATATTAAAATTCCTTCAGGTCGTAGCCAGGGGAGAATAGAAAACCAACTAAAAATATTGAAATTAAAAAATATGTGCTGAAGAAATATTTTATTCTATTTTCTAGATTATGAGCAAATGAAATTAATAACGTAATGTCAACAAACTCAAATGCATATCAGGATGATCAGGTATTACTCGAGTAAAATTTGCGGCAATATTTATGCTTTGCAACGAAATAGTCTAATATCAGGGCCTATGTTTAGGAAGAGACGGCATAACACTCAGGGAGCAATACAGATTCAATTTAATATATTTAGTTTACATTCTTCACACTTTATTCTTCGTTTTAATGGTGATAAGTAAAAGGTAGTCGAGAGCGTTTTCAGTGCGGTACATTGGATATGGACGTATTTATTTTCAGTTAGTTATAGAAAAATATATTGTGAATATATAATCATCCTCCAAGGCTCGGAATTAAGCAACGTTTAGAACCATTTACTTACTTACGTATTTACTTACAACGTAGCGCTACAGCCCGTGGTGGGCCTTGGCATTCATAACAATGTCCCTTCGTGTACATCTCTCTTTAACCTTCTTTAAACATTGATTCTGGATTCTTCGCAATGTATTACACAAGGAGTTCAGGTGTAATTAGGTCGCAAAATGTACTTTAAATGTCTACTACTACTACTACTACATAGTGCTATAGCCCGGCGTGCCCCTTGGCTTCCTTAACAATGTCCCGCCATGTACGTCTATCCTTAGCCTTCTGTTTCTATGCTGTAATGCCGAGTACCCTTAAATCTTCCTCAAGGTCCTGTAGCAATCGTCTTCTTGGTCGGCCAACTTTTCTTTTGCCAATCATAGTCCCATGGAAAAGTTTGTTTGGCAATCTATTTTTGGTCATACTTACCTTACCCAACCTTTCTAGACGTCGTATTTTAATAGACTGGACCACATTTCCATCTTTGTATAAGGAATACCACTCGGCAGTATATTGAAGCTTCCATACATTTGTTTGAACATCGTGGAGTGGACCATAAATTTTCATCAAAAGCTTACGCTCAAACAATGTCAACTAATTATTTATCACGGCGGTTAAAGACCACGTTTCTGCTCCATACGTTAGGACTGGCCGAATTAGAGTTTTATAGAGACGCACTTTAGTGGATTGAAACAATAGCATACTTATATACTCGTATTTTAGTAGTATGCTACATTAGATGCCTTTATTCTATTTGGGACTTCATTTATTGTTTTATTTTCATCATTCATTTCTGAAAACAAATATGTGAAACGTTTTAACAGAAATAACCATTTATATCCAAAGTCATAATGCTACGCCTGTACTAGTACTCATATATTTAGGGTTTCCCTATTTTATGCAGATACCTATCATGTTTGCTCTCATTATTGATTATAATAAAAGACTCTTTGAGCGATGGATTATTCCTGACAACCAAGCATTCAGCATAGGGATATAGACATATGTGACTGCATTAATGGATGAAATTCCCTGAGGAATCATCCTCCTTAAAACGCACATGTAAGGCCAGATGGAAGAGGTAAGCAGACAGGGTACAACCCTGTCTCACCCCATTCAGAATATGGAATTCGGGACTAATACCACCGCCTATTATAACTTTGTCGTCATAATCACACAATGTCATGTTGATCAGTCTGATCAACTTGTTTGGTACGTTGAAATCCTTTACAGTTTTGAGCAAATTTGCTCTGTTGACACTGACAAAAGCCTGCCGATAGTAAATAAAAATAAAATTAATGTCAATTTTATATTACCAACACCTCTCGGGTAGTTGTCTTAAAACCATTATCTGATCGGTTGTTCCCTTTCCTGGTCCGAAGTCCGCACTGATATTATATTACGATATTTTTAGCTAAGACGTTAAGCTTTTTCAGTATTATATTTGAAAATATTTTATATGCTACCGTGAAAAAAGATATTCCCCGATGATTACTGCATTCGAATTGGTCCCACGTTTTAAAAATAGGACTTATGACTCTAATTCTCCATTTTCTTGTCATGCATTCTCATTCCCATTAGTCTAGGATCAGTGAATATTATTGTGACTGTACAAATTCTCTACAATTTTTAAAAAAATCGGCTACAAGTTAGTCTTTACCAGGTGCTCTATTACTTTTCAGCTTTTGAATCGACTCCATAAAGTCATACGTGTCCAGTGGCTCAATTCATGGGCCGACAAACGAGATCCTGAAACACTCCCTGTACCGACTATAGCGGTCCTAGTCCAGGACCTCGGTTTTCGGTCCTCGCTATACACTTGCTGTCACGTATGATAGTGCGTTTTAGTTCTCGACTGCATCCAGTAGATGGATCTGCAATCGCTGACAATCTTTACACACTTTAGCACACTTTTCAAGGCCATGCTTTATTTAGAGCCATTACAGACGTTAGGCCTTGCACAGTTTAAACGAGAGCCTGATTTATATTTCTTGACACAATAATAAAATAACTTTCCTTGTTTTTAACTCGATTTATATTCAAGGTTTATAATGTATAAATACGCTTCTAGTTTTACTTTGTTAGTTTAAAATGAAAATGTTGTCAAATGTGGATATAACTTATAGTTTTTATAAGTGCACAGATAATTATTCATAAGACAATAATAACATTCTTTCTCATCTGGCAATATCTTATGCAGCAATTATTTTTACAAATAGTTATACTGTATTTAAAAAAAATATAATTTCATATAAAAAAATCTTGATTTTGAGAAAAGCAATAAACTATACACAACTTCGTAAATTCATATAATTATAATAATTACAATCCCAAATATTTACCATCACTGATCTATTGAAATTGAAAGTTTGATTATCACAAATTTTAAATAAACGATTAAATTGGCGTATTAAAGATTTGTAGTAATCATAATATTGAAACCTTACAACAAAAATATTATTCATTGTTTAATAGACGTTACTCATTTAGACGTTTAATTCTGTTCATTAAAATAAATGTCATTTAGCTAGAACAATAAATCCTTGAGAGGTATTGCTCAAGCCACACCCATTCCAAAAACATTGATCACCAGATTTTACCCAAATATCAACATATTCATTAAACCATGCAAACCGATGCTTGCACAGATCTGTGAACATCAGTGCTATGCAGTTAACGTGTAGGCAGTAAACGTCATTAGCGCTTATAACAGAGTATTTTCTAATAAACCAATTGTAAAATAATAGTAGAGTGTGTTTTAAGTATAGGAGAATAATATCAATGCTATTATTAACGTTCCCCTTGTAGTATATCCAGTTTAACGACCGCATAAGTATCTTATTTAGTTATATTTACATACTTAAGAAACACTTTTTGAGCATACTTTACTCACTGTTTGAAATGAATTTCCTCACATTCACTAGTCATATCCAACTCTCACTAATATAATGATACAATAAAACATAACCAGTTTTTTTAGTACTTTTTAGATCTGCTAATCTTCTATAATTAAACTAGACTATGTATCGTTACAGATAATCTGTGCACGGTATTTATGAAATAAATGCCTGACAACATCTGTATTACCAATGAGACTTGCTAAATGAAGTTTTAATACAAGTTTGATTTGCAGAAATATTAGAACAACAGACCAATCGAAAATATTTGTTAAATATTTGACAATATAACATTTGTATACATTAGTTGCCTGGAGTAACGGCTAATAACTACTACATATGTTTTATGAATTATATAAGAGTATTTGCAATATAACCTTTTAAATCAGTGTCTATTCATATAAAATAAACATTTGTATGAGATTTCTCTATAGGCATTTTTCTTCCCAGTCTTCCTGCAGTGGGGTATAAAATACAATGCACAAACACACTACTTGATCTTTACTTCCGCAACTTACATTTAGTAGGCACAACTTGTTTGTGTAATCTCCAACGCCTACTTGCAGTTAAACCTACTTACAATCTGAACGAAGTGTTTTGAACCACATTTCATAACTGTACATCTATTATTGAAATTTCCCAAAGCCAGTCTGAGCATCATAAAAGTAAGATGAAAGAAAAACATTCGTAAGGCCAATTACAAATACAATGTTTTAGTTGTCTAAGGTTAACAGGTATTATAACTACTACATGTATTTTAATATCGTTACGATTTTAAAATCGTTAGACAGTGACTAATTACTGATTCACACATTTTCTGAATACAATATAATTTTAATAGTCTACGTATTTATAAAATATATTTTACAAAATTTGCTTTACTAATAATTAATTAATCATACAAATATTAAAAGTTTTGCTTCCTAAAATTAGCATTAAAATATGTATCATTCTATAATAGTTCCAACCATTGAGATTGAGTCATATCTTATAGTTAAATTGTTTGCAAGATTTATAATTAAAACACAATTGCTTGCATGGATTTCGTAAAAAGACTGAAATACATTAGAAAACCATCTTAAAAAAAAAAAAAAAAATACAACCATTCTATGTTGACAAACATACTTCTTGGTAAAGATACCTTCTTGAATAAACAACATATTTTTAAAATGTTATTTGATTGTACTGTTTATAGATTCCTAAATTAAGATATTTTTATGATTAAACCTTGTAAAAATACAACTTCGTAAACTTATAATCAAGGAAAAGTTTTAAAAACTAAGTCAAACAGGACGTTTTGATCAGAGTAAGTTTGCAAGTTAGTACTAAATTTACTTTAACTATAAAATCAAGTAGTAGTTTAATTTCATAAATTATATTACCAGGTACAAACTTAAAAGTTTCAGTAAACGCTATTGCACCTTGCAATATTTTTAAAATCTGAAAAACCTTTGAATGTTTATCCAGTTTTTAAATTTAAATAAAACAGCATGAAATAATTGTGAAAATAAAATACATATTAACACACGATAAATTTTGCTCAAATTTTTTTAATACAAAATTTATAATACAGGTTTATTAAAAAAAAATTATTGTACAAATTTTTAGTGTATTGATACTTTTTGTCAGATGAACATAATATATGAATTGAACTTATTATATACCTATATACTTTAATATACACACACATAATATATATATATATATATATATATATATATATATATACAGATAAATAAATAGAAGTGCTAAAAAATAATATGAATAGTTATTATCTGGAGTACATACTACATTGCATAAAATCGCAGTTCCGACGTTTCGCTTGAATCTCATTTAGCATTGGCGAGGTGAACCCTACAACGGTTGAAGAGCGATCAACTGTTTGGTATTAAAATAATACAACCAAAATATCAAACACAATATGACTCCTTCATCTACTGAGTTTTTAATATAAATTTTGCAGACATATAAAATGTTGGTTTCAATTTTGGCACTTGAGAGGGGAATGCAAGCACTAACGTACTTGTACGTAAATACCCACGCTCTGTTTATGTTTGCAAGAGTATTGTAGAATACTATCATCATCTGTTCTTACAGACCCTGGTAAAGTAAAGGCTTCAAAGTGAACACTTTAAAATATGTATTTGAGAAAGCTATTACTTTATTTGTATTTTGTAGTTAGTTTACACCAAGACTATAAACTATAGTGGTCCGTCTACCGCTTACTAAAAAATAAATACGTATCTTATCAGATCAGACATATTAATTCCATTTTATTCAAGCACTGAGAAATATATTGCACTGTGCATTAAAGTTCAGAAATATTTACATATTATGCAACAATTTGTAAAATAAATTCATCACCTCTTCTCTGTAATTCACAGTAACTCAGAACTTGTATACAAGTTATAAAGAAAATTTAGATTTAGGCTGTCATGCAAATAAAATAATTAGGTCTATTATTTACAAAAACATTTGACACTGTATTTATGTTCAGGTTGCCATCGTCGGAGACAAACAATCAACACTCATAAATTGTCAACTATTGCCAACTAAATATAATTGTGAACGGAAACAATTATTGACAAGAAATGGTGTATTTTACACGTTTTAAGAATCTATTTCAAATTAATATAATTTAAAATTTCAATGTAATGAATAAAATTGTACTCATGCAGTAAACCTTTATTCATGTAAAGCATTTTTTTCATTATATGTTTTTTGTAATACTCATTTAAACATTTGTTGAATCCATCTTCGCGTGAGCTACTAGTAATCACTTACACTTTAAAAAATGTTTTAACTTGCCTATAGTAGCACTTACTTTGCTTTTTGAGGACGGCCGTTTCGGGAGATATGTCCCTTTGTCAACTCAGACCGTAACTGAACTCGGGTTAAATTGGGTGTTAAAAAGTATCAGACGAAGGAAGTTTAATTTTAAAAAATTTAAAATAAATTATGTTGCTTATTATAATTAGTCTATAATAATAAAATGATTTTGCGAAATATAAACTAGTATACAATAAATTGGTCTAAGTTAATATACCTACTCATAACAAATATTCTATAATCCCATTATAGCTTAATAATGTAAAATGAATAAATTTTGAAAATGTGCATTTTAAAATTTATTTTAAATGAGTTACACTTTAAAAAATGTTTGAACTTGCCTATAGTAGCACTTACTTTGCTTTTTGAGGACGGCCGTTTCGGGAGATGTGTCCCTTTGTCAACTCAGACCGTAACTGAACTCAAGGTTTACGTAGGTTAGGGTGGGGGTGGGATATTTTAACAAAACTTCACCCACACCACCAAAATATCCCACCCCCACTCTAACCTACGTAAACCTTGAGATCAGTTACGGTCTGAGTTGACAAAGGGACACATCTCCCGAAACGGCCGTCCTCAAAAAGCAAAGTAAGTGCTACTATAGGCAAGTTCAAACATTTTTTAAAGTGTAACTCATTTAAAATAAATTTTAAAATGCACATTTTCAAAATTTATTCATTTTACATTATTAAGCTATAATGGGATTATAGAATATTTGTTATGAGTAGGTATATTAACTTAGACCAATTTATTGTATACTAGTTTATATTTCGCAAAATCATTTTATTATTATAGACTAATTATAATAAGCAACATAATTTATTTTAAATTTTTTAAAATTAAACTTCCTTCGTCTGATACTTTTTAACACCCAATTTAACCCAAGTAAAATCGTTGAATAAAACTTGTATTCGGTAAAGGTTGCTAAAACTAATACACGTTTTCTATTAACTACATTTATGAACTACATTATCTAGGTTCTATTTGAACCTATGAACCTCTCCTATGGGCCGCATGACCTTGACGTGGTGGAGAGGCTTAATCCGGGCGTGGGGGACGGGTGGAGCGGAGCTGTACGTATGTGGCTCCCTATAAACGGGAAGTCCAGGCATTTGTGTGAGTGCATAAAGACGGCTCAAAAAAAAGGGGCCAGTCCTAGCACCTGAAGGGTTGTTATCTGCCCGGCACTCGCCCTGCCCTTCCCTTGCGGGCGGCAACCAAGAAGCAACCCTCATCCAGGTTGGTGGTCTGGATGGGCACTTACACCCCCGATCTGAAGGTGTTATGCGATCCGTGCCGATGTAGATTCGTGGCCCTCAGGGTAAGGAGGGTCTTTAACGGAGCCTCAGGGGCACCTGGCGCCACCCCTAAGTACTTAAGTCGCCATACCACCGTAAGCGGGGCTCTGCGGCGTCGGACCTTTATTTCCCTAGCTGCTCGTGGGAACACACATGGCAGAGAAAAAAATAAATTTAACTGGTCAGGGCTTAGAACCTACCGACAAATCTGTTCCTATGGAGGTGGCTCGGCCCCCGTAGAGACAGATGGAAATCCAGCTGCGAAGGCAACAGGAAGAATGAGTGGTGCACAAAGGAGGAAAGCACTCTGGCTTTCCTACCATGAGGAAGCAAAGAAGGCGGAGGCGGAGGGCAGAGAACCACCGCCACCCCCTTTGAGGAAACACCGTTCCGGGCAGCGAGAGGGTTTGACGGAGGCTGGGGCTAGAACCCGCCCTGTCGTCCCGGAAGCCAGTAGATCAGGTAGGACTTTAGTACGACAAAAGAGAGAAAGGAAAAGGAAGGAAAGGAGTACTTCTAATCCTACTCATGAGTCGGAGGTCAAGAGGTCTAGGCCTGCTTGGTCGGGAGGGCCGTCTTTCTAGGCGATCTCCGCCAACATTCCGAGGGTTCTTGTGACCTTTGGGGATAGTGTAGGCGTGAGGATGGAGATGACGGCGTTCGACCACCTTAAGGGCACCGTCATGGACCGGATTCTGGACACTCCTAGTGGAGGTTTTGTTCCGCGGTTCAGAGACACTCACCTAAGGGATGGAGTCGCAGCATTTATTTGTGCTGAGGAGGAATCTGCAAAATGGGTGAGAGAAGTGGTACCGTCAGTTAAGCTCGAGGACGGGACTCAGGCAAGGCTAGTACTGGCTGATGAACTGATCAAAAGGGTGAAAGTGACGGTGCTAGTACCACCACCAAAAAGGCAGGCCACTCAGCTGGTCAAGTTCATCGGGATGCAAAACCCAGAAATTGACACTTCGAAGTGGAAGATCCTACAGTGCATTGAGCGGGGACCTGCAAGCAAGATTGGATGAGGCATCGGCCAGATTATTAAAGGCAAGAGATGGGAAAGCCTTCCTGGGGACTGCAGAGGTCACTTTTAAGTGGAACTCTAAGGACCTGGAAGAGAAGGGCGAGAGAGAGAATCAGGAGAAGGCATAGGGGTCAGTTGGAGATGGCTGACCCTCGAGCAATGATCCTGCAAATCAACTTGCATCACAGTAAAAGCGCCTCGGTGGTCCTAACCAGGTGCTTAAATGTGAGGCACTCATTACCAGCGCTTGCGCTGGTGCAAGAACCGTGGCTGGTCAGGAACCGTATAAGGGGTCTGACTGCAGCTGGGCGCACCTAAGCAAGTGGGGAACATGAGGGGCACAGAGCATGTGTGATAGTCAGAGGACTAGAAGCCACGCTGATTCAAGAATTCTCAACTAAAGACCTTGCGGTGGTTAGAATTCGAGGCAAGGGCGAGGTAAGTGGGAGCAGGGAGTTCATTGCGGCCTCCACTTACTTCGCCCACAATAGAGAATCGCCCCCTGCAGAATTACGTAAGTAAGTTCGGTACAGCAGGGAGAGGAATATAGGAATTTTAGTGGGCTGTGACGCCAATGCTCATAATGAGGTGTCGGGCAGCACCGACACAAATGAGTGAGGCGAGGAGCTCCTAGCCTTCTTGATTGAAGAAAACCTTGTGGTTTTAAACACAGGTGCCGAGCCAACATTTGTCACTTCAAACAGAAGGGAGGTTCTAGATATCACCTTCTGTAATAGACAAATGGTAAGGTGGGTGCATGACTGGCAGGTTTCGGATGAGCCCTATATGTCTGATCACCGAATCATCACTGCTACAATGAGGGGAGTTGTTCCCCATGTGGTGTGGTTTAGGAACCCGAGAAGGACAAACCGGGAAGGTTTTAAGTCCTCGGTGAGGAGGCGGATGTCTGACTTCCGTGGTAAATATGCTACATCAAACGAACTGGAAAATACTGAGGCCTACATCAGGACTGCAATTTCCACGTCGTTTGAGGAAAATTGCCCTCTCTCGCGGATAAACACTGGGCGTGGTTAGCTTAAGTGGAACAGCGAGTTAGAGGCAAGACGGAAAGAGACTAGAAGGCTCTTTAATAGGGCAAAGAAGAAGAAAACGGCGGAGACCTGGCAGGCATATAAAGACAGCCAGGGTCTCTATAAAAATCTTATTAAAGAGGATAAACGTGCTTCTTGGGAAAAGTGGTGCTCAGAGACAAGCACACTGAGTGACACTGCTAGACTGTTTAAGGTGTTAGCAGGTGGACCGAGGGGAGAGCTTAAGTTTGTCAAGAAGACTGATGGTAGCTTTACTGACACCCCGGAGGAAACACTGCGTCTGCTTATGAGGAACAGTTTTCCCGATATTAGACCGGTGGGGGACGGTGCTCAAAACCTCCGACATACTGGGCTAAGGGTAGACTGGAATATTGCTGGGCAGGTGATCTCAGCGCAAAAGGTGAGAGAGGCAATTCTGTCTTTTGAGCCTTTTAAAGCGCCTGGATTAGATAACATTACTCCAGCAATACTACAAAATTGCTTGGAGGAAATAATAGGGCCACTGACAGGATTACTCAGAGGCTGTGTTGCCTTGGGTTACACGCCTGGGCAGTGGCTCAAAACGAAGGTTATCTTTATCCCCAAACCAGGGAGGAAAGGTTACACAGAGGTAAAGGACTTCAGACCTATCAGCTTCACATCTTTATTGTTAAAGACATTGGAAAGGCTGGTGGACTATTATTTGAAGGAGGGACCTTTGAAGCAGTATCCGCTTCATCAGGACCAACACGCCTACCGAACCGGTAGGTCAGTGGAGACTGCCCTGTTGTCGGTCGTAGACTTTATTAAGGGTCAGATCAACAACAAGGGGATATGTATTGGGGCTTTTCTTGATGTGGAGGGGGCTTTTAATAGTACCTCTAGACTGGCCATCAAGAGAGCAGCTATGGATCATGGGATTTCTGATGGAATTATAAATTGGATTATGAGTTCCTTGGAAAACCGGATAAGCACTGCATCCTGGATGGGGTGCACGATAAATGGGATGGTCTCGGAGGGCTGCCCGCAGGGTGGAGTGTTATCCCCTTTGCTGTGGAGCCTTGTCGTGGACGGCCTACTAAGGACACTCAGTGGAATGGCTGTCAAGGTGGTAGGATATGCGGATGACATAGCTATCCTTGTTAGGGGACCATTCGAAGAGGTCCTCAAAGACCTGCTTCAAGAGGCACTCAAGGTAACAGAAGTATGGTGCAGGGAGAATGCACTATGCATTCTAGGAGAGAAATCTGTGGCACTCATCTTCACTAGGCGATATAAAACTAAATCGCTGGAGATGATGGAAGTTGCTAATACTAAAATAAGCTACGTTGAGAGTGCTAAATATATGGGAGTTATTCTGGATAGGAAGCTACTCTGGCGTGAGCATTTGGAGGATAAGTGCAAAAAAGCCATAGCTACGTTCTGGCAATGCAGAGGAGCAATAGGCACGAGATGGGGTTTGGGTCTACGTCAAATGAACTGGATTTATTCCGCCATTGTGGTGCCGAGGTTGGTCTTTGCCTCTATCGTCTGGTGGGACAGGGCACAGTAAGAAACAAGTAAAAGAATGCTGGACCGCGCGCAGGGGCTCTTCCTTAGAGGCATAACTGCTACAAGGAGAAGCACACCATGTGCGGCCATGAGGGATATGTTGGGTTTTCCATCCTTGAGTCTTCAAATTAGGATGGAGGCAATGAAAACTGCATACCGGCTAAGCTGTACTGGGCAGTGGAAGACAAGTAGCAAACTTCATAAACAGCTATTTGGGGATTCACTGAAGGAGCTCTGGATAGAACCTCAGGATAAGATACTGCCTCTTAAAAGGGAAAAAGGAAACTACAAAATCCCTATTCCTGCAAGAGAGGCATGGGCGGAGTATAGACCCAGACATGGTGAAATCTGGTTCACCGATGGGTCCAAGATGAAGGAAGGAGTGGGAGCAGGATTTAGTGGACCGAGACACCAAGATAGATTTTGTCATGGCCTGGAGGACTACAACTCTGTCTTCCAGGGGGATGTGCTCGCGATCAAACTTGTGCTGAGGAAATAATAGGGTCTGGCAGGAGGGGCAAGACCATCTGGATTTGCTCGGACAGTCAGGCAGCTCTGAAGGCTTTAGGTAAGGCTAGTACCAGCTCTAGGTTGTTGGCTGAGACTATGGCTTCTTTAGCAGAGCTGAGTAAGCATAATTCACTCAACCTAACCTGGATTCCAGAACATTCTGGCTGGTTAGGGAATGAGAGAGCTGACGCCTTAGCAAAACAAGGGTGTATAACCCAAGGACCATTGCTGAGGGCAGTGGGCATGCCGCCTCGGGAGGGGCGCAAGAGGATCATGGCACATATAGACAGGTTGTGCACTGAAGAATGGAATGTAACCTTGGGGTGTAACAAATCCAAGGTACTGTGGGGTTACTCAGGAGATGTGTGGGGCAAAGAACTACTCTCCTTAAATAGACATCAACTCAGAGCTACTGTAGAGCTGGTTATAGGCCATGGGAATCTGAGGGGGTTTCAATACAAAATTGGAAAATCTAGTTCCCCTTTATGCAAGAGATGCGACGAGAACCAAGAGGAAAGCACAATCCACGTACTCTGTGAGTGTCCTGCTTTGGGAGCTGCAAGGAGAAAGTGGTTTGGCTGGCAGGTATGTACACCAGAGGATATCAGAAGATCTAGCATCAGGTGGGTACTTGATTTCTGCAAAGAGTTAGGTATCCACTAAGCTAGTCCTGTGGTAGGGATGGGAAGAGAGTACAAAGACTACAGCTAAGTGCTTTACACCGATAAGGTCCCTCCGAGTTTTTAGTAATAAATAATAAACCTATGAAGTGTGATCGTAGTAATAGCGCGCGGTGACCGACTAGGTAAAGGGGGTTATTGGTAACATATACAGAAAAATTTTACCAACTTCTTTGTTTTTAACCGATTTCTAGTGGAAACATCATTTTTTTCGGAAACTGGCTATTTTTTTTATAAATAGATGGTTGATTAGAAACTTATAGTTGTTCTAAACCCTTGTTGCAAACTCCATTGTAAACGTGGTCGATAAAGGGAATAAAGATAGGACTGAGATAGAAATGTAAGACTGATTAGAATACAGGTGATGATTGGGAATACGTTTAAAATTGAGGTAAAATGGTAAATTGTTTGTTGTCTATAGGAGAAAATGGGAATAAAGATATGATTGAGATAAAAGCGTAAGAATCTTTGCTTAGAATATAGGGAAGGATTGGGAAAACTGATAAAATAGGGATTAAAGCGTAAAGCTCTTTGTTGTTTATAGGGAAAATGGGAGAAAAGATAGGATTGAGATAAAAACGCAAGACTTATTGTTTAAAATATGAGGAAGGCTTGGGAATACGGATAGAATAGGGGTAAAAGCGTAAAGCTCTTCGTTGTTTATAGGGAAAACTGGAAATAAATATAGGATTGACTTAAAAACGTAAGACTCTTTGCTTAGAACATAGGGAAGGATTGGTAAAACGGATAAAATTAAGGTAAAACCGTAAAGATTTGTGTTGTTTATAGGGAAATATATAGTAAAAATATAGGGAAATATATAGTAAAAATATAGGGAAATATATGAAAATGAGAATAAAGATAGGATTGAAATGAAAACGTTAGACCCTCGGTTTAGAATATAGGGAACTATTGGGAGTACGAATAAAATTAAGGTAAAAGCGTAAAGCTCTTTGTTGTGTATAGGGGGATATGGGAATACACAATAGGATTAGCGGAATAAAGTAAGACGCTTTGTTTAGGATATTATTTAATAATATATTTTAGTAGTCGAGTTTCGCACTAGATCGCATTGTTGAAATTTGTGATTCACGCACAAGTAGCGGTATTTTTGCAAAGTGATTTTCTTTAAAAAAAACTAATACTTCGTACAACATGATAACTGCATATACTATTACATGCCTCTAATTATACAAGTTGCAAAATTTATTATATATCTTGTATCCATATCGCAACAAATGAAAGTTAATATGCCAGAGATTAGAGCACAATTTTGGATTCTTACAGTCGCTTTATAACAATACGCTAATATTATTACCTAGTTGAATCACATGTAGGAGAAGTTGCAAAAGTAGTTTGTGATAGTAATTCATTTAAATTACTATTTAAAATAATTTATTTAAGAATCCATAGCTCATAGTGTATTATTTAAATTTAAGCCCAAAGTTAAATTTCGCTTACTTAGAAGTACATTTACTTCAGTAAATTGATCAAATTTGCTGGTCTTACCTATCACAGGGGTTACAAAAGCCGAAAGTAGGCCTTAAGTTAAATGACAAAGAAAGGCAATCAACACACGATTTCTGCTATAAATATAATTTACACAAGATCTTTATTACAATATTGCTTGTTGTGAATTTAGGGGCTGCAGCAGGATAAAATAACACCTTGGTGTTCATTTTACCCAAAAGGTAAGATTTGTGTTGTCGCGAAAGTGGTCTCAACCGTTTATTGTTTTGAATAACTATACAAAGATGTGAAAGGAGTAGTGATGGAAAGCCAGACGGAGAAGGGTAAAGGTTTTCCACCAACCTTAAATATTAATAACGAAACCATTCCTCTAGTGAATCGGCTTTCACTTTGTATTCTCTCTTATTTAATAACGGAATATACATTGCGTGTTTTCGCGCTTGGGCGAGTTTAGAAATCCGTTCCCACATAATGGTCAGTAAGCATGATCGTCCAGGCGTTATGATTATTAAAACAAATATTAACACTGGAAATGCGAAAATCAGCATAGATACAAATAACTAAATAAATAAAATGGGGTAACAACGCTAATAAAATGATTTTTTTTAAAAAACATTTAATATCTAACTAACCGCAATCACAGTTCACAAAAAAAACTTTATAATTTCAAGGAATTTTTTGTTAAAAAAATACACACACGCAAATTAATTACAAATAAAATCATGTGATTTGATGAAAACTGAAAGGTCTGTTATAGTCAATTTATATACGTTATTGAATCACTTCTCTGAAACTGTAAGTCTTCTTTTATTTCTTGCACGAACTGTTTATTTGTTAATAATTAAACTTTATGTATTTTAACAGTATATATTTTCATCTTAAACGTGTTTTGGTTTTGGGTTGTCTGGAAACTGCACATTCTCACATAACAGCAATGTTTACCGATAAGAAAGGGCTGCTTGTGCAATAGGAAACAGAATAAATCTCTAACATTTTCTTTGTACTTCTTCGTCAATCGGACTTTATGATTGTTATTGTCTACAAAGATTATGAATAGGTTGTGAATTAAACGTAAAATACCTCCGAGGGAGTTATGTGTCATTTAGTGTTCCTGGAGTAGAACGAAACTATAAAGGGGGCATAAAAAGATGTCTACACTTTATGTCCCCATAAACCTGCAGCTTAGAGAAATATTGATATAGAATATAGTTAAATAGGTTAAATAGTTTTAAAATAATTTAAAACTTTAATAAATATTATTTTATTTTGGTGAACAATTTGTTTCTTCAAATCTGTTCTGTATTGATACAATATTAAATATCCAGTATTAAATATGTTATAGACACAGAAAACTCCATTTAAAAAGCTAAAATATATATTCATTTATTATTTTAAGTAAGAATCGGTAAAAAGTTTTAAAATAAAAAAAATGTGTACTTTTCTTACGATAGACAAGCTACTAATTTTGCTATATGTCGCTTGGAATTACTCACAATATATAATGGAACTTACAAACTTAAATCTAGTTTCGCTACCCATTTTTTGTTGGTCTCTAAGGAGTGCGGATTAACGCTCTGAAATTGTACAAGATGTACATCATTCTCCTTGTTTATTAAAAAATTAAGGAGTTGAAAATTTAGCACTGAAGTAGCTAAAACCCCACAGATGCATGCAATTCTTTTGTAAGGAAGTTGTGAAACAAAGAATTGGAATCACATTTTATATTATCACCTTTAAACCATGATTATGTTTAAAACACTGTATTATTATGGGGGTAGTACAGTTCTATCCAGCAAAATCCAATTCTAGTACTCTTTATTTGTAAGTACAATTGAGATCTATTGGTATACTTTCAATATATCTGTAAGTTTGAATATATCATACCTCGTTTGCCTCCGTACATTTTTCATCTCATAAAAACCAGATAATTTTGTTCTTTAATTAATCATGTCTTGATTTACCCATCCTTCTCTACAGTCCCTACTAAATAAAAATTGTTTCTACCGAAATGAATCAATGATCAACAAATACAGCAACATAAATTTATCACAAATTATACTTTTTGCCTTACTAGCGACCAGACATTTTGTAACTAAAAGTTGTTAATTGTTAACTTACACTTGGAGGAAACGTTTTCGTCTTACGACTTTTTCAGCCTCGTATTTTGCCGCTAGAAATGCTGCTGTTGTGCTTCCTCGGTATCATTTTTTTGAAAGTTAGGAGTGATGTGATCGACGAGTATGTGTGATATGTGACGTGTTTGTTCATTTAAGATGTCATTTGTATGTGTGTTGCTATGTCTATATATTTCAAACTGTTCTAGTGTGTTAAATTAATAGCCTGTGTTGCATGTGTGGAATTTTCCATACTTTTGCATGAATGTTTAGTGTCCATGAGGTGATTTGCGAAGTTGGATTCAATAGTAGTGTGCAGTGCCCATTTATGTTCTTTATATCTTTCGGCGAAAGATCTGCCTGTTTGTCCAATATAGAACTTATTGCAGTTGTTACATTTTAGTTTGTATACGCCTGGGTTTTTCTATGTGTTAGCATTGTTATTAATGCTGTGTCTGATAACTGTTTGGCTTTTGTTTTTTGTTCTGTATCCTCTTGTCTACATTGTATCCTGCTTTTTTGAATTGGTGTGTTATCTTATTTGTAAGTTTGTTTATGAATGTGAGGGTGATGAATTTGTTTGTGTTCGTGTT
Organism: Prosapia bicincta; assembly: GCA_036971475.1. Classification (NCBI taxonomy): domain Eukaryota; kingdom Metazoa; phylum Arthropoda; class Insecta; order Hemiptera; family Cercopidae; genus Prosapia; species Prosapia bicincta. The sequence goes on from JBAIZL010000001.1 coordinate 183,999,574, forward strand.
TTTGTTTTTACTGTTCTTGTTGAGTATTTTTCTGTGTAGTTTGTCTATTAAATAATTGTCATATCCATTTTTGTGAGCTAAATATTTGATTGTGTTTAGTTCCTCTGTGTAGTTAGTTGTGGGCATAGGTATTTTATTTAGTCTGTGTAGTAAATGTTTGAATGCTGCGTGTTTATGTTGCATTGGGTGGTTCGATGAATTGTGTATAAATGTGTCTGTCATGGTTGGCTTGAGATATATGTTGAATTCGTTTTGTTTTGATTTTTTGTTATAGTGATTTCTAAGAAATTCAATGTTTAGTTATTTTCAAATTCTGCAGTTAACTGGATATGTTTGTGTATTTTGTTTATATGTGTTTGGAGTTGTTGGCATTGTCTTATGTATCCTCGGTTTAGTATTATAACGTCATCTACATATTTGTGCAAATATATTATCTTATTTGCTTGTTTGTTGTTATTTTTTTTAATTTACAACCAGCTCGTCATGAACAGTAACAAGTTATCGAGAATGTGTTATTTTTTTAACTAAACACTTTCTATAAACTGACAAGGATTCTGAAAAAACATCTTAGATCGTATAATCTTGAAAACTGTTCCTGTGATTGCAACAGTAATTATTTAGCCTATATTTCCTTTTTTAAGATTGACATAGTCAATATTTATTTGAATATTGTGTGGCACGGTTAGTGTAACGAAAAACGCAATTTAAGGGTTGCATCTTGCTTTATCTCTTGTAACTTCAAAATGTTATAACCTCTACTAAATTAGACACATTTCATTCATTGGAGAACATTGTTCTGTAAAAGTAATAGGTTTCTTTGAATAGCTTAAAAGGTACTAGATAATATAGAGGGAGAAACTACATCTTAGCTGAAACATTTTTTTGCCGTCCAGAGAGATTTTAGCTTGTTTGGCTTTAGTTTTTGTTTGCAGTTACCATTACAACATACATTTCAAAGCCCTATAATTTAAAACAAGGGGGACTAGTTGGACGTCTTTTTTTTGAAAATACCAACAATCTAATTACAGTACCCCAAACAAAATTAGCATCTTCACAATCTGCTACATTCAAGGAGATATATTACTTTCTATTACTCCTATCACTTGTCAGGGGAAAATAGGCCATTGGGTACTTCGTTATAACTTACAAATTACACTTTATAGCATTCAAGTTGGTTTAGCTGCATTTCTTGAGTGTAATGAAGAAGCAATGTCATCTCTCGGGAAGTAACATAATCGAGCCAAGTTAAAGATTTCCTGCAGCTGATCCACTTGCATTCTTTGCTGTCCGTTTTGCTCCCACGTCTTCCTGCCAATCAGGAATTGCGGCTACAGCGCTTCAGTTCATTGAATTTGTGCTTTCACCAAACACCTTGAACGGAAGATTATGTAATTTATATCTATAAATATATATTCCTCCTGAATATCGTTAAATATACGTCTACGTTTTAGGAAGATCAGAAAATTTTAACAGTAATCAGCTCTGAAGGGTATTATAAAAATTGTAACAACAGATTCCTGGTCTGGGATGAAAGGAAACATAGCTACCACCTAGTAGAAGGTGGGTCACTTTTCTGTAGTATACTTGTTCTCAATAAATAAGACAAAATAATATCTAATCACAATATTTTTTTTTCTACTTACGCTCCAGAACGGAACAATAAAAACAATATTATATATTAATTATATATATATATATATATATATATATATATATATATATATATATATATATATATATACATATATATATATATATATATATATATATATAAATAAATATATATATATATATATATATATATATATATATATATATATATATATATATATTTATATTATATTATATTATATTAAAAACAATATAATTATATAAAACAATATAAATAAATAGTTATTTATTGAAATAAGAGAGTGATTGTAAACCGTTTTTTAATTTTAATAAAGTGCGTATTATTTTCTTACACATTTTTAAATTAAGAACTAAAGGTGTATTACAAACAGTGATTAACTTAGAACATAAATATGTTAGTACGTAATAATAAGAGTAACATTAGAACATAAATAAATTGAAAAGTAATAACAATTTCCCATAAGCTTGAGTTAAAGGAAAATAAATCACACAACTAAAGAAGTACAAAGATTGGATGATGTATAAGTTAAAGATGAAAAAACAAATATCACAAAATATAAATGAAGAGCCTAGGACTTGTCACAAAATGGAAGTTAAGCACAAATGAAACAAATAGTTGTGAATGCAAGTAAATATAAGTGTAACAAAATAATAAATAAGCTATAGTATTTAGAACTAAGGTATAGTAAAATGTAATGTACCACTCCGAACGATGTTAAAAGAACTGTAAACAATAGATAGGCATATGTTAGCTGTATAAAACTCCTCACCTGGCTATAAAATAAATGATCGTGTCGAGCGGGTAAAAGTAGAGTTCATTTCCTATTCTCAATAAATAGGATATTATATCTCCTGATAACAATATTTTTTTCTATTTAGCCTACAAAAATGAACACAAAAAAACATTAATGTTATAGATAGTAGGGCAGACAGGAGAGGATAAGGGTCTAGTATTACCGTAGGGTTTTTCAGGGTTAGTCACACGTTAATGACTGAGGGTGGGAATGCGGGTCAGGAGGTTTGATATTAGAGCTGAAATTATAGGCGATTTAAATTGCGAATTAGGCTTACTAGTTCTGTTTGATTATAATATCTGTTTGAAAAGTTTAATGTGTTAAAAGTGGTTATTTATTGATAAGGGAGAGTGATTAATAACCATTTTAGAATATAGGGAAGGATTAGGGATACGTATATTATTAAGGTAAAAGCACAAAGCTCTTTTTTGTTTATACGAAAATATGGGAATAAAAATAAGAATAACAATAAAGCGTAAGGCACTTTGTTTAAAATTTTACTTGATGATATATTTTAGTATTAGAGTTTCGTACTAGATCAGTACATTATGGGATTTTGTGAGTCGCGAACAAGTTGTTGTGATTTTTGTAAAGTGATATCCATTAGGAATACCTACAACCTCAAAATGTACAACACGAAAACTCAAGTATTATTACAAGTTCATAATTATACAGCAAAACTAACTCATTCAAATTCTTTTATCCAAATCACAACTGGTCAAATTTTAAAATGCCTGATATTAAAGCTCAATTTTGGAATCGTACAGTCGCTGCATACCAATGAGCTGAATTTATTATATCATTAAATCAGAGGTAGAAGCAGTTGCTAAAGTTACTTGCTATTGTAATTCATTTGAACTAATATCTAAATCAATTTACGTAAGATGCCATAGCCCATAGTGTAGAAGAAACATTTCACTTAGAAGTAATCTAAATTTACATCAGCGACTTCATCACATTACCGATCACAGGAGTTACAAAATACGATATTAAACCTTAAATAATGTGGTATTAAACCTTAAATACGATCCCTATATTGCTTTTTCTTAATTTAGGGGACTCAGAAAAATAAAATAACTCATCGGGATACAATTTACCCAACTGGTAAGATGTGTGTTATCCTGAAGACGTCTCTAGAGTTTATTGTTTTGTATAACTATGTGAGAATGTAACAGGAGAATGATGGAAAGCCAGACGGAGAAGGGTAAAGGTTTTGTACCAACCTTAAATATTATTAACGCAACCCTTCCTGTAGTGAATCTGCTAACGCTTGGTATTCTTTCTTATTTAATAATGGAATCTACATTGCGCATATTCGCGGCTGGGTGAGTTTAGAAACTCATTCTGTAGAATCGTCTGTAATCAATGATCGTCCAGGCATTATCAATATTGAATTAAAAATTGAAACTGGAAATGTGAAAATTCTTGAGAATACAAATAATAAATTAAATGTGGTAACAACGCTAAAAAATGTAAAAAAAATCCAAAACATATAATACTAAAAGGCTATTCGACAGGCAGGAAGTTTACACCCACTAAGGTTTGGAATCACATTTTATATTACCTTTTATCAAGCAGCAATAAAGAAATATATTGCTATTCTGGCGATAGTATAGCTCTACCCCACAAACGTCACTTCTATTACTGTTCATTTGTAAGTACAATTGAGACTTACTCGTCTACCTGGCACCTATCTATAGGTTACCATATCTCGTTTGCCTCGAAATAATTTTCTCTCATTAAAACTAGGAGATAATTATGCTCTTACCATAATCATGTCTATTTTCAAATATTATTCTCTCGAGTCAACTGAAAACAATGGATTGTGCCTTAATGAATCAACGGACAACAAATACAGTATCACACTCTTTCAGAAAGTTATTATTTTTTTTTTAACGAAACAATTTCTATAAACTGACAACCAAGGAGGCTGCAAAACATCTTAATTGGTATAGCCACGAAAACTCTTCCTGTGGTTGCAACAGTAAGTATTTATTTATTTTTCTAAGATTAACATATACAAAGTTAATTGGAATAGTCTAAAACGCTGTTAGTGTTATGGAAAACACATTATTAAGGGATGAGTCTTGATTTAACTCTTTAAAATCCAGAGTTTGATTACCACTACTAAATTATACATATTTTATTAAGTGGAGAACGTCGCTCTGTAAAACTAATTCGTTTCTTTGACGAGCTTCAGAGATACTAGAAAATATGTATGGAGAAACTAAATATTAGCTGAAACATTACTTTATAAAAAAATATATTTTGTTGCCAGGTAAGACTTTAGCTTGATTCATTTGTAGAATTTCTTTGCAATTCTTATTAAAATATAAATTTCAACGCACTCGAAATTAGGATAAATTTGGGATTAATTAGGGTTTTTTTAAATAAACCAAAAATAAAATTATAGTACTCCAAACAAAGTTTCCATCTTCAGAGTTTACTACCTTAAAGGAAATATAATACTTTCTATTTGGGATATTTGGTGCCTCGTTAAAACTTACAATTTATAATTTAGCTTCCGATTCTTGAGTTTAGTGAAGAAGCGATGCCTATTATGCATTTACACTGTGTCCACTGCATAAACCCATAATGTTAATGGTATGAAGGAAAGATGTTAAAATTATTCTAATCTTATGTAGGGCATTTATTTAAGTAAAACTTTAATGTAGGTAAAAATTTAATGTTACAATTTTAGTTTATGCTGTGAATATACAATACTCACTTGTTTTCTCGAAAATTTCCATTGGATTTCTATATTGCGTTGTTCGCTAAGAGTCACACAAATTTAGAGCCTTGTCATCATTAGTGAAAAAGGGGAACACTCTACTACAACCAATTTCGTACTACCTACTGTTCTTCCCATCTAATATGTGTTTTACTGTGTGTAACTATGTTCACTGGATATATCGATATCTCTGTCCTCGTTCAGAGAAATGTCAACTTTTTCATTTGCTTTATTCAAAATCATAGCTTCTAAAATAATTTCTTTCGTATGTCATGCAACTATTTCCAATGCTCATGACAGACTGATTTAATAGCTTTGTTTGTTAGAATGGTCAATGCCGTCATGTTAAAATGTGGTTATTCCGGGCTACGTAGCCCTTACATTAGGCCTAAATCAACTCGATGCAATTAAAATGACAATGGTAAGGAAACCACTTAAGCGTGATGTGACAGCCCAGATCAGCGAACAGTCAGAAGACAAATGTGGCAACAATATTATTACCGATTGGTGTAGAACCTATGACGACTCCCTCCCCCCACCCCGCGGCGGCAGTTGAGGTTCCAGGCCTATTCCAATTTCAATTCAACTATAGTCTGATATAAATTTAAAGTTCAAACTAATCTAGCCTTATACTATTGGTAATGCAATGGGTTCTGTTTTTCTGTATTCAGTATCTAAATACTTGCTTACGACCCAAGACATAGTGCTTTATCCAACATTATTAAATTGCGTAAACCTACAACTAATAAGCGCAAGTTTTACAAAAGTAGATTTATGTAAAAAAATTAATTTCGAATTAAACTCTAAAAAAACTGTTATTTATGAGCTGGCAACTCATGGCACTGGGTGAAATACGTTCGTTGGCCCACTTACATCCAGCCCTGTCACTGATTGCGCAGTACCAATCTCGTTAGACAATATTCTATTATTAGCCTAATAGAATCCACCTTAATGTTGACGAAGTGAATTCCAACATAATGTTCTATGTCAAATTTTACGGCCCTCAAACAATTAAGGAGTAATTAGTAAACGGAGGCAACGCAATTAGGTATACAAGTGTATAACAAGTAATTTAGAATACCAAATTAAATATCTAGGCTATTTATAAACATAAATTTATCAACGATAATCGAAAAAGCAGTGTTAGTGAGTAAAACAATTATTAGTATAAATAATATGCCAATGGAGTATCGAGTGAAGAGTATATATATTTATTGAAACGTATCGAAAACTAATATGTTGCCTCTATCAAACCAGGAAACATTTTATAATGCGTTATATTCTATATATAACTGGCTTATCACTTATTATATTGTTGTCTCGAGTGCTCATGAAAAGAAAAAAAAAATATTACTTCTACGTTTTACTCTTTAAGTGTTATTAAAAATAACAAACGCTAGACTCTATTTACATGTTTACTTGGATGAGACTGTAATAAGCTGCCCAGCAGCATAATATAGCAGACCTATTAAGTTATTAAACCTACTGAAAATACTGGCTAGATTTTATGGGTAACTTATTACAATCATAAACAAACACTTTTACAATAGCAACACCCACACACGCACACGCACACACTCTAACATATACTGTCCCTGGGGGTGGTTATTATATGTATCGTTGCCCCCCAATAGTTTCAATTGTTACCCCTAGGTATGCATATGCTAGGCAACTACTGAAATACCTTTGTGAGATTCTCTGGTTTTAATATTTTCAAATTTTAGTACATTATCGTTTGTTTTAGTGACAGCCCAAAAACATATAATGTTACAGGTTTATTTTGTTAGACTTCTGTTTTTACAGAGATAAATTTAAAAAATGAATAAGACAAAAAATGTTAATGAGATACAGTATTTGTATCTATCTTCAATAAAACTCTATATTTAAATACAAACCTTAACGATGTAACACATATACTGCCAAAACCTGTGCATTTCTCTATTTCATAATGTTGCAACTGCCAATCTTATTACACAAATAATTACCGTTTCACTAAAGGACATTATTTCACAATTCAATAATGCAAATATATTATATGAAACTCCAGCAATAACTGTCATAGTTTATTTAGCTCGCCGGACCGCGACTAGTCATTCAAAGATAAATTTTATACACGTGTTTCCAGGCAATAATCGGACTCATTGCTACCGCTTTCCAAAATCTGGCAAAGAATTACTATGATAAAACCCTAACTATCGGAGATTCAACCATTCGAGCTTTTATTCCCTGGGAAAAAGTTCTTTAAATGTCTTTTCGGTTCAACGACATGATTTAGAATTGTTTAAGGGATTTGTTTAACAAATAAAATTATAACTGAATTTGCAAATGTAAAACACAATAAATTGAATTTTTTCACTTAATCAAACAGCTCAGCATATAAAACCTAAAATTAGAGACTATTATGTTTAATTTATAGTCTGCTTACCATTTTAAAATTCCTATTCAAAACTACAATTTCTCAGAATCCGACTTCGATATTGTTCTACGTTCAGTAGCTCAAGCTATTCAATTTTATATTCCCAAATTGTACAGAAAAAAAATAGCATTCAATAACCTGTAGGAAGGTGTGCATAATTTATTTTATTATATTAGGTATAAATATAAAATTAAACCTTTTATTGCTGTTATGAAAACATAAAAGTTAAGTATATTTGACCCCAAAACATAGTTATAAAAAAGCAAGCATAATCAAAATAAAATTTTAATTAAAATCATCTTATGGAAATTGACAATTTAGTCATGAAATCACCGATACTTAAATACCAACATTTAAAAACTAAAATAAACATATTTTAGAAACAAATTTAATAAAAAACAAGCATATTTAACATTTATATCACATCCCAAAGTCCTACACAATGCATATTCAAAATCAAATCTTTAAATAATACACATTTAAAATCAATATACATTTTTAAAATCACATTCTAAACAATCAAAATTAAATAAAAATCACTGCTTATAAATATGATAATGATTCAGAAATCCCATATATTCGAGAACAAAATAAAATCTTAAAATATAGACGAATAAAACATTTATTCATCAAATTACACAAAATAAAAAAAAATCCAATCTTAGTCAATATACAAACATAATACACAATAAAATCTTGTAAATGTATACCACATATTTGATAATTCAATAATAAATCATGAAAATAAACACCTTTTTAAAATAAGGACTAGATGATACTGGCAGAATGGAAGTTAGTCGGTCTCGATATTTCGTATATCATACCAAAGGAGGTAAATCAATTACAGTAGTAGATCTAATTACTTTTAAACTCATAGTTGCTTAGCTTGATAGCTAAAATATAAGAAAGAAATATACTATTTTGAACACAGATAAGACATAGGGTAAGGACATAATAAATGATGTGATGGATAAACGGATGAATCGTGATTAGTAACTGGTTTAAGGTTAGAAAATGCAACTGCTTTTGTTTTGGAATGTAGCGTTATATTGCCTAAATACAGATATATATATATATATATATATATATATATATATAATATATATATTTGTAATTAAGACAAGTCCTATAACTCAGCTTGCTCTCTGAAGATGTTTGGAGTCTTCATCTGGTTCCACTGAATGGCACAGACTTTACATTCTAGTACTGCTGATGAGGCACCCGGTTGAAAGGCTTACTGAACATAAGTGGGAGCACTGGCACCTCGTTTACAAGCAGGATAGCTCTATTTTACCTGTTCAAACATAGCATTGTAGTTAACAGCTCGAAGTGATTCAGCTGGAAATCTGTAAGTTTTTTATGTTGCCTGAACAGCTCGAAGAGATTCAATGCTGCAGCAGCTCTTTATACACGTATGCCATCATGATGTCTCTATGGCAAAGAAATAATACTACATAGTTTGGAATGGATGGTAAAAATATGAATACGGATCGGATTATGTAAGAACATAGGACTCCTTTGTATAGGTCTAGGGAAGAATTGTGAATATACATATGATTAGAGTAAATATATAAATCTATTTTATTTGGAATGTAGGGTATTTTTTTTAATATTCCAATTGGCTTAGTGTATATATAACCATGTTACATAAAATCACAAAACGTTTAGAAACACAATAAATACCAACAAAAACTTTAGCTATTACATTTTATTTGTTACATTTCATTACTCTACAAGTGTATTGTTATAAATTTATATAATGTCAAAAAAGGAAAACATGGTTCTAAGTTTGTTAACTTTAACTAATGAATTTGAAACTAAACTACTTATGTATTAGAGTAGTAGCTTCACTTTTAAGTGGCAATGTATACTGAAATGTGAAGTATGTTATGCGAGCTTTTATTTTTTTGTCGTATGCCCTTTATTGTTGATATGTTTTTTTTTAAATAAAAAAAAAACATATCCAAGCGGGTATAATTTTTGTTAGATCTTGTCAAATTATCCTAATAATATAACATAGATTGTGTATTGCGTAACAAAATAGGGGTCATATATTACATGCATTTTAAAAAGTGGGATTTGTTATGAAAAATGGAAAATTGCACCTTTTTGAGAAAAAGTAAACGTGATTTTATACATTGACATTTTTTTTGTTACAGCAAGTATTGTTTAAGTTTCTTTTTATTCTTTTTAATTGGCAAATACCAATACTCGCTGATATTCTCGGTAGACGAGTTTCGCATTGGGTAGGTACATAGTTCAATGTATGGGTCACGTAGAAATAGTGGTTTTTATCAAGGCGATAACAACGAAAAATATTTAAATCCTTTGAAAAACAATATTTCAAAAATTCTAAAGATGTACAACACGAAAAGTAAGCAAGTATTTCTACAAGCTTCTAACTATACAATTAGTAACATTCAGTCGAATCGTAACAAAATCACAATGTAGCAAAGTTTACAATGCATAAGATTAAAGTACGATTTGGGAGGTACAGTTAGTGCATAACAATGCGATCAAATTATTACGAAGTTAAACCAGAGGTAGAAACAGTTCCACAGGTTACTTGCAAAAGTAATTCATTTGAATTGATTCAAATAAATTTCTTTAAGGAGTTAAAGTTCTTATTGCACTACGGAAAGTTACATTTGATTACATATACTAAGATAAATTAATTACTTATTATTCATAAAATGATCAGATTTTCTGGTTTTTCCGAACAGCGAAGTTGCAAAAACTGAAGTGTGAACCTCAAGTTATTGATTAACAGCAATGAAAATACGTTTTAAGTTATAAATATTTTACCTGAATATCATTAATACGATATTACATTTCTTCTAATATTGAGGGAAGGAGGATAAAATCTTTATGATTTATTGAACCCTAAAGCTAATATTTGTGTTATCCTGAATAGGACTATAGTGTTTATTGCCCTTTATAATTTAAAACCGTCAGAGGATTTGATAAAACGAAAAATCAATAATACTAATTTTGAGACAGAATTTAAAACCACTAATTGACGAAAATAATCCTTCACGAGCCATGGACAGTACGTTCAAATAAATATTAGAACTAATAACTATAAAATAAATATTAAATTTGTCATTCACCTGTTGTGAGTCGTCATTAGGACTGTGAGTTACCTCTATCTGGTTCCTTCGGGAAGATAGCATGCTGCGGAAAGTTCTCTTCTGTTGACCAGGAAAATGTGTACTCTATCGACTATTTTCTATATTAGACTCTACTGGATGGCTCACTTTTATTTAATTCAAAACTATACCGGAAAAATTTACAGTTTTTTAAACTATACCTATTCCCATACAGCTGTATTGCTATCGGTCAGGTGTCGGTCTCTGTTGGCGACAATTAGAACCATTTGCTCTGAGAGCTATTTGGCGGTAATATACTAGTTTTGCGGTACTATAAGGACGTTAATGACCTTGGTAGTAATATTAAAAAAAAGAAGTTACAAAATGTAGATGAATGTAATAGTAGGGGCTCTAGAAATTCAGACAAAGTTAACTAAATGTTTTCGATCAACATCAATTACCATTCTTCTCGTAAATCTGCTTTTCACGTGATATTCTCTCATATTTATTAACAGAATATACACTGCGTGTGTTCGCCCTTGTCCAACTTTACAAAACAGTTGCTTTGAATATTCTGTAATGAATGATTGTCCAGTCATTATCAATATCACATATCAAAATGCAAATAAACGATAACTGAAATCAGCTTATTTGGTGAGGTCATGCCATTTTTTTATATGTGGTTGCATTAACATTCTGAACGTGGAAGCCCTATTTACTTCGCGCATTTACTGTTTACATCGTCCAAGTAAAGATATACATTTATATACATTTAACCGTGGAGGTGCTCATCTGTTTTTCTTTAATCAGAAAATTGCACACTTACATTTCTGTTCAGGCAATCACAATGACTATAGGTAGGGAAACTATGCATGTGCATTTGCAGACATATTTAATCTGAAATATTTCCTTGTACCTTTACGTCAATCGCAATGTATGGCTGTTATTGTCTACAAAGAATAGGAAAGGATTGCGTATATAGGGTAAGCAAGAATCAGAATTATAGCATAGATACATGAATACTGTGGGCAGTCGTGTTCCTGCAGTAAAGTGATTTCTATGATGTCTGCAAATTATGATACAGTACAATAGTTTTTTTTTTTTAATTAAAAAAAGTACATTGCTTTGATATAAATCAATAGAAAATGGTTATCTTAAAAATAGTTTTTCAATGCTAGATAATTGAGGATGTAGTCTTAAATATATTTCTTAAGCACTTTATCAATAATCTGAAAAACTGACTTTGATATAATGATTTTTCTATGACATGATGAACTGCTTTAAGTTTCAAAAGAAGATATCAGAAAACCGTGTACTTTTTATAGGATAAACATGGGCTAATTTAGCTTTATGGCACTTGCTTCTTCTCACAACACAATAAGATACTTTTATACTTATATTTTAGAAGTAACTAAAATATCTGTTTTTGAAACTATTCTTTAGTTGGCTATTGGGAAGGGCAGAGAAACGCTCTGCAAATAATCACGATGTTACTCATATTTCCCCGTTTGTTCTAAATATTAATAGTTGGAATCTCACCACCGAATATGGTAGACTAATGTAACTAATTCTTCTTAACGCCATCAGACACAGTGATTTGTCGTTTTTCTTTAATCGTATATTAGATTTTTTTTCCAGAGGGCTTCGTTATAACTAACCATTTACACCTTGTAACGTTCAATTTGGTTTTATCCTAATGTTAGGTGCATTTTTGAGTGTAAAGAATAAGCAATGCCATCTCTCGGGAGTTACCATAAACGCGCGAGTTAAAGGTTTCCTGCAGCTAACCTACTTTCATTCTTTTATCTCTGCTAGCACGTTCCCTTGGCAGTCACGAATTGCGGCTGCAGCGCTTCAGTTCATTACGTTTGTGCATTCACCAATCGCCTTGAACAAAAGTTTATTTAATTTAAAATTATAATTATGTTTTTCCCTGCAATCACGTTAAAATCCTGTCTACATGTTAAGGCAATCAGAAAGATTTATCAGCTGCGATTTTTTGAAAAATCATAATTAATAGATATGATTCTGTTAGGAGCATTAAGCCCCTGGACTGGGATAAATATCTTGACCAGTCAGATCCCGGTTCCATAAATGTAGACATATTGTCATTAAAAGAAAGTCATATTACACTTTATGAAGCTATTTTTTTTAAAATTTACCCTCCAGAAATGAACCAAAACCAGTCTAATAATGTTAGAAAAAATAAATAAAAATATAATAAATGTTTTTTTATGCCTGGTTTGTGATGAAACATAGTTCCTTAAACTAGCCAGTAGTGACTTCCATAGTAGACATATTGGAAGTAAATTATATATGAGGTGCATCTCTTTATCTCTTTCAATCGCGTATTCGTTGCAAGTGATGAACCTCTTACTATGTTATTAATTTAGTGTTTGGTGTAACCAACGTGCGGTTCTTAACATGCGGATTGGGAAAAACCTAATCTATGATTCAAGGTATCATTTGTCATTAGTTATGCTGTGGGTGAAAATATTTTAGGAAAAACTCAATAAGGAAAATCATTTTTAAAACGGTTTTACATACTTATCATATGGTTTTACTGACAAAAACTAATTTAACACTTAATATACGTAGGTAATAATAAAAATAAAATTGATGAATTCCTAAAGGAATCATTATTATTTAAGACTATCTAGCAATGAGTAAAGATACGTGACTAAAAACATAAAAGTTTAATTTTCATGAAAACATTTTAACGGATCAAGCTAAATACAAAATATTTGCATGTTTTTTATATGATCTAAAACGATGCACGTTGTAACAGAAATAATTCGTTATAAGATTTATTTTAAATAAATTTTCAAGGTATTTAGGTGTTGAATATTGCAGTTATCTGTTACATAATTATTAAAGTGACCTCTAAAGTCAAGAGCATTACTACATTGAACTTTAGAATAGTGCATTCAATAAATTTACCAATTGTTTCAAAATAACATGAATCCATTCTTAATGTACTATATTTATATAAAGATAAAAGAGAAAATACAATTAGAAACGTTTACACTGTTTTAGATCTGGTTTTAACCTTTGTTAACAATTTGTAACATGTTACGAATTTACACAAATATTGTCACTATATTAGTGTTTATGGTACTGACATATGATATCCACAAAATAGATTGCTTCTATATAAAATAAAATCCATTTCAATTAATTTACGAAACAGTTGAAAATTTGTTATTGCCTCCTATGGATTAACCACAAATTCCTGCATTATTAAAATATGTAAACTTGTACTATTTGAAGTCCCGACTTAAATTTTGAAAGTTAAATTTTTATTTCACATTACCTTACATAAAATTATTAACATATCTGGAACTGGATTTTATGTTGTACAGCGTGGTCTTGGATCAGGCCTTGTCATTATTCATTTTGGATTCATGTTGGCTATGGTGCTCACCAGATATCAGATGTTTTGAAAAATAATAAACGAAACTTTTAGATACTTCTTAACATAATTGATTTAAATTAAATCAAAACTGTTAAAAATAAAATTTGTTCCTTATACGCCCAAACCTACGACGTCATTTCGGTTCGAAGACCCAACCGAGAAGAAGTGTTTAGAGTTCAGGTTGCGATTCCTAATCTTCTGCTCAACTTTCCGGCGCATATCTAATTGTTAGCTGTTTTTATTAAAAAAAGGCTTGTCTAAATCATATCTCAACAAGTATTACTGTACATAGAAATATAGTTTGAAATTTGTTTTTTTTTTTAATTATTATTTTTAAACTAACATCTCGGTTTGTTTTCTGATGTTGCTGCAACATGTAAAACTTTTGCCTAAAATAATGTTACAGCGCCGTGGTGTCTACAGAAAAACATTTATTAATACTTCACCAATGTATCTGTAAGGATATTTCTCAGAAAGGTACAACCTCCAACTATAGCAAAATGAATGGGTATTGAATGGTCTTTTTATATTCTGGAGCATATAATTTGTGAATAAAATAGAGGCATTGTTGAATTGCATTTATTTTTCCTGAAAATAGTTTCAAGTCTAAAAACTATATTTATATTCATTAAATGAAATTAATAAATATAATAATATTACTAATAATGAAATCCAGGAATGTTAAAAGATTGAAATTAAAATAATATAGAAACTGAATTAGATTTGTAATTAGGTTATTATCTTCAAAATTTCGGAAGGTTATATAATTATAATTCAGATTTTTTCGAATTTTTCTAAGATTGCCCTAAAATTTCAAAAAAATACAAATTATTATATGAAATATAGCTAGTATACCAATAATTAGTAATCAAACAATAAACACATTACTATCTCGAATATAAATAAATCCATTTAACAAATGACCTATATATCTATACGTGTATTATAAGCTAACAGTAGAGTTTGTTTTTTTTATTGATAAATTTGATAGGGTAATTTTGTATCTTATTTGAAGTGTTTTAATATATATATATATATATATATAAATGTCTGTGTGTGTGTTTAACCTATTGTCATAGGACGATAACGGTACCTTAGAAAACACACCTATTTCATGCACGTCTTTAGGAATTAGCTTAACGTAATATTATATACTCATTGTCCATCAATTGATGCCACCGCCAACAAAATTATTATTTCGTTTAAAAAAGGGATGGGAGAGTCAAAGGAAAATATTTACACACTTTTTCCGAAAAAGTGAATAGTGGTTGATAAAAACGCGGAGAGTTCGAATGTTATTTTCAGCTCTTTACTATCACATCGTGAATCCTATTTTTCTAAAAAAACAAACATTTCAAAGGCAAAGTCTATAAATATCAAAAGAAGTGGGAGTTATAAAGTAGATAGGAATAACATATAAGTCATAGATGAAACGTCATACCGTGGTCCCTTTGAGATTCTTATTTGTTTAGACAATGCAGGCTTAGAAAATAATTCTAGAGGATTTACTAAAGGTAGCCACTTACGTGTGTAAGGAACGAAAAATGCCTGAGTTTACTTGCGGTTGAACAAAGTGAAATATGAGAGAAAAATAAGTAGCCTATCAATTGTTAAACCTAAATATGACATCAAGAGGTATTATACAGTTTTTATAGTTTTTGAAATATTGAAATTATCAGGCAAAAACTGATAAAATCTATACTCGTAGTTTGTCGCTAAGAGTCAGTTTTTAAATGAGGTCTTAATAGTTCACATCAGAAAGGACCTTTACCGGCAAGAAATCAATAGTCAAAGGTTAGAAATCAATAGGTTAAATTGGAATTGACAATACTCACCTTTACATGTAATATTCCAAGGACTCAATAGTGAATAGAGGATTCAGAGGTCGATAGGATGATAGTAGGAATTCCGGTTATTCTCAGTCAAGGGGCAATTATACCAACTCCATTTCTTCCATCGATATGTAGGCTAACTTAATATATATGTGTCCCAACATTAGATTACAAACATTTCATTTCTAACACAAAACTCGATTTCTATTCAATTAGTAAATATTTCTCACTTTAAACCTACCATTTCCTATGTATCAAAGGTAACTTAGTATCTTAGCATGAAACGTCCTAAGAATTTATGTTGTAGACGTACGAATACCTGGTAAATACGTAACACATTTATATTATGATTAACTGCAGGCACACTGTTCGTGATAATAGATAAAACTCTGTAGCTAATATAAAATAATATTTATAAAATTAGTATATTATTAGTAAAATACTTATAAATATTCTTGTAAAACAGAAATCTTTGATATGCTCCAAGTATCCTCAGCACGATGTAACCGGTTAAGACATGTTTTTTTAGGTTAATAAAATTATTATAATTTACTCATCTAAGATACAAAGACAAGTTTAATTCAAAACGTATGGTATATGCTGTGTAATATAATGCAGAAAGTAAAGAAAACAAGAGACCACATCACTTGACAACCGGTTAAGTTACGTATGGAAATTATACTTAATGTATATTACTTGCTAATGTTTACCTACCTCGTAATGAAGTATAATTAATTATTTTGTAAACAAAATTGTGTGTGTGTGTGTGTGTGTGTGTGTGTGTGTGTGTGTGTGTGTGTTTGTGTGTGTGTGTGTGTGTGTGTATGTGTGAGTGTGAGTGTGTGTGTGTGTGTGTGTGTGTGTGTGTGTGTGTGTGTGTGTGTGTGTGTGTGTGTGTGTGTGTGTGTGTGTTGAAACGGTCTGAATTAACGTTTCAATTAAGAAATTAATAATTTCTTTTTTTTTAAATAACAATTTTAATATTTATTAGTAAGGTTTTAATTTATGGTATAATATACATAGTAAAGAGTCAAGAAGTCATTAAAATTTTGAATAAGTATTATTAAGACAAATTAAAAAGTATGATAGCATGAAATTTTAATAACTAACTAAATTTGACAAACGAGAGTGAAGTGAAAAATTTTCTAAGTGCCGAAGAATGCTAACTTGAGAACTAGGCCACGTAGAATATGAGGCAATCTCAGGAACAACAACCTAATTTGTTAAATTTAATTAGCCAAATAAACAATTTTAATAATTATAAAATTTCTGGTAATGTATTGTGTAAAGTTGTAAATGCCAAAACGAAAGTTGTAATGCCAAGTCGGAATATTGTTCCATTTATAGAAGAAGTACACAAACAATATGCGCACTTGAGCAAAAATAAAATTGTTAAAATGATAAACAAACATGTTTACATTAAAAATATAAATAAACAAGTTATGGATGTCATTAGGAAATGTCGGATCTGCCAGTTTGCCAAAGTAACAAACCGATATATGCAAGCAAGATCTAAACGCATTTTATTAACACAACAGCCGGGAGAGATTGTTGCTGTTGATTTTGTAGGACCCTTGCACGAAGCACAGGAGGTGCAAGACACATCTTGATAGTAGTAGACGTATTTTCAAAGTCAATTAAATTATATGCGGTAAAGCGCCCAAATACGACGAGTACAATAGCTAAACTGTCGCATTATTTCCAGACAAAAGGGAAGCCTAGGCGAATACTCTCAGATTTCGGCTCGGCCTTTACGCCTCGACAATGGAATTTATGGATGCAGGACAACAATGTTTAGCATACGTTAATTCCGGTCATGCACCCACAAGTAAATCATGCTGAGAGAATAAACCGAGATCTGGGCAGAATTCTTAGGACCTATTGTCATGAAGCACAGTCATCATGGATGAGATACCTACCATATATGGAACAGGTAATTAACATGACTCCTCATGAGGTAACTGGATACTCGCCTATCCAAATACACCATGGGGAAGCACTTGTATATGTATGGGAGAGATTTCTGCCAGATGACTGTAGAAATGAACACCAAGCGACGCAAAGGGAGACTTGGCAAAATGTATCGTATAAGAAGAGTGGGAGAAAGGCGCGCCTCCATAAAAAACATAAACTGCATAGAAAGGTCATTTCAACCAGGCGAATTATTCCTAATTACTAGGCATATTAGGTCAGATGTATCACAAAATGAGATAGAGAAGCTTCTGTTAAGATACCAGGGTCCTTATAAGATTAAGAGGAAAATGGGTAGGAAACGCTATGAAATCGCAAACATAGTTACAAATAAAATCCGAGGCATTTACGACATAAAGGATATTAAGAAGTTTTATAATGATTAAAGTTTAAATCTAAACTTTAAACTTCACTCTTTATCTGTAAAGGGACAAAAGTAAAGCCGAATGTAAAACAAACTATTAAATAACTGAACCTATATTTCAAACATTACAAAGTATTATCAGGAAGTATGTGTGTATTGAGCAAACATTGGCGAGCTACCTCCACTGCATAGATCAAACAAGCTTGAAAATACTGAAAACAACGAGGAGATAGGAAATGGACATTTATAACTTGTACACAAATCCGCTGTCAGACCTTGCCAAATAAAACAAGAAATTTGTGTGCATGAAATAGTTGGTAGTTACGATTAGACTTTGTCGGTTAAACGCTACTTTTATAGATAGCAGGACTAAAACGTATTGGTCAATATGCACTATTATAACTCATTTCCCAATCTTTAGCAAGTGTTAGAGATATTAATAAGTACTATCTAATAATAAACCATTACAAAGCGTACCTAAATATAAACGAGAAATTTACAGATCATAAATACTAATAAGTCACAATACTGTTTCTAATAAAGAAACATCATACAAGTTTTATGAGAACGAATATAATGAAAGTGTTTTTATAGATAAATGTATAATGAAAAAATATAAAAATATTGCAATATATAAACACAATAATAACAATAACAATCTAATGCCTGTAAAAGAATATATTTATCTAAGAATTTATTATCGAAACTTTATTAAAAATATATTTACTAAGCCAAGTGACCTCTTCTGGAATAACATGTTATGAATTCAGAGTCAAGGCAAAACAATTCTGCACTGATATTTACTGAAAAAAGAACTGCATTGTGTATACAGCTCTGACTGAGTCGGCAGGGGTAATTTTAATTACATGGCTGGGACTTATAAAAAATGCCTTCTATATCGTCGTTAACATGCTGATGATTGGTCGGTTAAAATATACCATATGTAACATATTTACCGTGTCTTGTTTTATTTTGACACTGTAATCATTTACTGACAGTAAGAATCAATAACAGTTTTACAAAAACGTTATTTATAAACTGTTCAACAATTTTGGAAAAAGAATTGTTATCCGTGCGACGGTCTTCATATCTTACGGTTTAAAAAAATTAGTTTTAGAAATTTATATTCTTCAATTAAATTATATTGGATCAAGAACACGTATATGAAACACGCATATAATAGATAAATAGAACTGATAATTGTGCTAGTCATGTGGATTACCAAGACGATCGGTTTCCTTCCTCACGTAATAGAGAATCGATTTTTGAATGTTTATTCAATGTGTAGGAGTGATATTCAAAGAGTCTCAGACTTAAAACATAACATTTTAGACTTAAAACAAGTATCTACTAATCGGAAAATCTAATAAAATCCTTTTCCTGCTTCGGAAGAGCAAAAGAGTTTTTATAAATTTAGGGCTATTCTTAAAGTATTGTTAACAATGACAAAGAATTGTTGAGTTTTATGCTGTTATAAGTTTTATCTATTTATAATACACCTTCCTCTATTTCTTTCCAAATATTTTTGTACCTAAATGGACAGTGTACCCATGCCAAAACATTCGATTTAAACAATCATAGCATGTACATGTTTTTTCGTGTTATATCAGTATACATATTCTATACGGGGATATATCGAGCCGTAATGTGACATTTGGAGATATAAAATAGAATATTTAAAATAAAGGTAGAAGTTGCTTAGTACAGCAACGATAGATTTTAAAGCAATACTGAGTTGGACCTCATTGCTACTTTATTCTACTTGATAGGTTCAAACGAATAACATGAAGCAGGCTGAAGAATGAAAATCAAAATGAAAGCTCTGAGCTCGCTAATACTCCACCTTTTGCAACCTACAAATTTACGACATTAAAATGTAAAATTAATAAATCTATTATTCTATCGGATTTACTTTGTCAAGCTACATTTTTCCAAAACAAGAATGGAAATTGGTTGAAATAACAAATTATAAGTACTTGTAATTATTACGGCACTGAAAATCAAATAAGGTTTCTTGAGCCAGGTATTTGCGAGACAGAACTCGTTAAAAACCATGTCACGGTTAGGGATTGTCTAATGAATAGTACACTTGCTTCATCCAATTCTTATAACGAGTGTCAGAAAGAAAGCATACTTACTAGGACTTTCAGGGCAATAGTATTTATAATAACATCAGAATTGATCAATCACGAATAGGTGAAATATATGTAATAGCAATAAAGTGAGATCGTTAACTCAGCTTCAAAATAAAATAGTACATTCCAAATCAGATTAAATTTAATTTTTTTTCTTTTTGTTTTTATTGCAAGCCAATGTTTTTTTTTTTTTGTTTTTGTAAGTGGTAACCTAAGTAGAGACTGCAATGTTAAGCTTTCGTATTGGCATTTGGGAGGTCTGCAGGAGTCAAATTCCTTTTTTTTTGCAATTTTTGCAATTCGACTGTCAACAATATAACCATCAAGGTCTGTCCAGACCTCCTACAGCATCTTAAATGTCCCACATGGATCTGAAACTGCAAATTATCACCATATCCTTAAGGGTTACGCCCGTAATTGATCTTAGGTTTTTATTTTTATTTGTTTAGTAGCAGCTAAGATTGCTCTTGTTTCTATGGCGTAGAAATAAATGCATTATAATTTTTCTGTATTACATCCGCAGAAATCCTAATCCCTAGCAGATATCGTCTGTTTTTGCACTTGTGGTTTTAGGTTTCCATTACTTGTAACATTACCGTAAATATTTGCTTGCTATGTGTTCTACGTTTTATTTTATATCGCCAACATAAGTCCTACCGGTTCTATGGATAACAACATAGACAAAGATTTTAGGACAGGTATTATCATAATAATTTTATAGTGGACATTTTATTTCTAAATTAGAATGTTTAATACATATTAAATATAATCTTTACTTCATCAGTAGAGGTAAAGTATGAAGTATAGTTTAGTACGTGCACTCTCCATACTATACTGTTTTTTCGCACATCTTCGGTTTACCAGCAGACATGCGGGTCGAAAGAGCTCGTGACAGACTATAAACTGCAAATCGGTTTGAACTTTCCCATGTTTTCTTAATTTAATTCACGAAAAAAAGGAATTTTGCTTTTTAGTATTTGTACTAAACATAACTCAAAAGGGATATTTAAACAGGCTCATGAGGTAATAAAAATCCCGACTAATGTAGATACATATTTATAATATTATTTGTATTATTAATAACAAAATTATATTGGTCATAGAAATAAAAATTATAATAACAAAATTATAATAATAAATATTACACAATAAAAATAACGTATTATATTAAAGACGTAGTAAAAAATATTACATGAAATATTATTATATTAATTTTAAAACCTATACAATGAAAATTGTAGATATCTATATTAGATTATGAAATTATATTTCATGTACCATTAACATTTAAAGAACTTATGTTACAAATATGTCATACAATACACCACTATTACTGGGAAAAATATTATCAATGAGCTAACATTTTGGCCTGTCTTTAATTATCTAAAATAATTATACTGTAATGACACCATACAATTTAAACAATCAATGGCTGTAGAGAGAAAGAAAACTCGAAACAAAGGACTGAGGGAAAGAGAACGCATGACAACGCTAGTAGATAACAATGTGTTGGTGATTTT
Source organism: Prosapia bicincta (assembly GCA_036971475.1). NCBI lineage: Eukaryota > Metazoa > Arthropoda > Insecta > Hemiptera > Cercopidae > Prosapia > Prosapia bicincta. The sequence continues at coordinate 184,021,473 of JBAIZL010000001.1, forward strand.
ATAATTATTTTCTGTGATGTCATGAAAAAAAATCGAATCGTGATTATAAACGAATATAATATTTTATATCATGTGCTTGCATCCGTCGTATTATTTTTTATTACAATAATAGACAATATAAACTTACAAAATATTATAACTTGTTGTAGGACATAGTATTAAATCTGTTTTAATCCCTACGACCATAATCTTGTAATTTGTATTTAGATAAACTCATAAATTGAACCTATCTTTATGATGTCGAAACAGTGTAAATTTACTAAAAACTATGTATAGCCTACATAGGAAGTTCAACCTAAATTACATGTCATCAACAATGAAAGAGATTTGTTATTTGTTACAAAAGCTAAAAGTTAATTTTAATTTCAATTTCTCGTATTCCCTTTTCAACTCATTGCCCTAGGAGTTTTGTGGCAATCCCACAGATGTGTAGAACAGGTATTAAGCCACAGATGCTCGTTCAAGACATGTTAGATTTTAATTATTTAAGCCGCAAACTCTGAGAGAAAAATAGGAATGAGCATATACAATTACGCAGACAGTTTAATTTCCGACCGTAATAATTTGAACGCAATATAATGACAAAGCCTAAAAATATATTTTTATATTAGCAATTATGAAATAAAAAATGTTTCGTCAAAATTTTTATTTACGAATTATAAAATATGAGTGACTTTAAACTACAACTAATAAAACATTACATTAGAAGGGCTACTTACCTCACAGTACTAATATTACACACTTTATTCTACTAGGACTATATTATAGGGTGCCTTTTTTATTATTTTCTTTCTTAAATGTAGTAGATTAGTATACAAAATTCTTTAGACAAAGTAAGGCATTTGTAAATTGTTTCCTTTAAAAAATCGAAAATAAGTCGAACTTAATAACTAAACGTTATACAAATAGTAACGAAAACTCTTACTGATCGAAATTACTTTACTGTCTAAATGTGTGAATAAAATATGGTACCTTGTTCTAGATTTTACAGATGTCGCATTGTTTTTATACCTCCGCTTCTGTAATATTAAAAACGTCAAATTGTTGGTTTTGTTTTATCTACTTCATTTATGAACTAATTTAATTTTATTAAAAACTCCTACTATACTTTCAATTTTATTTTGTTTATTTATATTAATTTAATTTAATTACTATATTAATTAACTGACCTAATTTTCAGATTCCATTGAAAAATCTTCTACCGGTATTTTCAAGTTTTGGTTTTACTGTATAAATATATACCTTATTTTATCCTCTGTAAAATGACACTTAACTCCTTATTAACTTTCAAATCAATGTAGCTGTTTACTTTTCAAGTTTACATCCTTCCGGAAGTCATAATATAGCATTCTGCGCGAACATTTGTCACTAGAGCTAAAATCCTTAATCGGATTAGTTTGTCTTGGTGCCGAACGATGAGTCGACATCGGAACTAATTTGGCAAGAGAGTGTTTCATGTCACAAAAAAATATTAGAGTCTCTGGGCGCTTTAATATATAATGCAAAAATATTAAACCGATTTTGAATTTGTAAAATATATATTTTGTAATATTTTTTAAGGGTTTGTATGCATATCCATGAAACTTAAGAAAATCAGAGAATGAACCATTTTTTATTAGAACGATTGAAAATTAAGTGACACACTTAACTCCGAAAACAGACTCCCAACTAGTAAACCGTGTCGCAACTAAAAATAAGCAAGTTCTATGCCAGTTATTTTAAAAATTAAAGTATATGTAGGTAATGAAAGACAGAATTCAAGAAAGCATTCGCATATATTATTTATATATATATATATATATATATATATATATATTTATATATTTTTTTTTTAACTTGGGAGCGGGTTTTAATTGCCCGAAGCACTGCTACCTTATGGTAGGCCTATATTGTACTTACCTCCCTGATCTAGTCAAATAACCCCTTCCTTCTTACCAGGTTTAGGATTTTCCTGACTAGAGTTTTACCTTCAGCATCCACCGAAGCCGTTCCATCACCAAAGAGGTTGAAGCGCCTCTCAGCAAGTACTTCACATCTGTAAATAATGTGTGTGGCAGTCTCCAGTTCCTGCCCGCCTAATCTGCACACTGGTTCATCTTTGTAGATACCCATTTTATGCAAATGTTTCCTTAGTCCACAGTGTCCCGTGAGTAGACCTGTCACTATCCTCAATTCCTGCCTAGACAGATAGATGAGATTCTTCTGCAGCCCCAAGGAAGGTTTCCTAAGGGTTAGCTTACTGTGTCTCATCCCTTCGGCCCTAATCCAGTGCTCACAGTGTCTTTCAGCCATCCACCTTCGAACTGTCATCTTGACCATGGATTTGGAAATACCTACTGAGGGCTCCGGTACAATTAGGGGAGTCGATGACCCTTGCCTGGCCAGCGCATCTGCGGCTTCATTTCCAAGTATTCCCCTATACCCTGGCACCCAACCTAACTTGATTTGATTGTGCCTTGTCAGAGCTTTTAGGTTAAGTAGGCACTCTCTGACTATGGCCGAGGTGACCACGTGTCCGTTTAGTGCCTTAATTGCTGCCTGACTGTCGGAGAAAATAGCAAACCTGGTCCCATGTGTTTCCCTTCTCGCTATCTCTCCCAGACAGGCATTTATAGCATATACTTCGGCCTGAAAGACAGAGTCTTACCGACCTTTTTTCCCTGCCTTACCTTGGCCCTTTCTTTTCATCAATTGCTAAGTCAGTAAGAAAGTAATGGTTTATCCATTGACTATGAACCTAGTTTCATAGACCTGTGCCTCAAGGAATAAACCTCTCAGAGGAACCAACCCCTGAATATTTGATAAAACCAATTAGCCTCCGATAAGCCCTGTTCAAGCTCCTTTTCGGGTAGTGGAATCTTTGAGAGACACTTGTGATTTAAGGACTATACCTCGATACCTAGTGAACTTATATATTTAGAATGAAAACACAGCTAATTGGAAAATATACCATTTTATTTATTTGTTCCAAGGTTCAAATTAATTATTATTGTTTTTATTTAATTTAACAGGATTTTCTTGACTAATTACTTTTTCAAAATTTCATACAACTTGCTATTGAATTAAACATTATTATCTCATTCTATTTTTTTAAATTTTCTTATTATCATTAATTTTATATATAATTTAAATTATCAAAGTTACCATAATTAATTTTGTATATAGTTTTGATTGTTACAGTTAAATTTAACATATTTTAAAATCTGATTCTTTTTCAAACACTTAATATTACTATTTAATGCCTTTAGGCTAGGCCTTGAACAATTAACTTCTTTAGAAATTATTCATTAGAAATTTACTTAGAAAAAGCCATATAAGATATTCATCTTTATACTTAATCCATACATTCCAACAGCGATGGGAATGGAAAGTCAATTTTGAATCTTTGTTACTTAAATTTGGGTAACCTAAGAGAGATGACTATCAGTCCCTTAGGTTATTCCCATCCTTTTTAATTTTGAATTTAAGTTAATATAATTTGAAGTAAAATGTTATTTAAAAAGAATCATTAAATTGATTATATAACCTTGTACTGTAGAAATCTTTTTATCTTCATTAATTTTGTCATCTGTCGGTCCCGTTACAGCTTCAAGGGTCTTGGTAGCTAGGCGTCTCTCCATAATTTCGTTTAATCTTCTTATTTTCTTTAATTTTGCATTTTGGTGGTCGAAATTTTGTTCTGGGTATATATGAGCCCTTGCTCATATATATCTTCCTTCCCCTGATCACATCGTAGCACATTCTACTCTGTTTCTAGCACATTTTTTCTTGTCCTGTTCGCATGGTACAAAATCACGTCTGCTCGCCTTGAGAGCCTAATGCATTCTAATTCTGGATAGCGTCCTTTCTTGTGAGCCCCACTTCATAGTATCCATTTTTCAACTTTTGACCAATCAGAAAGCCGTTGCCATGGCAATTGACTTTGTTTGTTCGGAAATTCTGAACTAAGATTAATTTCACTTTTTGTAAAAGGATTTTCTGTATTCTGATGTGTCCTTTCCATTTTTACCTCTTATTTAATAACGTATTTGACTTTATTTCTTCTTATTTAATTTAATTTACTTTTTAAAATTCCTAATCCAAAGTTCGACTGTAGCGCTTTCGTTTCGTAGTGACAAGATTTATAATCAATACCCTAAGCGGATTTTTCCGGAATCAAATATGACTGCTTCTAGTATAACCTAATTTCTAGGCTATTACATTTTAACATTTAATCTTTACTTTTACATAAATACTATTTTCCCTAGCTAGGCCTAATTTACTTTCCTCACATCTTATAAATTTACATTCTTTATTCCTGATTATATTTAATTACAATTATTTTAATAGCCGGCATCTAGGCCGAGTTTGTTATACTACACAATAACCGTCTTTTTTGTATACATATTTTAGGCTATCCACTTTGAAGTGATAATTTTTCTTATTGATTATAATTTATGTTTTTTAAGTCTAAAGTTATTTCTAATTTTCTTCATTTTACTATTATTTACCCTTGTTTTATTATTATTATTATAATAATGCTTTAAAATTTTTACATATGAATTTAGCCAATTATTTAACCAGGTTAGGTTTGATTCTGGTATTCTGTACAATTCTGGCCGCTGCAAAATTTCCCCCTTTTTAAAATATGAAAATTTTGGTTCTTCTCTCCCTTGAAACAGATAAACATAATTAATAACATATTTGTGAAGAGTAACATTAACACTTATACTAGTTTATATAAAAAATTTCATATTCCTTTCATTAATCTACTATTTCTATTCATCTTCATAACTTAATTAATTTTACTAAAGTTCACAATTTACTCTCCTGTCCCTTTCACTCACATATATATAATTGTCACATTAGTCACTTCACATTCTATTTACTCATTTATTACTCCTGTCCTTAGTCACATTCTTTTTTATTTAATCTTATTTCAAGTTTATATTAACTATGCAATATTGTATATTGTAATCCTTATATTACACATTCATTGTCGTTTAACACAACATTTACTTTAATAAATTCAATGAATCCCGTTCATTTAACATATGGCTTTTTCTTTATTTTTAATACTGATTTTATATTATTAGTCCTATGTATTTGGATTATGTTACTGCTTTAATCTACTACTTAGATTTATTTTACATTTTTATTTTTATTACTTAACCGTTACTCCCTATGTCACTGATGGATCATTTTTTATTTACCTTGCCTTTTTATCCTTTATTCTTTAAATATCTTTATGTCTTTGATGTCATAGATCCCCCTTATATTCCCTGTTTCCAAGTTTGCTATTTCATAAGTTTTTGCCCCCAATCGTCTATGGACCCTGGTAAATTAATAGCATCTTCTCGGTTTCTTGACGACTCAAGTTAGATCTATTTACCCTTGTTACCAGTACCTTGTCCCCACATTTCAATTCCGTCTGCTTCGTCTTTCTATTTAATTTCTCAGCCCTGAGATCTCCTGTCCTTCTCATTCTATCGTATGCCTTCTGCACACGCTGCTGTTGTGTTTCCGTTACTACATTTTTACAAACGACTGGTACAAATCCTTGCCACACATATTCCGGATCAACCCCGAACTGAATCTGCTCTGGAGTGTATCCAGTAGCTTCATGCGGTAAAGCATTGATTACTCCTTCTATGTATGACAGGTACTTCCGCCAGTGCGATTGGTTATCATAGCAGTAGGTCCGCAATATCCTTCTCAGTTCTCTATTTACTCTTTCTGCTAAATTCACCTGCGGGTGCCGTACTGGGCTCAGTATGTGTTGGATTCCTTCACACCTGATCCAAGTACGCCATTGCCGTGATGTAAATGCAGTTCCAAAATCTGTAAGGATCTTGCTTGGTTTCCCTACTGCTTGAAAATAATGCAGTAACTTCAACTTTGAGCTCCTTGTTGTGGTACTGCATATAACTTAACATACTTCGAGAAGCTATCTATTACTACCAATATATGTTTTACCCCACCAACGCTGGTTGGTAAGGGCCCTAGATGGTCTATCGCCACCATTTCGCCTGGCCCTCTTGAGACGATTGGTTTCGTGCTTCCTTGGAGGTATCTGTTTGTCGGTTTTGCGTACTGACATATCTGACATCTTTCTATCACTTGTAATATCCGTTTCTTCATTTGCTTTATATACATGCTCTGGTTCATTATATTCGTTATTTTATTTCTCCCTATGTGAGCATATATCTGATGTATGTTCTCAATTACCTCGTTTATTATAGATTCCGGGATTACTATCTTTATTTTATTTTTGACTTCTTTACACAATATCCTTTCTTGTATTGAATATTTCTTAAATTTGGTCACGTTTTCAAAATTTTTTTCTAATTCTGGTTGTTGTCTTTGTAAGTTTTTTATGTTTTGAAACTTTGCTTTTAGTGTTTCTTCACATCCTATTTGTAACCGTCCTACTTTTATAACCTGACGGTTCTGACTGTTTCCCTTATTATCCATATCATTCTGATACATCCGACTCACGACGTCGCACGGTATGTTTTCCTTTCCTGGGCAATGTATCACTGTTGGTTGATACTCCTGAATCGCCAATATCCACCTAGTGATTCGTGAATTAGTGAAATTGCACGTGTTCATAAATTTCAATGCCTTATTATCCGTTATGATAGTTAGTGGCGCTCCCACTATTAATGGCCGAAATTTTTTCAAGCCATGCACTATAGCCAATAATTCTTTCTCGCATATAGTGTATGCCTTCTCACAACTCTTAAGTGTTTGGCTAACGAACCCTATTACTTGCATTTGCCTTTGTCCATCTCTCTGGAAAATCTGACTGGCAATTGCATTATCGCATGCATCTGTCTGTAGGAACGTACGTTGCCCTTCGATTGGGTGCATCAGAGTGACTGATTCCGTAAACAAGTCTTTTACCCTATTGAAGGCTTTACTCATGTATTCATCCCAGATCCAGGACTGATCTTTTCTTAGTAATTTCAACAAGGGTGAAGTCTCTTCAGCATGTTTCTTTGTAAATCGTGCATAGTAATTTACAAAACCTAGAAACGATTGTAGTTCTTTTTTGTTTCTAGGTTCTGGGAAATCCTGTATTGCCTGTAGCTTCTCTGGGTCTGTGGTGACCCCTTCTTGTCTGAAGATATATCCTAAAAACTTCATCTCTTGTTTACAGAACAAGGTTTTCTTCGGGTTGATGGTTAAATTCCCCTCTCTGAATCTGGTGAAAATTGTCCTCAGGTGACTGAGGTGCTCATCGAATGTCTCAGATAGACACAACAGATCATCGACATACACTAAAAGATTTTCCTCTAACTCCTTACCCAAAGTGATATCTACCGTTCTCACTAGAGCCGCTAGGGAGTTTTGGAGTCCGAAAGGCACCACATTGAAATTATATACTTTATTATTAAATAAAAATCCTGTATATTTTTTGGACTCATTAGTCAACGGTATTTGCCAGAAACTTGATGTTAAATCTATTTTTGAAAAATATCGCCTGTTGCGACCTTTCCTTAGTATATCGTCAATAGTGGGTGCACTGTCATAATCCGGCACAGTTATCTCATTCAACTTCCTAGCGTCTAGGCACAGACGGATGGTCTTGTCTGGTTTTATTACTGTCACCATTGGGTTGATATAAGGAGTTCTTGAGCGTTCGATGATGTCATATCTGAGCATTCTTTCAATCTCTTCTTGGACCTGTTTACGGTAATTAATTGGAATTGGATAATTCCTTGGTACAAAAGTTTTATTCTCTATTAGTTTAAATTGATGCTTATATTTATTTGATCTTCCCTGTATCTCGCTAAATATATCGTCATATTCCAATATTAGCTGGTTTAATTGATTTTGCTCTTCTTTGTCTAATACACGTTTATTTTCTGTTTCTTCTTCTTCGATTCCTAAATGGTTAATTCTCAAATATTTTCTTATTATCCGTCCAGCTTTATCTTTCTTTTTCTTCTTTCTCCTTTTCCAATTTCTTAACTTTCCCTTATTCTCCTTAAATCTACCTTTTATTTTTCTGTTTTGAATTGTAATGAAATGAAGTTTCTTCTCGTATTTGGATTGGTTCTCATTTTAATTGACTTTCGAACTCTTGATCTAGTAAATGGGTTTTTCTTTTTTCTTTCTTTAATTTCAATTTCATTCCTTTGGTTTATCTCTCCAGAATCTAAAGTCTTAGTCATGGGCTTCCGAGCTACTTGTTGGTTATTCATTTTAACCTCGTTGTTCCCCCCTTTTAATGGTTTCGACGCGACGTTTATATTTTTATTTATATTTATTTTCTTATTTATTATTTTTTCACTCACATTATTTCCCCTTTTTGGCACTATTTCGGCCTTACCTAGTTTATATTTTGTTTTGCTCTTAATCTCAGCTGCAGCTCTTCTTTCCATGTCCTTTGTTTCTTTATCTCCTGTATTGACTCCCTCAGGTCTTAAATTAATTTCCTTATTTATTATATTTTCATTTTGTTATTTTATTTTTTGTTTTTGTTTAATTTTTCCTCTGTTTCATTTTTTATTTTTCTTTGATATTCGTTTTTTATATTTAAGATTTCCCCTTTACTTGTTTCTTGTCCATTTCCTCCTTCATTCATTCGGCAGTGCCCCTGCTTCTCGCACTGTCGCATTAACCCCTACTTTTTGCTTTGATGCCCTATTGTTGATGCAACTTCTTTTCCCTGGGTTATCTGACATATTTTTCGGACTTCTTTATTTTCCTCTATCTTTTGTATTTTATTTTTAAAGTACTGGTACACCATCTTCCCTTCTATCTCGAAGGTCACATAGCGTCTATCCATGTTTATCCGTGCCTTTAGGTCATACAGTGTGTTGCACCCCATAATCATCTCCGACCGAAGTTTGGAGACCACTATGAAGATGCAGTCCACTTTTATGCCTTTAATTGTTAAGGGAATTAAGCATTGCCGGGTAAGCTTTATCTGTGCAGTCTTAATGGCTGTTACAACTCCCACATTGTTGATGGGTAGTTCCAGGAACTTAAGCCCATGCAACTTGAGGTTGTTGTAAGCCTTTTCTTGAATGACTGACACGTCTGCACCCGTGTCAATCTCTACCTCTATAGAGTGCTCTTCTACCTCACAGTCAATTACAGGGCATGGCTCTTTCTTCTGGTTATCTTCGCCAATCACCTTGTCCTCTTCTAACAATTCAGCACGAATATCAAGAGATAGTCCACCAACTCTAAGCTCTTGATTTTGGTGTACTTCATTGTTATTTTCCTGTTGTATTGTTTTTTTATTTTTGTTCTTTAGGACTTCCGCCTTTCCTTTATTTAATGTTCCCTGTTTCTCCGGGTAATATTTCCTATATTTAGTTTGTTGTTGGATCTCTAATGGTTTTCTCCTCCTTTCCTTCCTACCATCAGGGATCCTCTCATTTAGTTTTTTGATTGACCACTTGGCCCTGGATTTTGTGGTCTCTTTTCTTTTGTCTGTGGGCATTCTTCCGTTTGGTTTTGTGGCCTGTACTCTGGCCTTTGTTGTTGCCACTGATTTTGCGGCCTATTTCTTGGTCCCTCTCTTTGGTAGGGCCCCTGTCTCCAGTTTCCTCTCCCTTCTATCGGGTAAGGCTCTTGCCTCCAATTTCCCTTGTATCCGGGGTTTCTCGTTTGGTGTGTCCACCCTCTCCTCTCAGGTTCCCGTTCCTCAGTCCTAGGCTGATTCCGGTTCCTGGTAGCCTCCTGCTCCATGTTCCTTCGGATGTATTTTACCGCCTCCTCTATGTCGGTAGCCGCCATCCCGGAACATCTTATATACATTCTGTTCCCAAATTGCTTCATAATCTTCATAATTAAGTCCGCCTGATTGTATGGCGGGGTTAGGTGTCTCGCCGTGTTCACCATTTTTAAGAAATAATTTACCATGTTGTTTGTGCCTCGATGGTATTCATATTTTCCATTTTCGATTCTTCCTCGAATTCTCTCTTGTGCATGAGATCCCCAAAAGTGGCTAAAGAATCTCTCCTTAACTTCATCATAATTTTCCTTCTCCATGTTCATGGCCAACCACCATTCTTGTGCAGGTCCTTTAAGATGTCTCTCCATTATTTTCCGTTTTTGTCCTTCCTCCATGTCATGATCAATTTCGGACATCATACCTTCTAGGTGTTTAATCAATAGGGTCTTCATCTTCCCTACCGTAGAATTCCTTCTTGCTTTTGTCTCCATTATCACCCATCTCAAACATCCTTGATTTAAACAAGGTAGCTATATTTATTCCTTCTCCCATATTCTTTATCTTATTCTCAACTACTTGTACCCTTCTTTCTACTTTTTTGACTTCTCCCTTAACTGTTTCTACAGTCTGTTTATTTTCACTGACTGTTACCTCTAAGTTATACATCTTTTCTATAGTCTCTTGGATTTTATTTCCCATTTCCTCATTCTTTCTTGTAATTCCTTCATTTATTTCATCTATCCTCTTATTCATGATTTCCCAAAGATTCTTAATTTCTTGTTTATCCTCCTCTCTTTCTTTCTTTCTTTCTACTTTTTCCCCTTCTCTTGCTTTCTTACTTTGTTCCTCTATCTTTTTTACTATTTCTTCGTGTACCTTTATTTTCTCCTGTTTTTGTTCCTCCTTCTCTTTTAATCTTTCCTGTTTTCGTTCCTCCATCATTTTTTTAAAAAACTCCATCATTTCAGATGGTTCTGTGTCTTTTCTCTGTCTTGTCGCCATCTTAAAGTCTCGTATTTAACTATCCTTTTATTCCCTTACTAACTTCTCCTACTTCTATATTTTTACTATATACTGAGTATTTAATTAAATATTCATTTATAATTGTGCTCGATGTGATCCGGTTCAGTGTTCCCTTGACCTTGTCTATCTAACGCCTATGTATTCTATTTACTTTTATTAATAACTAACATTATTATTATTATTATTTTTTTTTTTTACTTAATATGCCCTACCGACGCCTACTGAATTTTATTTTACTTAATTATTTCCTTTTAATTAATATTATTTATTCTAAGTTCTTTTTAATTTCATTTTTATTATAATTAACTCTTATTTAATTTAAAGAACTTCTTTGGTTTTCATTTTATGATTCCTATTATTATTTACAATTTTAATTGAATTCTATTTAATTAATTTTGTTTCACTAGGCTCCTTAGTCGATTTAAATCTGTCTCTATTTGATGTTGACCCGATGTTACAATTTAAGCATCGAGCCCCACGTTGGGCGCCATACTTTTCTTACCGACCTTTTTTCCCTGCCTTACCTTGGCCCTTTCTTTTCATCAATTGCTAAGTCAGTAAGAAAGTAATGGTTTATCCATTGACTATGAACCAAGTTTCATAGACCTGTGCCTCAAGGAATAAACCTCTCAGAGGAACCAACCCCTGAATTTTTGATAAAACCAATTAGCCTCCGATAAGCCCTGTTCAAGCTCCTTTTCGGGTAGTGGAATCTTTGAGAGACACTTGTGATTTAAAGACTATACCTGGATAGCTAGTGAACTTATCTTATTTAGAATGAAAACACAGCTACTTGGAAAATATACCTTTTTATTTATTTGTTCCAAGGTTCAAATTAATTATTATTGTTTTTATTTAATTTAACAGGATTTTCTTGACTAATTACTTTTTCAAAATTTCATACAACTTGCCATTGAATTATACATTATTATCTCATTCTATGTTTTTAAATTTTCTTAATATCATTAATTTTATATATAATTTAAATTATCAAAGTTACCATAATTAATTTTGTATATAGTTTTGATTGTTACAGTTAAATTTAACATATTTTAAAATCTGATTCTTTTTCAAACACTTAATATTACTATTTAATGCCTTTAGGCTAGGCCTTGAACAATTAACTTCTTTAGAAAGTATTCATTAGAAATTCACTTAGAAAAAGCCATATAAGATATCCATCTTTATACTTAATCCATACATTCCCACAGCGATGGGGATGGAAAGTCAATTTTGAATCTTTGTTACTTAAATTTGGGTAACCTAAGAGAGTTGACTAATCAGTCACTTAGGTTATTCCCATCTTATTTAATTTTGAATTTAAGTTAATATAATTTGAAGTAAAATGTTATTTAAAAAGAATCATTAAATTGATTATATAACCTTGTACTGTAGAAATCTTTTTATCTTCATTAATTTTGTCATCTGTCGGTCCCGTTACAGCTTCAAGGGTCTTGGTAGTTAGGCGTCTCTCCATAATTTCGTTTAATCTTCTTATTTTCTTTAATTTTGCATTTTTGTGGTCGAAATTTTGTTCTGGGTATATATGAGCCCTTGCTCATATATATCTTCCTTCCCCTGATCACATCGTAGCACACTCTACTCTGTTTCTAGCACATTTTTTCTTGTCCTGTTCGCATGGTACAAAAACACGTCTGCTCGCCTTGAGAGCCTAATGCATTCTAATTCTGGATAGCGTCCCTTTTTGTGAGCCCCACTTCATAGTATCCATTTTTCAACTTTTGACCAATCAGAAAGCCGTTGCCATGGCAATTGACGTTGTTTGTTCAGAAATTCTGAACTAAGATTAATTTCACTTTTTGTAAAAGGCTTTTCTGTATTCTGATGTGTCCTTTCCATTTTTACCTCTTATTTAATAACGTATTTGAGTTTATTTCTTCTTATTTAATTTAATTTACTTTTTAAAATTCCTAATCCAAAGTTCGACTGTAGCGCTTTCGTTTCGTAGTGACAAGATTTATAATCAATACCCTAAGCGGATTTTTCCGGAATCAAATATGACTGCTTCTAGTATAACCTAATTTCTAGGCTATTACATTTTAACATTTAATCTTTACTTTTACATAAATACTATTTTCCCTAGCTAGGCCTAATTTACTTTCCTCACATCTTATAAATTTACATTCTTTATTCCTGATTATATTTAATTACAATTATTTTAATAGCCGGCATCTAGGCCGAGTTTGTTATACTACACAATAACCGTCTTTTTTGTATACATATTTTAGGCTATCCACTTTGAAGTGATAATTTTTCTTATTGATTATAATTTATGTTTTTTAAGTCTAAAGTTATTTCTAATTTTCTTCATTTTACTATTATTTACCCTTGTTTTAATATTATTATTATAATAATGCTTTAAAATTTTTACATATGAATTTAGCCAATTATTTAACCAGGTTAGGTTTGATTCTGGTATTCTGTACAATTACCCTGATTCTTTGCATCGGACATTCTGGCCGCTGCAAGAGGTATGCCTCCCCAAGGAAAAAACTAGTTCTACCCTTGGGTTTTTACAATACACCCCCACTCCAGTGCCGAAGTCCATCTTGGAGCCATCTGTGTACCAGATCTGAGCTCCCGATGTTAATGTCCCTGACCATTCCATCATGGTTTGGTGGACCTGGTCAGGTGCAAACATTCGAGTAATGTGGTCGCTGCCCATTTCCAAGACGGATTCTTTGACCACGCACTCGATACTCATATGTCCCGAGACATCTGGGAGGTTAGTCCAGTTGCTCGAGTTGCGCAATTTCCATGCCGCCAGCCTCGCCTCTCCCCTAAGGACAAGCTCAAGGGAGGGAGGTTAAGCATTACTTCCATTGCTGCACCTGGTGTAGTTGACATCGCTCCCAGTGTGCACAGACAGGCCAATCTCTGGATAGAGATTAGGTTAGCTCTTGTCTGTGCCTGCTTGGCCTTTGTACACCACACCAGAGCTCCATAGGTAATTATAGGTCTTATCACCCTCAGATACATCCAGTGCATCATTGATGGCCTCAGTCCCCATTTCTTACCCACCATTCTTCTCACAGTCATCAGTGCCCTTTTGGCCTTGTTAACTGTCCTCTCAAGATGTGGGTTCCAGGTGAGTTTCCTCTTCCAGAGTAACTCCCAGGTACTTCACCTCCCCCACAAACTCAAGGTATTTACCAAACAAGCGGTGCATCCTGGTCGTCAGATCTTTTCGCTGTCTGGTAAAGTTAATGAGAGCAGTCTTTTTTGGATTTACCCTAAGGTTCTCCTTTTTACACCACTCTTCAATCAGTCGCAGAGGATTTCTGATTACCTCAAGGACTGTATCAGGGAATCTGCCCAGGATCAGAACAACTATGTCGTCCACATATCCTAGACAGAAGTACCCCACGTTCATTCAGGAGTTCAATAAGGTTGTCAACCACTAGGCACCACAACAGAGGAGAGAGAACCCCCCCCCCCATGTGCACAGCCCAGACTTGTCTCCGCCCTTCTGACCTCCCCTGCCACCTCTACAAAAACGATTCTGTTTGTTAACATGGAACTTATCCAACCACAAGTGGTTGCATCCACTCCATGACGTTTTGCACCCCTTACCATCGTCTCCACTTTATTGAAAGTCTCTTCAATGTCGAGGAAGGCACCTATGGCACAACCTTTCTTGGGGATCATTTGCTCAATCCTACCAACCACTTGATGGAGAGCTCCCTCGCAGGATTTCCCCGGTTGATAAGCATACTGGTTCAAATGCAGTGGTTTTATGGCCAAAGCACCCCCCCCCCCTAATATGCCTATCAACCAGTTTTTCAAGTCCCTTAAGAACAAAGGACATGAGTGTAATAGGTCTGTATCCTTTACCTTCCGATTGGTTACCGGTGGGCTTAGGTATAAAGACCACCTAACTAGATTTCTAGGCTGCCGGCACATGCCCTAGAGCAATGCTTAGCCTGTATAATTTAGTAAGTAAAAGTACCAGCAAATCCATTCCCTTCTGCAGCAGCACAGGATAGATCCCATCTGGACCTGGAGATTTGTAGGGTGTTAATGTGCCAATAGCCCATCTTACCCTTTGTGGAGTTACTATCCTCCTTGCCACTTCCCAGTCCTCCCTCTTACCACGTCTTGTGGAGAGTTTGGCAACTGGTTCAGTGTCTGTTCCCCAAGTTTCCTCAGAGTACTGGAAGGGAAATGTGTTCTCATTAATTCTTCCACGGTTTCCCCTGCAGTTTTTGTTATATTTCCCAGTGGGGTTCTTAGCATCCCCACCGGGTTACCTGGGTCGTTAGAGAGTACTTTATGCAGTCGTGTCCCTTCCCGAGTTTTGTCAATCTCTTGACAAAACTCCTTCCAGGACTTCCTGCATGCTTCACTAATTGCCCTGTTGTATTCGGTTAGTATTTTCCTATACTGGTCCCACTCCCCGTTCTTTTTTGCTCTATTAAAGAGTCTCCTGGTGGTCTTCCGAAGATTGGCTAGCTTCTTGTTCCACCATGACGGATCCCCTACTTGTCTCCCCTCACTGAGAGGGCAGTTATCAGTAAAGGATTCTACTATAGCCTCGCCAACCAATGCGGCAGAGTCTTCTAGCTCTCTCCTCCCACCATACTCCAATCCAGCCTCCTCAAACCGAACTTCCAGGTCCCTCCTGTAAGAGTCCCAGTCTGTTCTTCTTGGATCCCTGGTTGGCCGAAGCATGGCTGAATTTAGAGAGATATCATACCTAATATGTCTGTGTTCAGAAGAAGATGGTTCATCCGACACATGCCAGTTTAGTACATACCTAGCCGTCTGGTTCGATGCCACCGTAATGTTCAGGACCTCCTGTAAATTAATTATGTAAATTAATTGTGATTAAAAATGCCCCTTAGTTAAATATTAAGAAAAATAAATGATCGAAACTGATTGCAACATGTGATATGAGTAATAAAGGAAATTCGCTTCGGTGTTATAATAAGGTCATTATTTAAATATAAATATATGTGTAGGTAAATATCACTAATAGTTTGAATAAAATATTTCATTGAAAATATGACAGTTTTATAGACTGTTAAATCCTTTACTGAAATACTTACCTTTAAATTTCTATATTCTTAGTTCGGCCACTAAAAGCGACATTGAAAACCCCCTGGGAAGACGATTAGAACAATTAGCAGTGGTTAGGTAAGATCTCGAAGGGAAAATCTCTCTAATTGCAAAATTAAAGCAGATAAATTACATTCCCTCTCTCTAGAAACGAAATTTAAAGTATTTTATAGCTGATTTATTCTTTGCTTCATTCAGCTTACAGCGGACTAATTCATTTTGAGCTAATTGCAGCGGGAATTTAATCAATTAAATCAATCATTGGCGTTGTCAATATGGCAGTAGAATGTTAGGTTAGGTTCCCTATACATATTAACTCTTTGATTCATTTATCAACATATCGTTGCTCTATCTGGAGTATTTAATTACTAGAACAAAATGAAATGTCGATTTAAAATATTATTCGTTGAATTCCTGTCTTTGGTGTGAAAACTTTATAATTTTTACAAATGGATATACCTATAAATACATAAATGAATATATATGTATATATATATATATATATATATATATATATATATTAATATATTGAATATGGTGATATGTTTTCTTGTAATATAGTTAATAAATTAAAAATATTACAAAAACAAGAATACTTCTAATGAATATATTTATTCAAAGCTTTTCGCCGATTTTATTTGATAATTATTTTCCTCATATTTATATACATCAATATTTAATTCTATATTTTGATGTAGATACAAATGAAATTGTAACACGGAATTTTAACTTTGCTTCAGCAAATAGTATTTTTCATTTATATCTCACTTATTTCGAAAAATGAACTTCTCTTTTATAGATTTTAATATACCATATTCAAATTATTTTTTTTCTATCATGTCTCCACAGTAAGTAATTTGAATTTATTAAAAAAAGGTTGTGTGTGTGTGTGTGTGTGTGTGTGTGTGTGTCAGCGCGCTTGTGTGTATTTCTAAGTCAAATTCCTAATAATCAAAAGGGCTATCGGGTAAAAGATTTAAATAATTAAATATATTTTATATATGTTTTACAATCACTGCCAAAGATTTCCTATTACATGTTCTCCAAGTAATAAAATAATATCTGTTTACAATATCCTTTATTGTAATTAAAGGATTTTATTAGATAATTATTTTCCTGAACATGCTGATACTATTTTATTGGCGAAAAGGTTTGAATAAATATATTCATTAAAAGTATTCTTGTTTTTGAAATATTTTAAATTTATTAATTATATATATATATGTATATATATATATATATATATATATATATATATATACATTATATATATGTATATATATATATATATATATATATATATATATATATATATATATATATATATATATATTAATGGTTGAATATAGTGGAATTAATAATGGTGGACAAAATTATTTACAAGTAATAATAAAGCTTTAGAAAATTAGTGCAACGGAAAAATAATGGACAACGTGAAATATCACAATATAGTTTTGTGTGTGTGTGTGTGTGTGAGAGAGAGAGAGAGAGAGAGAGAGAGAGAGAGAGATTGACTGTGTGTGTGAGCGCACCAGAGGTTGTGTGTGTGTGTGTGTGTGTGAGTGTGTTTGTGTGTGTGTGTGTGTGTGTGTGTGTGTGTGTGTATGTATAAACATTCATAATATACATTTTTTTTTAGAATTAAATGTAATATCCAATAGTATTTTCCTAATTTCATCCACTATTTCTAAACGAGGTTTTTCCTATAAAATATTTATTTTTTATTGAATATTTATAAAATTAATGTATGGTATTATCATAGTAATTATAGTTATGGGAATGTATTCAGTTTATTTCTCGTTTATATAATGGTGTGATACAAAGAAGTACTGTTTACAACTTAATGAATAAATAGTTTGATAAGTAATTATCAAATAATTAACTACACTTACTAGATTTTTTAAAGTCTGATTGTTATAGATTATCAGGAGAGGACGAGATTTAACCGCAAGAAGGTTTTAATGAAATATTGTTTTTGATATAATTTTAAAAAGTTGCTTGATTATAATGATTTCACATTTTAAATTTGGAGACGAACTATTTTATTAATTATCTTTGTTTACATTCGTTTTCTTAATAAAACATCGTAACATTATTTTTGAGAATCAAGCACAACAAAGAGATTAAACGCAAAAACCACATTAAACGGATCTTTAGAGATAAGTAATAATTTGCGTGAAGGGATCTCAGATTTTTTTTTATTTCTTTTCCCTATCTGGTTACGCCTTAAAAATATTCATTAAATCACTTTCACTAATGTTTTCTGTAAAAAAAATAAATAATTCATTAGGCGCAACATATGCGAAATTCTTTACTTGATAAACACTTTCCTTTTGTATGTTTTATTAAAGAAAGGTAAAACATTATTATTAACATAAAGCTTTACTCAGTTTTGTACATAAAGCTTTTTAGAAAATCTCAATACAGTAAAAATGTTCGTCTTACGTCTTGACTATGTACTATTTATTACGCACTCAGGATTGTATCCTGACTTTTCCACGTGTGTGGGGGGGGTCCAGAGATTTTAAATTGCTTAATTGCCTGATAAAATGGCAATGAACAACTGTAAACATTAATTTAAAGTATAAGTATATACACTTATACTATAACATAACACCCACTTTCACTACGCTATATTTATTTTAACCCTAGAGGACTCGCACGGGGTAATTATTCTCCCAGTGAGTTTCCAACAAAGATTATAAAACAGTTGCAAATCCTGAAATGCTTCCTCCCCCTACATACCTTCTAATGGACTCGCCCTGTATCTATTTCTGCTTATACATCGCATAGTTTGACAGTTTTTGCTTACCTATAACGGTTTGAAGTTATTGGTGCCACAGCTTGGAAAGTATTTACCCCGCGCGAGTCCTCACATTACATTACTGTTTTCTATATGTGAAGTTTGTTTCTATTTGTATTTTTCGAGGTTTTTAAAAGTGAAGTTTATTTTAAATTGTATTTTGTAAGATTTTTATAACTTAAATTAGTTTTCATTGTTTTTTGCAATATTTTTACGAGTGGATTTTATTTTGATGTGTATTTTGTTAGGATTTTATAACTGAAGTTAGTTTTATTTTATAGACCTAATAATCCATTTGAAATTATTTAAGTTCATATTTTGTCATGGCGATAAGAGACGACACAAATTTTATAAATCGCTGGTTACAAGAGACGGAAGATGAAGTATATGGAAGATCTTCAAGTGATGAAAGTGATCATGTTGAGGAAAGTGTGCATTATTCCGAGAGTGAACAAAGTGCTTGCAGTGATGTTGATCAGGCTAGTATTGTTTATAAAAATGTTGACCGAGATTTGGATTTCGGAATTGAATATCCAAGTAACTCTGGTAATGTAAATGACGTGAATGATAGCTTAGAGGAAAATTACGCTAAAAGATGTCGCTTAGAGCTGAACTTGGATGAGTACACCTCTGACGAAGATGATTTACCTTATCGTGAACGCGTTACTTGTTACTATGGCAAATCCAAAATTGACAAAAAGGTAGAGTGATTGAACCACCGATAAAATGGTATCGCAAACCGCCCCCGCAAAATGTAAGAACACCTTCGCGTAACATTATAATTCATTTGCCAGGGGTAAAGGGAGAAGCAAAACATTCAAATACACCCCTGAAAGCATGTAATCAGTTATTTGACAATGACTTGATTCATTACATAGTGTCTTGCACAAATAAATACATAAACACAAAAAAGGCTAATTTTGGAAGGGAGATAGATGCAAACGAAACTTCTTTTGAAGAAATTAGAGCTTTGATTGGGGTTTTGTATATTTGTGGAGCAATGAAGTCTTCACACAAAAATTCTAAAGATATATGGACAACAGACGGGACGGGTTTAGATATAGCAATGTGTACAATGTCAAGACATAGATTCCATTTTTTGTTGCAAGTATTACGTTTTGATGATATTTCTACCAGAACAAACAGGAACAAAATAGATAACATAACACATATTCGACACATTTTTGAAAAGATTATATTGAACAGTCAAAATTCGTATACTGTAAGTGAATATGCTACTCTAGACGCACATCTTGAAGGTTTCAGGGGTCGCTGTAGGCTTCGACAGTATATTAGAAACAAGCCGGCTAAGTACGGGATAAAACTTTTTATGCTTTGTGATGCTCGTACAGGCTATACGAATAACATGGAAATATATGCTGGAACTCAACCTGCTGGCCCCTTTCTAATAAGTAACTCTGTACAAGATGTTGTAAAGAGAATGATTCGACCTATTGCAGGAACAAACAGGAATGTTACTATGGACAACTGGTTTACTAGCATACCCATAGCACTTGATTTGTTGAAAAACCACAAATTAACAATTGTCGGAACATTACGTAAAAATAAAACCGAGATACCTCTAGAATTGGTTCAAACCAAAAATAAAAAAATGTGCAGCAGTTCGTTTGGATTCCATGAGAAAAATATGACTCTGGTATCATACGTGCCAACAAAAAATAAAGTTGTACTAGGACTGTCAACAATGCACTACAACAACAAAATTGATGATTCTACCGGTGAACAAAAAAAAACCAGATCATTTTATAATCTCACCAAAGGGGGTGTTGACGTGGTGGACCGTATGTGCTCTAACTATACAGTGTCACGAACAAGTAACCGATGGCCATTGACAGTATTCTTTTTTATACTTGACGTTGTTGGAATAAATTCTCAAATAATTTACGAAACAAATACTCAACAAAATAATCCTAGGAGAACCTTTCTAAAGACTTTAGGCACAGAACTCGTAAAAAACCATATTCAGAATCGCTCATCAATTGTAACTCTTCCAAAAGAACTGCGCACCAGAATCAGATTTGTTTTAGGACAACGACAACGGCAATAACAACTGCAAAGAAAACATGCAAGGTAAATAAAAGAATTACTAGTTACGTATTAGCTTTCTGTTATATTAGAATATATTATAAATAAATATTATACAAGTATAAACTATAATAGAAAACAACACACACATACTAAATAATACCTATTTCCTTCTGAACAAAAGCCCCTCAATATAATATGTAAAACATATTTACAAACAGTAAAAATTGCATAAACAATCATATGACTTTAAATTTTTCAAAAAAAGCTTTGGAAAAAAGAGTGTTTGCTAAAACCTTTGTATATTGTGTTTGTATACTATTCTTCCGTATGAAATATTTAGTTTTTATGATTATTGAAACAAAAAACGTTTATTTACAGTGTATAGCTTTATATTTTGGAGTATTACAAAAAACTATTTTATTGCAGGTGTGGTTTTTGCCCGAGGAATTTAGACAAGAAAACAACTAAATGCTGTGCTAATTGTGGCAAAAGTGTATGTAAAGACCATTTAGTTGAAGTATGTGAAGAGTGTTTTGACGTATAAAAAAGGAAATCATATTGTATGAGTTTGTTAATTTCTTTTATAATATAACAAAATATATTTGAATAATTTTTTATCTATAACACCAATTATTTTACTTATATTGACCTGAAAACTAGTTGGGGTAAATAATTACCCCGCGCGAGCTCTGGTGTAACGGGTATTAGCGCGAGTCCTCTAGGGTTAAGAATTAGAACTATGAACATATTAATTATTTTTGTTATCATTAATATTTAACATTTTTTAAATTAACTTATGTTGGACGCCAAATCTGTATGTTAAACGAGTTACAATTAAATAAATCAGGGTAACACAACAACAAAAATTCCTATGATATATATATATATATATGTGTGTGTGTGTGTGTGTGTTCTAAACATCGTCTGTCTCAATATGAATCTCCAGCGTCCTATTTGTAACGCCATCTATTCATTCACATACGTAGCTCGTCACAAACACTTGTCTTTCATAAGCGATTGGGGGCAGCAACAACCAATTCACAGAAATGTATGCACTTAATACATTTTTATCGTTCGACATAGAACGTAGTCTTTACTGGGACACTACAAGAATTTATAAACATTTCAGCTTTGTTCATATTATAAAGCGGGAGAGAAACATCGTGTTTGTAATGTTTGAAAGTAAAGTGTTCCTCGCATTCACATTCATTGTCTCTACTCGAAGGCACCTAAGTCTTTTCAAGGAATGTTCAACAAAGTGAGCAGATATTTTCGACCTTTATTAAAGCGAAGAAGTTATTTTTATTACTATTAAATTTTTCTCACTCATTTTTCATATTTTATGCAAAAAATTGAAATTATAAGATTTTATTCTATTTTATAAAAAATTAAAATCTTTCATACTGACAAAATCTTCATAGAATATAATAAAGTATTGTTCTATCTCTTATAGGTTTTCGTGATTGTTCCGCTTACTTTATTTGCATTTTTATAAAAGATACAGCAGTAGAAATGTTTCACGTAGTTACAAAGACAAAATACTATCGTCTACATCTCAGCACTTTATTATCCATTCCAAGCCGTAAAATGTGTAGGACAAGCTGTTGCACGCGTGGTAGAGGTTGAGGGAAGTAATCTATTATAAGACATCTCTATATTATCGCCAGGGAAATTGTTTTCCTATCTTAGACATGAGCGAGATATTTTGAGCGTTTATTATTTATTTTTGATTTATTTTTTGATTTTCAGAGATTGTTAAAAACTAAAAATGACCAAAAATGTGATGTTTTGTTTTGTTTTGAAACTAGTTGACTCTTATATGTTGAGGTTCAGTTGCGAAGCCTTTCATTATCAAGTCATGTTTACTTGGATCTCCTCTTTTTTCCTTATATTTATGTAAAAATAGGAGAAAGTAATGTTTGGATACATTTTTTTACTTATGAATTAATAAATAAACAAATTATTTAAAGATAAACATACTCCCTTGTGAAACAGATGTTTCAGAAGACACACAATTAAAAATAATGTACGATTGGACCTAAACGATTGTAGGGTTGGTGCTGTTACGTTACAAGAGAAGTATGGCAGTTTCAGAGCAGTTGTTTGGAGACGATGTATGCAAATCCATTCAATGTAAGG
The DNA here is from genome assembly GCA_036971475.1 of Prosapia bicincta. Taxonomy (NCBI): domain Eukaryota; kingdom Metazoa; phylum Arthropoda; class Insecta; order Hemiptera; family Cercopidae; genus Prosapia; species Prosapia bicincta. The sequence goes on from JBAIZL010000001.1 coordinate 184,044,239, forward strand.
ATGAAATTAAAAAGAACATAGAGTAGTTAATTTGGTGGCGTTTTAGAAAAATATGTTCAGATTTGGCATTCCTAGAAATCTATCACGTCATGACACTTTTGTACTTAGAGAAGTTGCAACAAGTAACATCTGTTTCATAGAAGAATGTAGCAAAATTAAAGAGAGTGTTTTTTATCGTTTGTTTAAAATTTGGTTTGTCTCACAGCTATCGACTATGTTATCTTTGAACCATACGTAATCTTTAGTGGTGTCTATATTGGGTAGGAGTAGAAAGGAAAAATCAGACAATAGAGAACTACACTTGAGGCACGCCTCGGGCTTCAAGTGAGACAATAAGGAGACAAAACAGTAAATAAGTAAGGTTAAAATGTTGACAACCTTTTGCTCTCTACATCTTAAGCTACCCTCTGCAGTTTCTTTCGTCTGCTGTACTTAAGTCGAAACGTTATATATATATATATATATATATATATATATATATATATATATAATATCATTGATTGAACATATTTTATATTTTAACACATAAAGGTAAACAATTATCAGTGTTAACCCAAAATTTGCATAGCTTTAAAACCCGAATGATATGCATTTTGTTTGAGGAATTGTGACAGTTGACTTGTGTACCGCTCAAATATTTGTAACAGGTTTACGTGTTGTATAAATCAATTTATCTGTGAAACCATTTACAACATCCGTTATATGCGTTGAATAACCAAATATATCTTTAAATCTAATATATGTTGCGTATTTGTATGTTTAGAACACCTTTAGCTGAACATCAATGCTTTTCCTATCTGGCGAGGTTCAGCTTAATAATTCCTTTGAATTTCCAAGAGTAATCGTCGGATTAGCCGTCACGCTATGGTTAAATTATGATATCGAGCAAATCTCGAACTGAAACTGACACACAAACCTAAAAGTGTTTATTCATCTAAAATACAAATAATACCAACCCCGCTTATAAATGGGTCTCCAGTCCCTCCGAGACACTTGTCACGACTATACAACGTGCTTTATAATGTTTGTTGATAGTAGAGAAGTAGGAAATGGGAGAAAAAGAAATTGACAAGAAAGGGCAAACGTCTAGTCTGATAACAAACTACTTGAAAACCTAAAATACTATGCAACCTAATATTGTTGAGATACACGAATTTCTCGCTTGTCCATCCATATGAGCTACCGATATCTCCGATTCCACGCATATAATTGTTTTAATGGCTTCAATAATGTTAAATATAAAAAAAACATTTAGTGATTTAACAAAACTATTAAACTCATTTAAGAAAGGCAATAAATGTTTAACAAAATTCGTTCATATAACTATTTTAGAGACAGTTGAAAATCGAGATAATAACTTTTTCTGGAATGTTTATTAATTTTTTTTGATTAACAATTATTAGCTTCCTCATTTAAAATATATCAGCCGAACGTAACTCATTCCTCTTCAAATGGAAACTAAATCAAAATATGAAGCCGTTATAATTACATTATTTTATAGTTATACTTAGTTGTAGGTTATGTTTTTCGGTCTACTTAAGAAAATTATATTTTGACATAGTTCTTGCAACAAGAAGAGGGTTTGACTGATAGTTACCAAATAGACACTGGATTAGATACTAGTCATAGCCTTGTATAATCAGGATCTCACTGTATACAACATAATAAATTGGCTTCCAGTTTACTCTACTAGAAACTTGCAAACTAGGTTACGTATTGGGTAACTTCGCTTTTAAAGTTGGTAAAGCTATTCTTCAAATTGTTGCATCTAAGTAAAGGCTTATTACCTTATGATCCTCGTAAACTCTATATAGAGTGTGTGCAGTGAGCAAAGTCGTTATTTTTGTTAAAACGAAAGATGGAAGGATCAGCTGTAAAACGATTTAATGTATAATAAATAATTTTGAATTAATAAACCCTTAAACTGAAATTTACTAAGCAAATACATTTATTTATTTTACTACACTGTTCAAAGTTATTTATCTATTTAAAATATATTCATATTAATATCTATGAGCAGTTACAATAAAGTTCGCATAGTTTCCATTGTAAAGTAAATTGAGAGACGAAAATAATAATACAAAAATCAGGGACATACATTTGAAATTGTGGGATGAGACAGATATCCATTTAAATTACAAAAGGCAATTATTTCGATGTTGATTGGTAAACGTATTTCCATTCTAAAATGGTTCGAACAAGGGCTTATACATTACCTTTAAACTGTGTTGAAAAATAATGAAAAATTAAACGAGATCCAATCAAGGTCCACCATTACTCCTTCTGACTGTTATTAAATGTCGTTCTCAATATTTCTCTCTTCAGTTCTATAAATGTATTATTCCTTTGTCTTACCTATAATTGAAGATTACTTTAAGAAAACGACGACTGGATTTACTTTCATTGTTTTTTATAATTTTAAACCTACTAGGAATCTATAACCTACGTAATTAGAAAATATATAAACTGACTCCAAAATTTCAAACAATAACCAAACCGTTCCTCTGGATTGCGTGCAATATAACCTATATATATATATATATATATAACTTCATCTTATATGGAGGCTAACTTAAACAATAATATCAGGTTGATTTATAGATTGTTAAATAATCAATGTCTACAAAGATCAATATGTTACACCTCAAACTTGATGTTAACCATTGTAGGTTTCCTCTACTTTTCATATTCCTGTGACACATAATTTCAAATCATTGAGTTTTTATGATTTCGATCGAACTTAAGGAATGCTTAACATTCTGAATATCGATTAACAAAATTTGTAACATACACACAGGGGGCATGGTTGACGCCTGAAGGCACCGGCCGTTTAGGTATGCTAAAGGGTTTACGTAAAACAATTATAGGTAATTTTGTTAAAAGATATTTGTAGGAAATAAATTATTCAAGCGAAATTAAGTATTTATAAGAGATTAGGTATGAAAAATCTACGATTTTTTTATAGCCTCTAGCAAATCCTAATTTGTAATTGAAAAATAATTGAACGTAATAGGTATTTTTTGTAAACGTTTGGACCTTAAGCCGTTATTTATTTTAATTGAGGTATAACAACATTTATTTTTCAAAACCGTATGTTTTATCCAGTGATTAGATTTGTATCAGAGCCCAATGAGAGAGATCTAATCCATTGTCAGGGTTTTCTTTCAATCTAAGCAAATAAATGTTACAAAATATGAAAAATAATGTTCATCTTCACATTGTTTTTATACGTTTTTTTTTCTATACAAGTGTGTAAAAGTATTATGTCATGCAGCGAAAGGACCAGAGAGGGATGTGATACATATGAGCAGCAGAATACCATACAAACTTGTATCGAACCGTATTATTCCCAAAGATGAGTGTAAAAGAAATTTCAAAAATACGAGATCAGCAGAATAAAACGTCTACAATGGATATTCTTTTGGATACCCATTTCAATTATGTTAACCTTACAAGGGCGCTGACAGAAATCTTGCGTGACTAAATGCTAAAGCCTAAGGCCGACGCTACACATACACAAGAAACAATCATGTGGTACCGAATAACAGAGATGAAATGACGATTTATGTCACAGTATTGTAAAGAGGCAAGCTGAGTTTTGTTATATCAAAAGGCTTCCTAAATATAAATTTTACCAAATTGCTCTACAATAAAATTCTGCAAAAAACTGTAATACACTTTGGTTTACAGAGTAGAGAAATAAATTAGTTGAATTGTTTCGAAAAGTACTAAAAAAATACCATATTATGCCAACATCATTTAATGATATTTTTTCTCGGTTGAATTGACAATAAAAATGGATGAATGGTGTTAGAATAACGACAGTAAATTTTCTAACGTGCTTTAAACAGAAAGATATAGTAATATAAAATAAATGTATTTTCGAATAATTGTTGGGTAGAATCTCCGAATGTAAAAGGTCGATTTATATAACTGATGAAATAGAATACGAACAGACCTGGTTCAGAAATGATCAAATTTCTACAACAATATATTCTCAAGTGTGAGCACCCAAGTTTTTTTGTCTTATATTTTAAAGAGTTGGAATTAATTTATAGGAAGTAATTTACAACTACATAATAAAAGGCAATTTTTTTGAATTCTATGGCAATCAATTACTATGGCTATTATAGCCTCTGAAAGACGAGAACAATTTATTATTTATTAGAAATAATTAGGTAGGGACAAAAAACCTTAGATTTGGGATATAGGGAAGGTTTATTGCATTACATCTTTACATATTACTTTTTGAAAGAAACCACTTTTTCTTGCAGTCACATGAAAAGAAACAAGTATTCACAAGTGATTTCGATCTAACATTTGACCATAATTTTCTCTATTGCACGATACGGACCTCCTATCATACGCTTAGACCTTTAAATCTTTTGTAAATGTTCTGTCACTCTAACAATTATTCCTCGAGTCTTGTTTTTATCCTTCGATAGTTTATCAAAACGGTCTCATAGGCATCTATTATACCAATGATATGTCCGAAGATACACCGCTTTTGACGTGTGACAAAAAATGTCCATGATTCTTGACGCTTTTCATCAATATATTGCTATCATGAGCTTCACACACTGTCAGTTAAAACCAACTTACAAGCATATCGTTTTATTATTATTTTTGTTAATATGTCAGCACTTTAATACATGTATATATATATATATATATATATATATATATATATATATATATATATATATATATATATATAGAACATAAGTCAAAATACAAATACAAGAATTATAATTTAATTTACAATTCAAAGCTTTTCGTTGGCTAACAGTACCAACATCATCAGCTAGTAATAGCTAACCTTTCTGTTAGCCAACGAAAAGCTTTGAATTGTAAATTCAATTATAATTCTTGTATTTGTATTTTGACTTATGTTCTTTATTAATACACAAGAAAACATATTGCGATATTTATATATATATATATATATATATATATATATATATATATATATATATTTAATAAATTAAAAATATTTCAAAAACAAGAACACTTTTAATGAATATATTTATTCAAAGCTTTTCGCCGATAAAATAGTATCAGCATCTTCAGGAAAATAATTATCTAATAACATTTCCGGAAATTTTATTAGATAAATATTTTCCTAAAGATGCTGATACTATTTTGTCGGCGAAAAGCATTGAATAAATATATTTATTAAAAGTATTCTTTGTTTTGAAATATTTTTAATTTAATAACTATATATACAAGTAAACATATCACCATATTTAATATATATATGTGTGTATATATAAATATATATATATATATATATATATATATATATATATATATATATATATATATATATATATATATATGTATATATAAATATATAAAAACAAATATATATATATATATATATATATATATACACACACATGCACATGCACGCACGCATATATATATATATATATATATATATATATATATATATATATATATATATATAAACACACATGCCTCTGTCTTATAGTAGCCCTACTGCTAGAGCGTAAAGCATTTTAAAAATGTTTGAACTAAAGGTAAGACAGACTGAGTTACCTTGATAGTCAGTTTTGTAATTTTAAAATTGACACTAATGGAACCTAAATTAATCACATATTTGGGGCACACTACGTCCTTTGCCCGTCAGAGAGAGATAAACATTTTAAAAATGTTTCAACTAAAGATAAGAGAGACAGAGTCACCTTGATAGTCTGTTTTGTAATTTTAAAATTGGCACATATGGAGCCTAAATTAATCACATATTTGAGGCACACTACGTCCTTTGCCCGTCAGAGAGAGATAAACATTTTAAAAATGTTTGAACTAAAGATAAAACAGACAGAGTTACCTTGATAGTCAGTTTTGTAATTTTAAAATTGGCACATATGGAGCTTAAATTAATCACATATTTGAGGTACACTACGTCCTTTGCCCGTCAGAGAGAGATAAACTCAAGTAAACATTATTACAGATCTGAATATTACTAAGGAAAGTCTTTCAGTCTCCAATCTCGTCCAAAAATGTTTCTAGTATTTAATTCTTTTATTTTTTTAAAACAATGTATATAACTAAAAACACTTGTACTTATTAAAACTTGCAGTTTTTGCGTTAAACATCTTTAAATTCTTGTATAAATTATACTTTTTTAGTAACTAACCTGGCAAAAACCAATACTTACTGATTTATTCAGAATACTCCTGTCGTACTAAGTCAGCGCAAGTATCACCGGAAATAATGAACAACGACAGGACTGTTCACTTTTTCTTTTAAAAAAATGAGTCCTCCGTTTCAGGTTATAAACACAAATCATAAATTTACTAGGCCAATAAACATAAATAGGAAGCTACGTTGGGATTTATTTACGTATTTACTTAAAATTAATTAGGGTTTCTTCAAACTTTTATGTGAATTAGAGATTAGATAGTGATTGCAATCCACAATGGAAAAAATTAAACAGATCACTGATTAACTCAGTAAACACTAGGTTATATCAACAAACATACTTGTTTCGACGACAGTATCCTCTTCATCAGTTCTTAACTACTACTCAAATGAAGTGGCTGTTAGTAGTAACCAAGCACTGATGAAGGCTACATAACGAAACGTAAATGTTTGTTTTATTAAACTCGTGTGCAGTGAGATTTAGAGTAAACTTTTTTAATTTTTACCGATGTTTAGTTATTTGTGTAACTTATAGAAAAATGTCACGGAAGTAGTTTCACTATGTAGGCTTAAATCTATTCACGAGAATTTTTTCTTTTGTGTTCAAGTTGATTACTAAAGTTCTGAATATTATATTTGTCATAAAATCGCGTCTCCATCTCCAAACCAATTCTACTAATTGTTGTACCAATTTCTTCTATCACTAAAGAAATCCAGTCACTGTGTGGATACACAATTTGTCTTGTCTGTCTGAATAATGTGTAATTGGAATAGCTGGTCACCGATGTCTGAGATCAGTTTAAAGTTATTCCAGCTTTAGATCAATCTTTAACGTAATTCTTACGTTTGCGCTATCGCTATTAATGTTGCAGAAAAGAAGTATAGGCAAACAGCGCCATATCTTTTTCTGCTACTCGATACACATAGTTAAAAAAAGGACACCATAGTTAGGACAGCAATTGTATACATAAATAAATAAATAAAAGTCAAAATACAAATACAAGAAATATAATATATTTAATATTCCTGATGATGTTGGTACTCTTTGCCAACGAAAAGCTTTGAATTGTAAATTCAATTTTAATTCTTGTATTTGTATTTTGACTTCGTTATTTATATATATATATATATTTGTACATTTTCAAAAGACATAGGAAATTAGATAACTCATAAGAACCTACCCTATATTTTCTTATTTTTATAGCAAACACTTGGAGTAATCGTATTAAGATGAGTAGTGGTATAGTATATATATATATATATATATATATATATACTATACCACTACTCATCTTAATACGATTACTCCAAGTGTATGCTATAAAAAAAAGAAAATATAGGGTAGGTTCTTATGAGTTATCTAATTTCCTATGTCTATTGAATATGTACAAATATATATATATATATATATATATATATATATATATATATATA
>JBAIZL010000001.1:184056840-184146840 GCA_036971475.1 Prosapia bicincta
TATATATATATATATATATATATATATATATATATCACCCCAGGCATCATTTTTCAAGGCACGTTACTGTACGATGTTCATATTACGGAACTGTGAAAGATGTTTAGAAGTTTACAGTGTTCAAAGCAAAACAGTATTTCTAATATTAGTACCAAAAATAATATATTTAAAATTGTAAGAAACACAAACAGTAGTCTACGTACTCTTAGAATTAATAAAGACCCTTGCTTAGTTCTTCTTTGGTTAGAGAAAAACTTGCAATTGTTGTCATTGTTATAACATTGTTGTTACTTATAACATCAGAGTTATTCCAACCAACGTTGCATTTATAAACAACAAGCTTAAAAAATACCACAATTCGGTAATTAACTTTGGCCTAAGTGATAGTTAAATGATAGGTACGTACGTTTGTCGTCCAGACTAGATACATGACCTGCTGATTATTTAATAACTTAATATAAATATTGTAGTAATATTAGTTTTGAAGCTACATGTATACATACTTACCACCCCCTTATTCAAAAATAAATTTTCACACTATTCATTATGCTCAATATTTTCTGTGTTAGAGTGATATATATATATTTATTATATTAAATATGGTGATATGTTTACTTGTAATATAGTTAATAAATTAAAAATATTTCGAAAACAAAAATACTTTAATTTCATATATTATTCAAAGCTTTTCGCCGATAAAACAGTACCAGCATCTTCAGGTAAATAATTATCTAACAAAATATTATTACAAAAATTAAATCATATTACTACAAACATCCATATGTTTATAAGTATTGCACTTTATGTAATTTTCTCTATAACATCAATGACCTTATACAAAGTTTGGTGCCTTGATCTTACTTTAATTTGTTCATCAATTAATTTGTCTTTAACTTTATTTTCATATATTTCCAATGTTTCACATATATTCATCTTTAATCCTTTATTTAATTCTGTTATTAATTTCATATTTTCTATTTCAGGAAATTCGTGTCCATTATTAATACAATGAGCAGCTAAATTTTATTTATATTTGTTTGGTTTGATATAAGCGTTTAAATGTTCTTTGTATCTTTCTTTTAATTTCTTTTTTGTTTGTCCTACATATATTCTATTACAAGCTTGACATTTTATATTATATACACCATTTATTTCGTGCATATTATTTTGATTATTGTTGTTGTTTTATATATATATATATATATATATATATATATATATATATATATATTATATATATATATATATATATATATATATATATATATATATATATATATATATATATATATATATATATATATATATACTAACCTGAAGAGGCAGTTGTATTTGGAACCTGCACGCGGAACTTTGGAGAAATTATTAAATATTAAGAATAAAATTAAGTGTTAATAAAAGTTCTGAAAAAAATAATAATAAATAAATACATAAAATTATAAATTGATCAGATTTGTGGTTATTGTGATTAGCTTAAAAATTAAATTCACTGTTAGAGATAAGAAGTGTTACCATAAGACTAGTTGAATCTATGAATATTTTTAGATCACAAGCTGATATCAGAATTGTAAGACGTAGTCAAAGACTTGGGGAACAAAAGTTGAATATGAGTAACCTAGAACAATTAGGGCAAGTAATTGAAACACCAGTCTAGTTTACAGATACTAGTGGCGAAAAAACGCGAGATAGTGGAAGTCAGAGGCTTAAGAAACATTGATCGTTACAAAAATAAATTATGCGCGATTCCAAAATACATCGTTACATGTGTAGAAAAATTATTATAAATTAATAAATATAACAAAACAAAATAACATATCGAATAATCTCTAAATAATCAGTAACCTAAATGATCAAACAAAAATAAATATAATTTAAGATACATTGCAAATCATATCAGTGAATAATAAAATAAAATTAGGTGTCAGATACACAGCGTATCGGATAAATAAGTAACATTTAAATAAGATATACCTAGATATGAAACTCGTAAAGGAACAATTATTTCGTCCACGAGTCTTCAATTGCAGGAATTGTTTCATAGTTATGAGGCACAGCTCATAGATCTAGACGCTCTTCGAATGTTTTTCTTTCACTATATGTAGTCATCGGTAAACATATAGAATTTCCGCACACTAAAGTATTTTAGTTGCATTGTTTAGGTATATTTATTTACAACTTTCAGTTTTCAGTAAAATTCACATAACAATGCCCCTCAAGCCGCTGACCTCTTGCTGCTTCAGAATTAAACATGTACATTAACTGAAGCAAAAGGTTTTATCAAAAAGCACTTAAATTCATGGTAGGGGTTTTATTATTTTGTAATCAATATTCCCAAACAAAACTCTCATATAGTTTTACTCACTTTTCATTGCAACATTTTGTTACATTTTTTGTTATTTTTAACAATCAACATCAATCTACAATATTCAAAGTTCAATAAAATTACTAAAATTTACATATATTCTTGCAATTTAAATTTACAACACAAATGAAACATAAAAATTAAAAATGGCAATTTACCAATACCTAGGCTTCTAAATGCATGTTTAAGTAGGTAATAAACAGTACACGTAAAGCAAAAATATCATGAGTTTTATAAAGTCACACAGAAGGCAGATAATTAGGTATGCTTAGAGAGAAAAATGGCTACTAAACTATACACGAATACAATATCTTTTTAAATATTGGTTACTCTGGGGATTACTATCATAATTATTTGATTCAAACGACTTGTACATAGTAAAAAATAATCAGCACTTTTCAGATAGCATTAGTGCACAAGTTCTATTCAGCATTTATGGTTATTCTTAAAACTAACACACGCTACAATTAGAAAAACTCTATTTCCTGTTGGCTTGTTATACTAATAATTTTTAGTTATCGATTTCAAAAAGTATTCAAATTTAAAAGAGACGTTTATTTTAGCATATCCGAATTTTATCTAAAATTAAAATTTGGTTATGTAAAAATGAGTCTTGAATAAAGGAGGGTGTCTAATTTTCTTCCTAGGAACGAATATTTAGTTTATCCTTTTCAAGTGTTTTGTTTCTTTAAATGTGTCTACGATGTAACGAGCAGCTCGGCGAAGACGATACGCAAGAATATTGTTGAATTTGTGCAGCCACGTACCTCTAATTGTTGGCGTATTATTCCATTTAGAAAATTCATGACTGTATGTTCTGATATTTCGTGAAGGATGTAAGTTCATTAAAGGACTTGAAACACGATTTCAATTGAAACTGATATAATTACTGCATTACGAATTGCCTCTTTAAAGTTTGTTCTGACAACAGTATCAATGAGGAATGTATTAAAGCTATGCTGATATTTAGACCGTCGTAGACCTGACGTGCCGAATACTACTATTTCTAAAGTGCCAAATACTTATTTAGTTTTAAATCCTAAAGAATTAATAGCATCAAGTAACACCATAAAATCTAAAACGTAATCGTGGTGCGGTGGGAAATCAGGAACTCGAATAGGTTTATCAACATCAAAGACGCACCTTTCCAACTATACTTGTAACACTACATTTGCAATATGTTTTCCGGAATAGTATTTGAAGGATATTGAGAAGATCTGAATACATATCTATGGGAAATCAAAAACTTTGTACTCTTTGTAAAAGTTACAAGCAAAAATTCATTTAATCCATTTCATAGGAATGGAATAAATTTATTCTGTTTATAAAGTTATATGAAAAGGAAATCCACTGTCGAATTACCATACGAAATGTATTATAAAGTAACTATCATGATTGGTAAGTATTTAAGGTTTGTCATGTTCCATCTAATTAGCTAACAAGGTGACAAAGAGGTAAGCCTGGTAAGGTAGAGTTGTAATCTAATAAGAGATCATTAGAATCAATTTCCTATTACATCGAATAAGCACGGAAAACATACATACTTTTAAAAGGATATAAAATACGTTATTTATCAGTAATAAAACTTCAATAATTACAACTATATACTTACATAATGTTTACCTCTAACCTTGGTATTATAGTAATGCTTAAAATGTTTAGTATACTAAATAGATTAACTTCAGACATTTAACGATCGGCTAGAAGAGAGTGATTACTCGCCGTACCGTTACGGATTGACGTCTTGTAGAAGCTGGTAACTACATCTTGGAACTGTAAAGACAAGCTGAGAGAAGTCCCGACTCCTGCGATAGTAGTAAAATATATCTTCCTGTTGAAAGAGTACAGCTCGAACACCCGGAACTGTATCGGATCCAAGCTGATCCAGCAGCTCGTAGTCAAAGAGCGCTACATAGTTGCCAGCACTGATATGCAAGATGCTCGGAGTTCTGTTGGCTTCCTGTTCAGTTTGGTGGCAAGCTTCGATGGCAGCAATAGTGTAAATAAACTTTAAAATTTCAGGCATAAAATAAAATCAATTACACTCAAATTTATGTGCACAGCTTACACAATGATTGCCATTAAATGCAAAATGCAACAAGTTATTTGTATTGAAACGTAGGCGGACACTTTTCTTACTATTTGCCGCAATAGGGCGTGTAAAGCTGCAATGGTATCCAGGTCCCGACAGCTGTTTGACAAGATACAGTTTAAACATCTCATGATGATGTAACAAAAGACGATCAGCTGAATCAAGACCAAAGACATTATAGTGCTGACAAACAATCTAAAGAATGTAGTCGGGATACTCAGTCTGTAAACTATGCAGACCAGTAACTCCACGATCCACAGATCGCCGAACACTAAAAGCAACTTCGTCTGGTAGCGGTCGCAGCTGCTCTACTGAGCGACTAATCTCAGTAATTTATTTCAAACAGTTTCTTTGCAATACTTGTTAAAAGATTCTTCGTTATCATTGGTGTCAACAGAGACGCCGTGATTGATATGAAATCGGTTTTGTGTAATCTGTGAAACAACATCCTAAAGAAGTTTTCGTTTAGATGTATTTAGAAAAATGTGCTGGAGAGAAATTGAAAAAAAGTATTGTAAAAAAGAAAGCTCTAAAGGATGAAGGATGTTCTAAGATAACTGAAGAAAAGAGCTTTAAACTGTAGTAGGATGGTGTTATTCGGAAAAATCTGGAGACCCGGTAGATGGGGCCAAACAATGTCCTGTACATCGTGTTACCTCGGCAACACAGTGAATGGCGACATACTTTACAAATCTAATTATCAGGATAACATTATTATTTGGAATATCGACTTTTAAAATTGATACCAGTATAATATAACTGCACTCCCTTTGCTTTCATGACCTAAAATAACAAGACGATTTCTGTCTGATTTTGACGTTATTATTTTAGGCTCAATCCATATATCACGGGCGTCTTTTTATAAACATTATGAGACCATGTAAATATGAATACACTCATTTTGTGAAAAGCTTGGATTGCTGTATATTATAAACATTTTTGTGATTGATATGTTAAAAACAACATCTATTAATCATTTATATATATATATATATATATATATATATATATATATATCATAAAAATCATGTACGAGTATTCCTTCCTCGCTTTTCCCAACAGAATACATTGGAAATTTGAGCCAGAATTTTCATTGAAGATTTTCAGACTGATTGCGATTTCCGAATAAATCTAATGTATGTACAATATTAACCAGATAAAGGGTTTAAACTCTATAATACCGTAATTTCTCACGGAATGTGCACATCATACTTAATAACCCGATCAGCTCAATTTGAACACACCAAAATGATAGCGCAAGATATCTCTATTATTTTATCAGTCCCAAGCCTGAATAGGTGTGATGGAGATTATGTTTAATAAATATAGTTTACAGGATCTCCAGTCCCGAGAAACTAAGCGACATCTAAGTTTAGCTCAGAGGTAAACTCATTAAGTTGCTTAATTATTTTAAAATATCTGTGTTTGTCTAAAAGATGTAGGCATTTTTCAATTGTCCCGAAGTTCTGACGTCACAGCTCACTCATTTGTCAAAACTTAATCGTATACGCATGTTTCACAATATTCCTGTTGTACGCATATTTCTTTGTACGCATCTTTCGTGTATTCCTTTTTACCCCCTAACCGCCAAATAATTATGTAATAACTTCGAATAAAAACAGGTTTTTCTTTAACAGTGAACTATTTTGCTGTTCAAGAGGACGGCGCAAATAACTTAGACAGACACAATAATATGTCAGTAAATTAACTTGCAAAAAAACAGAGAAGAAGGCAACTTTATTGCTGCCGAAACGTGAATGAAGCGAATAATATCATGAGTTGTAAGTTTTGTGTACTTTATATGATTGTTTCTCTAATGTTCCCGTAGTCACCTTCTGGAACCTGTAACTGGGGTCAGATTGTTACTTTTGGAGACCATGAACAAGCTATGCTCCAGACGTGCTGAATAAAATTCCAAACTAGTTGTGTTGATAATTTGTTTTCGTTTAAGAATGTTGTATGTATATGTTGACGCTCAACAGTTTACCAGCTCTTGAGTATGCTAACAATTAAATTCGGGGAATGGCCTAGTGCCGCTTAAGTATTATTTTTCTTGTACTGAAATATTTATAACATACACACACACACACTCTCTCTCTCTCTCTCTCTCTCTCACACACACACACATTCTGAGAGAGAGAGAGAGAGAGAGAGAGAGAGAGAGAGAGAGACAGAGGGAGAGAAAGAGAGAGAGAGAGAGAGAGAGAGAGAGAGAGAGAGACGTCAAAATAGAGAGAGAGTATCAAAATACTAATTGCTAAAATATTTTCAAAAGATACATTTTCTTATAAAGTGAGCTGTTAAATAAAAATTATTTTAGTTATAATTTCAACTAACTTAATTATTGAATATGATTTTCTAAAAGTTTATAAAATAGCCTTTCCAAAAATATGTTTACTATGTAACAGCCTTTGGTTGCTCAAGCCGTAGATCTTCTTTCGATCACTGCAGCCTTTACTTTTAATAATAGAATGTGTACTATTGGTTAATATCTAAATAAGGAAAATGACAAAATTTGTGGAAATCTAAAAATAACTAAATTTTATTAGAAGGTGTAAATAAAACGTATTTTATTTTATAAAGAAATTTATTTAAAAGGTACTCATAAATTTGTGTCATATTTCGGGGATTCATCGCCGGGTGTGTCAAATCCAAGTGTCAATCCGTGTGTTACGTCCGTGTGTCGAGATAGTGTGTGTCATATCCATGTGTCATAGCCATGAGTCGCATCTGTGTGTCATATCCGTGTGTCATAGCAGTGAGTTGTGCGTCTGGTAGTTGTGGAAGCCATACTGTTGATTCTGTAAGAGCAAAAATATGTTATTAAAATTTCTAGAAATCCATATAAAACCTATACAACATTTTACAAATTTAGAATAAACTGACACAATAAAGTAGCTTGATAAATAAGAAAATTATAATTTCTTTGAAAACATATACAATGAAGAACCGATGGAAAGAATATGAACTAAGTACAAGCAATTCTGAATAAATATTTATTGGGGACACGCTAAAGTGAGACAATTACTTTGTGTTTTTTTATAATGTATCAAGGGTAATGGTTTCCATGATGAAATACATCTAACACCAACGGAGTAGATATAGTGGCTCCTAGAACATTCATACTGTGTTCAGAAGTTTATGAATACTATTATTCTATTAATAAAAGATATATTACTTAGTGATAAAGTCACTGTGGGGAATCTCGATGACGTTGCAAGCAAGAGGCTGTGGGTTTATCTAACACTTTGATAACATTTTTGTACGTAGACATTTCTAAATAACGGAAAAGAAAGGACAGATTAAAGAACATGTGATGAATGGAAGCTTGGCTTTTGTATGCACACTTTTTAAAGCTTTCTATGCAAAATAATTCTTTCATACATTTATTTTTACCTTGCTACTTGGGAGTAGCAACTATGAGAGTTTAAATACATAATAATTTACTGAAAAAATAATGAGTGCTAAACAGATAAATAGATTGTATTTTAAAATAAATGAAATTATATTTATACAAAATGAATTTTAATATTAAATCTTTAAGGTTCTAATTGTGTTTAAAATGGACATAAATAGAAATATTCACTTCCATGTATAGATCATAAAAAGGGAAAGGGGAGTGGTGAGGCTTTACTTACAAAAATACTTGGTTCGCCTCAGCCCCGGCCATGCTACTCTGCTTTCTTCCTCCGTGATTGTGCCCAGGCCAGGGCTGTAGAGTCGTAATAGTCTTGGATATATAATGCCTCTATGCTCGAACAGGCTGCGGTCTGAAAAAATTGAATTTACCAGTTAAGCGAGTCACACATCAGTAAATATATAGATTTAATTGCTTCATTGTTTCCACTTATAGCCGTTTACTAATGACGAGTAAAATAATAAAATTGAATAATATTAAATATCAATGTTTTAAGGCTTTAAAAATTATAATATCAAGGGGTGGAATTATTGCTACCAATGGGAATAGATGCGCAATATTCACTATAAAACAACACAAGACTCACTAAATTAAACTCCTATTCATTTCAGCAAATATTACAATATTCTCAAAACATTTTTATTCTAAGGGAGAGAACAATTTTCATTCGCTTTCGAAAAGTACGCTCTTCCCGATAATCTAACTAACCTCACTTGCCCCATGCAGATTGTAGAGATATGTGTACAAACATAGTCTCAGCACTCAACATGAGTTTTGTCACGTAACACGATAGGCATTTAATTATATTGACGACGATGTTTAGACTATTGTTTATAAGTACACGGTCTATTAGATATTTCTACAGTAATAATGGTATTTCAAGAGCCTATATTTAATGCTTTATAATTATAAACTGCAAGATATAGTTAATTATTAAAGATTATACCTAGGAAAATTATATCTATTAACTGTGACATAACGTGTGTGTGTGTGTGTGTGTGTGTGTTTGTGTGTGTGTGTGTGTGTTTTTGTGAGTGTGTAAGTGTGTGTGTGTGTGTGTGTGTGTGTGTGTGTGTGTTCGAGTGTGTGTGTATGTTTGTGTGTGTGTGTGTGTGCGTTTTTGTGTGTTTATGTTTGTTTGTGTGTTTATGTTTGTTTGTGTGTTTATGTTTGTTTGTGTGTATGTGTGTGTGTTTGTGTGTGTTTATGTGCGTGTGAGTGTGTGTGTGTGTGTGCGGTAGAATGAAAATGCATATAAGGTTGCACTTATTTCTAAGCTTAAAATCTATTATAATTAGTCTAAGCGTCTTACATTGTGTTTTCTTCGCCCTGGCCTCGCTATCCAAGAGCTGTAGCCTCACTGGAAACAAACAAAGAAACACATCTTAGGATATCATACATTTCTTAAAAAACGTGTTGAATTACATGGCAAACCACCTATTCGATGGTTAGTTAAAACAATCTGTTATTCTGCTAGGAAATATATTAAGTCTTACGAAGTAAAACTTCCAGGGGCCTGTTTAGACGAAAGTAAATATCATTTTATTAGATAATAACTTTGGTTTGTACGTTTATGGTATGAAGATCAAGTATAATTTTATACCTGTAATGCGAGCGAAGGGTATGTTTGTCAATGCTATCATATCCTAGGAAACAAGGCAATCCTAAACAGAAAATAGGATATAAAAGAAGGGATCACAATAGCTCAAATTCTATCTAACCTCTAAATTAAACTCTAAATTATCTATTCTTTATCTTACTGAAGTGCAATGGTCTCATAGAAACAGCTAAAATGATTTCATGTCTACTCTTTTAAGGGCCGTTTATTTAAAGTAAGGTTTTACATAGGTATACAAATATACAAAGTCTTCTATCCTATTTTATTTGTCCCAATTTGGAAACTGTTTTGGAAAAGAATTATGGGAATTGAGAATGAAATATGAAAACCACAACTGTAATAGAACAAAAATAAATTAGGGAAATTGGACAAGTTTAGATACACACAACCGACCCCTGACCCCAACCCTTCACTTTAACAAATAATACATTTGTATCGTCTGCAATTACATTTAAATGTAAGTACAAACACTTAACATAAATATGAAGGTGAATACTTTGAATATTTATTGTAAATGGCTATATTATTTAGTATTGTGATACAAGCTACTGTCGTGAATGTTAAAAGCATAGAAACGTCTGGGTAACCATACCATTATAATAAATTGTAAAGATACTTGAAACAAAAATTGTAAGATCACATAGACTGATTTAGAAACGATAACTAGCTAAGGCGGCTTCCGCCGGAAGTACATAGTGCGAGAACAATTGATCTCGTATAAGGATTCGATTATTTACCAAAATTAGATCTCATTAAATTTTAAACAAGAGAGTATATATTTTATGTGTATCTACCGCTCCTTAGAAGGTGAATAAATTGGAGGTGATAAAAAAAACTCTCCAACACTAATTGTTAAGAATCAAAGATAAAGAAATCTATCTAAGTCTCTCTTTAAAGTACATTTCTTCTCCAGGGGCGACCTCATATGAAAGATTTAGCAATCCATTCGACGCGCTAAATGTTATTGTACAATTTGGTTACTATGCGAGCTATGTTTTATTTTCACTACTCTATAAAAGAACGGTAGTATTTGAGTGCAGACTTGGCAAACCTAGCTTTGAAATTATTTCTAAATAATCTCTCTTTATAAGGTTAATGTTACTCATGCATTACTTCATATTACAACCATTGTTTATTTATATAATATACTTGATCTCATTTACATTTCATATTTTTCATTTCAGATGTGAAAAGCAGAAAAGGTCGTAAACGAGAAATAAAATCAATGACCTCCATTGAAGGATTTTTTTGAAAATAACTAAAGAGGGTGTAATAATGGGATCTAATATTTACGAAAATGAAAACAATGACGTGGAAGCCAAAGTGGAATTTGTCTTGATATCTTTTCATTAATCAATTCCTGTTTGCTTTTTTTATAAAGGATTTTTAACGGGGAAGGGTAACTTTTTTCTGGTTTCATCATAATGTTTATTCAAAATAATAATTAAGTGATCGTCAGGTAAAAAATATCATATCGATGTATAATATATAGCTCCTAACTTTTCTTGTAGCTTCGAACATTAATGGTGTTAACAGGAAGAGTGTTACACGGTCAGCTTTGATTGCAGTGATCTAGTGGTGTAAGAGAAGACTTGCTCTGTTCTCTGGAGGGACGCTGGCGTAGAAAACCTTTTTGATTTAAGTCTGTGGAAACATGTGACATCAAATATACACGAGAAACATTCACCTTAAAAGAAAAAGAACTAATTTCCAGTGTAAAGTAATTTTTCGTACATATCTTTTCTCCAAGAATGTTTATTCTAAGAAGGTTTAATCCTAAATAAATTTTAAAATTAATTTTGTTTTAAATGCTTTCCATCATATACCCACACAGCCAGCTTCATGCGCTTTTACCTTTCTAAAGATCAGACGCGATTGTTATTAAAATATACAAAGCCAATGTTCTCTCTATGGTAAGATATATCTAAACCGCCTCCAGACGTTAGTAGATTTGATTATAATAGGCCTTCGAAGGACAGAGTGTAAAAACATAATTTCCTATTATGTTTAAAGCAGGTATGAACTCACTCACTGCTGCCATGGATAATCCTTATGGTGTTTCTGAAAAACTAAATGAATGAACAATTATATCATGAACGTTTCCTCTCTCTTCATTGAGGTCCGCGTCATCGTTGAGACTCTATTCCTGTCATCGATTCTGTTAAAATCTTTCTTTTTAGAATTATTGTTTCACGTGCCACACTGAAATCGTGATTTGTGAATGTAAACCTCGTTACGAATTAAGGTGATTGTGTTACCTCATTACAACACTTTATAGTTCCTGAGAGATATCGTTATTTTTTTTTTATTTTGATTTCAGTGGTTCGCAAAGACATCTTTTTAAAAATATTCCTTCAACAGCTGTCCTATGGGTTAGTAATATTCCTCGTGGCACACTATCTTCGTAATCACTATTAGAATTTGCATTTTTAACATTGATATCGATTCCACTCTCCCTACTTCACTCGACTGTTTGATTTATTTACATTTAAAACGAAACCTAAGTTCTTCTCGCAGTCGAATACCAATTATAACTGCCAAGAGTATCTAAGCAAAGTATTTTACTTGTTAGAAATAGCTTAGTTATTTGAGGGAAAAGTTTGTTTTTTAGGAAGAACTATCTAACTACCTGGAGTATAATATGCTTAGGTTAATCCAAATTGGTAAGATGGTTACTGCTTCGAACGACTGTGGAACAATGCTTTCAATGGACTAGATTAGGCTACATTTTGCATCGTTCATACACTGTATGATCATTCGCTAAATTATTATCAAGTTAAATCAGAGACAGCAAAAGTTACCTGCGTTCAAATGAATATATAGTTCTATTACAGGGTCGTAAATGTACAATATATAACTGTATTGGAAAAAATTCATTTTACTTCGTATTTCCTTTTACAGCTTCTAGTAGGCAGCAGAAGAGGAAGTTCAAGATACACCACTCACATCTCCTTAGCCTTCAGCAGGAGTCCCTGCGCCAACGAATTTGTGACAGATGTTTCGAGAGATGATCGGATTTTGATGAGCATCCCCGGATTGAAAACAAAACTTATATATACATATTTGAGAGAGAGAGAGAGAGAGAGAAAGAGAAAGAGAGAAAGAGAGAGAGAGAGAGAGAGAGAAAGAGAGAGAGAGAGAGAGAAAGGAAAACAAGAGAGAAAGGAAGAGAGAGTGTGCGTGAGAGAGAAGGTGTGTATTAGGTGAGCATTTTTTGTAGAAGTAAGAATTTTCCAGTTGAATATTTTAATAAATACAAATAATAACAAGAGCAGTAATAAAAACAAGTAAGAATATTAAAATTAATACTTTTATAAATAATAATATTGACCGCAAGCACAGCACTATTAATAATAATAAGTCTATTTATAATTCTTTATGTCATAGATACAAATTATTAGGTCTGTTGTAATTTACTCCAATTAAGTACTTTTACTAATTGCAGAAATTAGAGTTTAACCAACTCCAATAAAAAAAAAAGTTTATTGTTACGAAAAACAAAATGAAATATTTGATTTTTCGGAACAAATCAGACTAATTTAAAAATATAGGCTACTATAAAAACTTCATAAAATGCAGCAAAGAAACACAAGATTTAGTGCCTTGTAATTTTGATGTAAACCTACTTCGGTTACTTGTCTTCTTAATTAGCGCTTTTCAGAGAGACGTACAGTCCGTATGGAAATAACCCGCAATACAGTCAAGTTCATAAGTTGAATATGAGGCTAATAACAGTGGTAGGAAAACATCGCGTCTCTAAAATCAATAACAGCAAATTACTAGATGGGTTATTTTTCATGAATAAACTATTGGAAATGTGATACAAACCTTTTAAATTAAAAGTAATTTCATTTTAGAAAACCTAAAAAGCCAAAAATATTTTCAAATTTTTCGTATCATAAAGACCTTTGATGTCAAAACTATTCATGTTAATTTAGTTGATTACGATCTATCGTTTCATTTATTTTAATATAATTACAATCAATAGCTCAAGGGAAATCGTAATAAAACATTGATTTTCCGTTAGCAGCAGCTATTAGGTAATTGAATTCCTTTATTATATATTACTATATTTATATATTCCTTTCCATGTATTACTACTATATCCGACACAAAGCTCAGTAACAAAGAAAAACCGAATACTTTGACTTCCACACATAATCCCATTTGTTATTCTAAATTTATATAGAAGTTTAACTATACATTTCAAATATTAGTACTTTTACTTGTTTATGCCTATAGGGTAATATTGTAACATTTGTTTAGTTCCTTTATTGCTTAGTAGTGGGCATTAATAAACTACGGTTTTATAATTTTCAATTTTTCAAATAAAAAATAATTACAGCTTACCTTTGATGTATAAACTATGATACGTCTGGAATAAAAAAATATATATAAAATTGCTCTGTTTTAATTTTATTAAACACATATTGGTATAAATGGAAATGTTTTATGATACTTTTATTGTGTTTCATTAGATCACTGACCGCCAAAAGTTAAAAAAGGTCTTAGTGACAGTCAATGAAAATGGTAAAATGAGGGAGTTATTACATATATTCGAAATTAAAAACCCTTATCCTTTTTTTTAGGGTTTTAGGGTTGTTTTAGACTTTTAAGTAATAATCATAGTTCCTAATACCCTAATCTCTGTTTTCCTCTTATATTGTTTGACAGTCTACGTTTCCTCCGTCGAGTGTGTGTATTCGCGATCGTGCGTTATCGATTATAAGATGCTTCCTCGATACCTGGCAGATAAACTGACTTGGGACAAGAGTTACAGTGTTTATTAGTCGAAGTTGATATTTAGAAAATTCCAACATTTTATATTGAAAAAAATATTCAAAGTGTAGACAATCAAATATTTTTGACTAATTAAGGTTTTAGATTTTATTAATATTAACAAATGGGCTACACACAAACATGCATAAATAGCATTAGTATAACACAGGTGTACATAAAATATCGGAGTGACTTGAAAATTTGAGGAAAGATTTTCCCCCATAATACTACTTTTTGGAGCGAAGCCCGTATATTCACTACATAGCTTTTCATATATTTTAAAGCCTTTACGTTGTTTGTAATGTTCTTATGATCGAGAGGAAAGTTTTCCCCCATAATATTACTTTTTGGAGCAAAGCCCGTTTGTTCACTACAGAGCTTTTCATATATTTTAAAGCCTTTACGTTGTTTGTAATGTTCTTATGATCGAGAGGAAAGTTTTGGTCTGTATGACGGCCAAAGTTTCAGAAAAAGTTGATGAGATGTAAAACGACAAACTATCGTCCACGATTATTTCCACTTTATTCTGTCAACTTCATCATATAATGATTTCACTGTTTGCTGTAATAGGCAATAAGGTTGTTGGAAATATAGTTTCATTTTTATAACATCCTTTGAATAGTTTAATTTTGGGAAAAATCCATCGCTATTTTAGATGTATAGTATAATTCAAGATACTGAGTAATCCGTATATTTAGATAAAGGCCTGTAAATGCAAAAGATAAAACGTTTGCATAGACAAAGACAAATAAATGCATGGTTTAGATGCAAATGTTTAAGTTAAATTTGTGTATTAGACTTTTAATATTTATGCCTATAGGACATTTGTTAAGTTCATCATGTTTACTATTGTTATTTCCATTACATTTTGCAAGCTTATACATGTTACTTAAATTGTTCAGCCGTTTTACGCAATATAAAAAAACTTTGACAATTTTATACCTCCCTCTTTCAGCATAAGTACATATATTTCAATTTGTTTCCCATTTTCAGAATATGCGTTGGACCTATGCAGTTAATATTTCACTATATTAAGATAATAAGGCATGAGAATGAACTTACTGTCGGTCTGAGTGATAAGCGACTATAGGCCCTATAATATGAGAAAATAACAGCAATTAATTGACTCAGCCCAATAGCTATGCTAGAAGACTAAGAATATTCTAAACGGGCCATCTTTGAGTAAAATAAATTTGGAATTACTTAAATTTGTGTTGAACTAAAATTTCTACTAATTATCACTATGTGTTATTTCAAGGACTAAGTGAACTAAGTTAAAAGAGCTATAGATTGTTTGTCAAAATAGTTAATTCCTTTAACTACATTGACTAAAATCTTGATATCCCAGTCTGCTGATATTTCAGAATGTGATAATCTGAAGATGACAATATACTGATGTGTGAGTAACATAAAAAAAGAGTTTATAGGCAGGATAATATTTCATTCTGGTAAAGATAATTACATTGCAATGAGTCCTAATTTTTATAAATACATTTTAACTGTAAAGTAATGAAATACCGATGTTGAATGTTGTGCCAAACCTTGTTCAAACGTTTTGCTGGATTCTCAATTTTTCAGTATTTCTTCACGTGCTGCATTATTTTTCCATAACGTGTTCCTGCCTAGACTTCCGATGCGATTTCTCCTAAACATTATATTTATTTAGGTGCAATGGAAGAGTGAAGGAGACATAGATCGGTTATAGTGCGAAACGTTGTTTTACCCTCTATGGTAAGTGTGTTACCTGCGATTAGAATCAAGTAATTCGAAGTATATTGTTACATTTATGCATACTTACAACCGTATGCGTTGTTCTTTACAGCTTTGAAATCGATCTAGTTAATAAATACTCTTTTTATGATATTATTTAGATATGTATGTGCAACACACACACACACACACACACACACAAACACACGCACACACACACACACACACACACACACACAAACACACAGACACACACACACACACAGACACACGCACACACAATTTGCTAGTACTTTTAAACTAACAAGAAACTACAAGAAAAATCCCCAATTATTTGAAAAGGCTTACGCTACTTTATCAAAAACTTAGATGCAACAAATATCTCATTGTTCTTAGTGATTAGGTCGAAAAGCTACTAAAAGTTAAATAATACTTAGTAGTATATCTTAGTAGTATAATATACATCATATACAGTATAATATAACCTGTAATTTGTGTATATGCCTTACCTTATTTTATTTCCTAATGTAGGTTAGGAAACACACGTTGATATAGACTGTTATTGCTTATGAAAATCAAAAACGTTTAATAGGTTTTCATATATACCTGAAAATAGAATCATTACTTCAGATCAAGGTTTTTGGAAGTTCATTACGAATAAATAAAGAAAAAGAAGAGCATGGTCTGCACAACATTCCTTCAGATAATATAATGCTAGTAAGTTTATTTTCCACCCTTAGACAGTAAATGTTAAACATTTATTTTTACTCTATAGCTAGCAAACAATTTTTTTTTCAAATTATTTTAGAAATGATGAATTTTAATTTTTAGAATTAAGCAAATTAAAAGCTTTTCTTAAGATTAAGTTCCAATATGGTATTCCTATTTCAAATCCCATTTTTACTATGAAAGAGGCTATTATATTCAAATTGCTTAAATAACATAACTTATTTCACCTACATAACTTACATATGCCGGTACTTTGTGGCAAATAAGCAGGCAACCGCCAATCCGAGCAAATCTCGAAGGGGTCGTAGTAATGTTATTCGTAAATATACGATAAACGATGCTGTGCTTTGGCCAATCCTTGTATTAAACCCTGGGGCGAAATTTCCTGAGAAATACAATACTCTTACTTCGCTCTAAATTGGGGTTAGATCTTAGTGGCCTGTCATATATACTACGGTTTATTATTAGGTATACGAAAAAGCAATTAAATACACCACCTATAATTAAAACAATATTTTATTACATGACAAAAAAATTTGATGAACTAGATTATTTTCCATAATGTTTTAACAATATCATATGCGATCATACAAAGTCATTTGATACGTTTATTTTAAAACATTAAACTTAGGCTATTCAACATTGGTTTACTTCCATCCTCGCTTACAGACACAATAATGAAGAGTAATGTATTGTAAGGTGCCTCTTTATATATTTCCAATTTGATTTATCATTTTAGGACGAACTTAAAGCCGAATGTGTTATGTATGAATATATCACAAATCCTTTAAAATAATATAAATCACATTTAGCATGGTTTGTTGGTTAGCTTGAATTCAAAACTAAGAATAGTCACACCGTTTCATGAAAAAAAGTTGGATATTGGAAGTTTTAAATCTCCGAAAACCGAATGACATTTAAAAAATGTTATTCCTAGAAGCACAGGGTAATATGGAGTGAGTGTTTAAGTAGTAACGAAAACAATAATATAATGTTCAATAAGGAGTGACATTGTACGTATGTTTATGACTACTTTATAATTAGTTTTATCATTATTATTCCATTGAACATTGTAGCCATTTAAAACAAATGTAGAGATATTAATATCAAATATAAAATTTATAACACACACACACACACACACACACACATATATATATATATAAAATAGTATATGCATAATATATTGTATTGACTTCAAATATGACTAGCCCTACTAATATTATTTTAGCATATCCTATAGGTATAAAAGAAATAATTAGTGATTTTTTTTATTACTATAAGAATTTGATGTTCATAAAGGCTATTATTAAAAATGGTGGTTATAAATAACTCTATTTACTATATCGGTGGTTCAAATATTATAAAATTTGCTAGGACTCAAAACATAGCACTGAATGTGTGTTATATTATCATATATTTCAAATAATATTAAGAAGCTTGATTATCTCTTTATATAATGGCAGTTTAGTCCATTTTTTAAAAAATAATACAGTGACGAAAGTTTATAATGTATATATATATATATAAAGAACTAGGTCAAAATACAAATACAAGAAATATAAATGAATTTTATAATTCTTGTATTTGTATTTTAACTTATTTCTTTATTAATACACAAGAATACATATTACGATATTTATATATATATATATATATATATATATATATATATATATATATATATATATATATATATATATTCATACATGAAAACACATAGCATTTGTATTTATGTATGTATTTACACAATGATAGCCTATACGTCAATAGTTAATATATTATTCCACAAAAAACAATAATACAAACGAAAGTTGTATAGCTTTGGTGGGTTATGTTTTAATTTAAATAAGGGTTTACATCGTTGTGTAAAACGCTTTTAAAAAGTAAAAAAAAGAAGATTCAGGAGCCAATATCGAAATAAATTAGTATTGTAAAGCAACGGTACTGAATATGGCATAGGTGAGAGGAATACAAACTACTCTACATAGTTACGTAATTGGAGGTTTTAACTGAATTATTTCTGCGCAAGTTGTTTTAAAGAGCACCGCTGATAACTATTAAAGAAATAATTCATTTTATAGAAGACATTCTTAGAACAACCGTTTAATTTCAATAATAATCTTCTGGCTATCTAGAAATAATTTTACGTTTAGGAAAAATATTATATCCGGGTCTTATAAATTGAAGTTAAACTTGTCCATAATCTGAAGGTGTTAATGGCTTGGTTTTCATTTTCGCAGTAAGATATTCCCTAACAGTGTCATTTTTTCTGAAAGCATAGGAGAAAAATATTTACAAAATTCCAAACTTGTATGTAAATGTTTTTAAACTAATAACATGAGGGGGAAATAGAGAGTGAGTGACAGAGAAGAAAATAATAAACTGGGAAACACTTTGCATTTATAAAACTAAATAAACTTTTCTCTAGATCTGTGCGGTATTATATTTATAAAATCGTATTAGAACCTATGAGTAAGAGAGATAGTGAAGTTATGGCAACTAATTACAACAATTATAACTAATATATAAAAACAAAATTACTAGTAAATAAACACTAGTAAATCCAATTTTGATTATATTTTATTATATCATCAAATTCAGAATACAAATGTTTTAACCCTGGAAATCGTTTTTTTCCTTTCTCTTACTTAATACGTCCTCCTTAAGGATTGTACGAAACTTATCACTTAAACAAATAGTATGATTTATAAAGCATCTTTAAAAACCAGTTCAATATTAGGTGTACAAACAAATTCCATCAATTAAACAAATCCCAGTTTGTGGCAAATATGACTTATAACAAAATGTACTTATAAATATACCTTGTTGAGTGCTTATTCGTTCTTTGAACTACTACTATGTAAACTCTAGATATAGCAGAACAAAAGCAGCTGTTCGACCAGATGATGTTTCTGCCGTTCACTTTGCGTTCACTTGCTGTGTAACGAGATATTAAAATCTTTTTGCTTGATTTCTATTTTAACATATCTGGCACCAAAGCCTACTTTAGCTATCATATTCTCGATACAACATACCTACTATAAATATAGTGTGTGTGTGTGTGTGTGTGTGTGTGTGTGTGTGTGTGTTGTGTGTGTGTGTGTGTGTGTGTGTGTGTGTGTGTGTGTGTATTGTGTGTGAGTGTGTGTATTGAACTCTAAAAGGTTGTTTGTATATTGAAACTTTTTCCAATCTCTCGACCGTTCTATGTAGTCCTAACCTAGCTATACATGTCTCTGAACTAAAGCTTTGCCACCTTTGTTGTTGGTCTATGTACGATAAACTATATTTTATGTATATTCAATTTAATTAACTAATTTAATCGTACTGGTGAAATCGCAGAGCTGCCAATTTTCTTCCTTCTCTTGTTAGATTATTTTTTTTTGTTTCAATTTTAACTGTCACAATTACCATCATTGTATTGAATTGTGTCTGCGTAATCTATTTGAGGCTTCAAGAATATCAGGATGCTTCCTGTTTTCTGTAGTTCACCCTACATCGTCGTGTTGCACAACATACATTCCACTATATTAAACATCCAACATTTCCTTTAATAGAGCTAACCACGAACTTATTTGCAGGGGATCGGTAAAATACTTGAAAAATAAAATGTTTTTGTTTTACATTTATGTAGAATGTCACCTAAAAATGTAGTTAATAAACTAAATGTAAAATTGTTTAAATTGATATACACAAAGTAGTTGTAAAAAACGCCGAAAATTATTTTTAGTTTTTCTAAGAATAATGGAAAATAAAAAAGGGTATAAAGAAATTCAAATAATTAAATTAAAATCATACAACTAAAAATGCTAAAACGCATAGGTCTATATGTCTAATGTCTAGCCTCCTGCAGTACTGCTTCACTGCAAGTAATACTCTCAGATGTTCTCTCACGATGACGAGCCATAGCTGATCTGAAATCCTTCATGTGAAAACATAAAAATTAGCAATCCCATTAAATAATTTAATAGTAATAAAAAAATTCTAAAACTACTAATACAGGAGTCGTTATTTGGAGACTGAATTTAGAGCATCTAATGAACAATCAATGCCATCTCTTCTCATTGCTCTTCCAGTTTGGAAGATTTCTTTTCTACTTTCAGTTTGAAGTTAGGGTTCCATTGTGTCTAAAAATTAGAAACTACAATTAAATGTAAACTGACTATTGAATTTTCCAGGTGTGTTGAAGAAAGGTTTAGGCTCCTAACGAAAACAAAAGATGTTACTCATACATTATCTTTTAAGTGAAATACAGTTTATATACTGATTTACTATTTTTTAAAAGAAAATTCAATATTTTCATTTTCAAGTCCAATATTTGATTTATAATTATTATATTATAAAAAATACACTGAACATTTTAAGAGATTTCCTTATTAAAAATCGTTTACTAGTGTTGCAATTGAGTTCACTTATATCTAGTTTAAAAATACAAAACATAAAGTGAAAATAAAAAAATATAGGTTACATATAGTGTTAATTTAAATACTTCAATGTATACAAATTTAATCAATTACTTGAAAGCAAACAAGTAGACATAAATAATGTTTTTCTCTAAGAAACGATTTATCTTTCTTCCTAGATGTACTTGTCAGAAGCTACAACGTGGTCCTTTAAAATCATACATATTCGTAGTCATATGTATGTACATATTGGTAATACCTATGTATTACCCAATTATAATGATTAAATCCTGTTCTATCCTCTGTTGATAAATGGATTTTAGTTATAATTTTCTTATGAGATATAATGTTTAATAAATGTACATTGTGTATTTAATTATATTATAGTATACGTTTTCAAATACCAATAATTAAATAAGCTGTACGGACTTGTTGTAAAAATGTTATTTCAAATATTATTCTGTTTTTATCGAGTGAGATGTATAATATATGAATATCATGGATATATTTAGCAATAAGTCTGTAACTAGGCGAGCAAATGTAAATAAACTTTTTATAATAGTTATATTTACTTTTAAAAATGTCGTCATCTTTCTGCCGCTACAGCCCTTAGACGTTTTATACCTCTTTTTATTTTCTTTTAGGGCGGGAACTTTTTGGCTCTCGAAATATTTTTCCAACCACACCCAAAACACCTGTTAAATTATCATTCCATTAAAATTACTATGTTATTGGCAAACAATATCTTGTAACACAAATATTTGTGTGTCTCTGAACCCAATTTAAATTTTATTACTATAACGTTACATTATTGCAAGGTCGAAGATACCAGTATATTCTATTATTTACGAATTTAACCTTATTGTTTTTATTTTATTTTCTACTTCAAACCTGTAACTTTTAAACCAATATTTCATTCAAATTAATATGAAACGATGTTGTCAAGTTTTGAAATTTATGTTAATTGTTCTTGTTTTTGTTACACTTTGGCATTGTTGGAAAAGTTAACCGCAACATCATTGCTTAGGTTTCACATATATCTGACAAAACAAACCTCACTTTAATTACTGTCAGTTTAACTATGACCCACTTTCTTTGTGTTGTCGCTTCTATTGTTTTGCGTTCAGAACAATTACTGGGAAAGGGAGATATATGAGCCACTAGATGAATTCACTGCCCGAGACGCATTTTACTATGACCCTATTTCTCTAGTTAGATTATTGTATATCTCTCTGAAACTAGACAGGAATTAAAAAGCGATGAATAGAGACGGAATCATAAATAAACGTATCACTACAATGTGAAATAAAGTGGGTAGTGGGAGTAGAAAAATTGCAACAAAAGAGCTGTTGCTATGTGATCTAGATTCTCTGTGTAAATCGGTGAGTTACTTCACTGTTTTAGATATCTTTATCATTATAAATGCAACAACTGTAGATAAAAAAAAATACAATAGAATAAGGTTTATAATCGATGCTATGATAGATGGTAAATATAATTTTACTCTATCCTATATAGAAATTAAATAATACTAATCACAATATTTCTAACAGAGGACAAGTGGCTAAGAAGGTCCCACAAATTACTCGAGATTTTATCAATCGCTTATATGTAGGGATAAGTATCATTAAAGATTATTTAAACGTAACACATTCACTTTATGAAACACTGTAGTGTTTAGCTTCTCATGAAATCGGTTAGCTACTTGGTTTTAATAAATACAAGTTGCTAAAAAAATACCAGCCCCATGATAATATTGCTTAACCATAATACGTCGAACGATGAACATGATAAACAATGTCATTACGAAACACCTACATCATACGAAAAATCTCTCGATAACGATAGCACTCCCTATGGACATATGAAGATGACCTGGAGAGGGGGAGTATTAGAGAAACCCCCTTTCTCCCCCTAACGTGCAACAGCTGGGCTACGAACTTTATGTCTTGTGATGCATAATAGATCAGCATTTTAGTTCGTCTGGTGTTCAGACAATGTCGAGATAAAATCGCCTGTGAAAGTCCTAAACAAGGTGAGAAGCTTAACCTCTTGTTACAAGTAAGTTCTGTATGTTCAAGGGATTCAATTATTTCCAGAAAGTTGTAGGCAGTACACTGATATTTGCTGAGACTCTGCGGTAACGATTGGGGAAGTCATAGATAACTTATTTCAAGTGATATAATGGAGATAAAAATACTGAACCACAACAAATAATAAATATTACAGATACTATATCAATTTATTTACCAACATGGTATGACAAATTCACAGTTGAAACTACAATACATAATACCTTCTAAAAATTAAAAAAAAAAACCAATAAAATTTATAATTATAGCGACATAAGTAAAATTTAGGTCGAATCATATTCCAACCCTTAATTTCCTTAATGTAGGGTAGTTAGAATAGTTTATTTAATGTCATTCATTCCATCAATCGATTATAGTGCCCGGATATTTAAGATTTGTGTCATATTACCCTAAGTAGTGATGTCATTTGAAACGTTTTGGTTGTGGGTTTTTATAGATGTATGTACAGACGATTTTCAGTAAATAACACATTTTCTTTGTTGTTTTTAACACATATATTACATGGATTTTTTGAAAAATTATGTCGTTTCTTGTAGCGTCTTTGTGACACGTAACTTTTGTAATTAAAAATCAAAAGTGGCTCGTTTACAAGTGTAATTGAATAAGAGTTTGTTACTGTTCTTATTTCCCCTGGTGTATGCCTTGATTCAAAAGACAAGTTAAACATGAGTTAAACAAATGTTAGGTAGATATTTATTTAGTGTATTTTCTCCCACTGCCTTTTCTAAACATCAATCACAGATCCTACTTTTAGACACTGTCTCATAGCTAATTATGTAAACGAATGGTTTCTTCTTGTAACCCAAAGTGCAACCGTGAACAAACAGTTTTACAGTTTAGTTCTCGACATCTAATGCCTCTAATATTTCGCTTTATAAGAATAAAATTCATTCTGTTCACTGAACACTTTATACATTCACAGCTAAACCATATATCCGTAAGACATTTCTTAGATCCACGAATTTTGGGGTTAACTTTGGCAAACCTAAAAGCAAAGTTACATAACACGTGACTTCGCTTACAAGTTTATAATTACCTGAACGAAAGCTAATTTGTTGTGGCAACTACCGTGAATCTCAGTTTCAAGAAGGGTTGCATTAACTTGTAACAAGTAAATAATTAATTAATTAAAACTGGATGACTATGGTGCAACGAAATTGGCGCGATATGAAAACCTGTTGCTTCGACATAGTTTAAAATAAAATTTATTAAATAATTCATCATTTGGTGTGTGTTTTAATGGTGAGGGTTAATATAATGAATTTGAACAAGGCAGTGCTATTTGGAAGTAGAAGAATTACGAGAGTGACAAAATAACATTTATTTTATTTTTCAGTTCCTGTAAGGCTTAAAACCACGTTTTTAATTATATAATTTCTGAATACTCCATTTTTTCACCATGATTTAAATTTTATTTTGTACATTTACTGAGATCGAGGATTTTTGAAACCTAAAATGTTTTAGAAATTCTTCTAACACGAGATAACAAGGTTACATAATGTCTGTTTATATTTCGTTCATTCTCACACTAGCTTTTTCCTATCTTCAACATTTTAATTGTGTCGGCTTCTCGTAGAAGCAACAGACATTATGAAGCACGTGTGATGTTCGACCTCCAATCGAGAGAAAAAACATCATTAAACAAATGCATTTACTCTCCTTATAGCGAAGCTTGTGAATGATAGTATGGCCTTTTAAACATAATATCGGGCCTTCTTTAATTTTCCTAATTCTTTATTCTCCCAACCCGTTTATTATTAGAAGGTCCAAATGCTTAAGGTGATGATGTATGACCTCGCAGGAAAAAAAGGTATATAATTTATTTCTACATGTTATAAAGAAATGCCAATACTCAACATATTATACATTTAAAAATATTACTTTTTGTATACGTGTATAGGGAAAATTTAAACCTCTGCCAAAGTTAGATTGATTTATACGTCACGTAAACGCATTACAGGCGCATTACCACAACCGGTTGTCACAATGACATAGCTTAGTGTAATACATTTCTCGTTTCCTAATGTAAACTCGGTGATACTTTTGTTTGAAACAATACAAAACTTTTGGTCTCCAAATGCATTCACTACATAACTGTAGAACTCTACAACAGTTTTTGTTATTGATAAATAGTAAACGATGTAAATAAATCTATTTATATTTATTCTGACAAAAAGATCGATCAAATCTAAAACTTCTCTAATTACATAAAAAAACAATTAGCAGAGGCAAGTGTAATTCTTGGTAGTATAGGGGAATCATTGTGTTACAACTATATCGTAAGCCAAACTAAATTTATGCATGCACCTACATTTATTTCTTTGCGTTTTGGTCGTGAATTTATAAATTTTGTAGTTAAATAAATACGATTGACTAGCGATTCAGATAAAACTATTTATTTACAGAGGCCACGTTCAATAACTAATATGTTATCGTATTCAGACCTACAATGCATAATTACCCAATTGCAATTACCAACAATAATGACACTAGTTTACAAGTAAACATAGCTACAATTAATGGCTAATAATTATAAAACACTACACACACCTGTAAAATGTGTAACGTCTAAAAATTTTTTTAAAATATTAATAACATAACAGTTATAAACTATGACATATTTAATTGTAACAATACCATAAAAGCCCATAACCGCCACTACAGTTACAATGACACAATAGTCAGGAATAAATTGCATTTATAGATTTAAAACAAACAAATTAAAACTAATTGTCAGTAAAAAAAAAATAGCTAAATCTCAAATAATTAACCTAATTATCAAAATGTGAGTATAAGTTGTAGGAGGTAAATAAACGTACTTCAGTTTTTTATTGTGAACTCTTGCGATTATAGGTGGTAGTTGTAATTGTGTACATAAGTATTCCCGGCCTGAATACGATAACGCATCCGTTAATGAAACGTTGCCTATATAAATACGAGTAAATAGTTTTTCCAAACTTAATAGTCCACCGCTTTTATTTAACAATATTCTCTGCGAGTGTAAATATTTTTTTATAAATTCTATAGTTTGTAAATAAATCATTCAGAACAAAGTGGACTTTATCTTACTTACCCTACAACAAAACAGCCGTCAAAACCGATGTTTCGACTTACAAGAACTTAAACCTAAAACTAATTAAGGAAACCCCATTACAATTAATTAATTTATAGCCAACTCTTACTTTAAATGTAACTGTAACTAGAATTTAATGTAACTATTTAAACAGAATTAATAAAAGGGTAGTTATATACTGTAGTATTAAACTAAAATATAGTGTAAATATCCCATCAAAATAAAATGTAACTCAGACGGTACCGATACAAGATTCTTTAAAACATTATAATTGTAGTTTATATCCATTATGGACTTTGTTAATAAACCTTTTTTTATACAATTATGACCACAGGTATATCTAGTTGCTCAGGTTTGACCGTAATTATTACGGATGTTACTGTAACCGTTCGTAAATAATATACTTTTTGTAAACAAACGCTTCAAGTTTGATTCTAAATATGTTGTGAAATATCAACATTTAATCGTAGTAAGTATAAAATAGTGGTATTTTATTTTCAATTCCTTCTATTAGCTCACCCAATCTTTACGTAAGCTCACACTCTGCTTGATCAAAATTTTGATCGTTAATAAAATCCTTTTTATTCATCCGCCCAAGCTCAAATAATTATTTTTATCTTGTAGTGAGTGATAATTGGTTTTATCACAGTGTTTTTCAAAAAATAATCCTTTATTATGTTTAGTGAAATAGTTTTAGTTTGAAATGCGAGGAAAAAATGATTATAATAGAGACAACTTATGCAATATACAGTAGTTACTTCGTCTCTTTTGTCGTATAATAAATCATAATATTTGACTTTAAAAACAGCTGAATTTAACAGACCTTTTATGCATATGCTGTGTTACTATTTTTTTATTTAAAATTAACTACAATTAAATTTGCTTATTACACTTTTTCTGTTACTTGGGACTAGACTTTTTGAACTAAAAGTTGTTAATTTTTTTTTCTGAGCACATAGAACAGAATAAAAATATAAATAAGAACAAATACGCAGATAAGATAATATATTGACACATATAGGTAGATGACGTTACATTACTATACCGAGGAAACTTAAGATAATGCCAAGAAGTCCAAAGACATATAAATAAAATACACAAAAATACCGCTAGCCAACCATGGCAGTCACACTGATATACAATTCATCAAACCACTCATTACAAAATTAACATGCAGCATTTAAACATTTACTACACCGACTAAATAAAATACACATGTTCACAACTAGCTACTCAGAGGAACTAAACGCAATCAAATATTTAGTCCACAAAAATGGATATAAGTATTTAATAGACAAACCACACAGAAAAATACTCAAAAAGAATAGTAACAACAACAGAAACAACAAAAACACGAACACAAACAAATGCATCACCTTTACATACATAAACAAACTCACAAATAAAATAGTAGGCTACACCAATTCAAAAAAGCAGGATACAATGTAGCTTACAGAACAACAAATTATAAACAAAAGGCTATCAGACACAGCATTAATAACAATACTAACACATACAATAACCTAGGAGTATACAAACTAAAATGAAGCAATTGCAATAAGTTCTATATTTGACAAACAGGCAGATCTTTCGCCGAAAGATATAAAGAACACGAAAGCGCATAGCACACTACTATTGAATCTACACATAAAAATGACATCGTAAATAAACAAACATATTACACTTACTCTTGTATGCGTCACATCACTTGTAACTTTAAAAAAATGGTACCGAGGAAGCACAACTGCAGCATTCCTAGCGGAAAAAAAATACCAGGTTGAAGAAGTCGTAAGAGTAAATTTGTAAGAGTCGAAAGTGTAAATTTTGGTCGTAAGTAAAAACAGTCTAATAAGTAATTAACCACCTGCTCGTCTTAAACAGCAACTAGATTTCGATATATAATTAAATTTGTCTTTGTCGACCTAATTAGGAATTGTTTTTTGAAAACACTTTTTTTATTACTCTACAGATGGCAATTATTTACTCTATAAAACCTCAGGACTTTGAGGTGTTTAATTTTAAAAAAAAGTGTCAACTACATTTATGGTTTCGGATACCGTGACTCAGGTGAATCACGTGACTCCAGTTTTGAAAATTGTTTGAGTTATTCACGTGAAAACGAGGGAAATGGGAATAAGTCTAGAGAAATAATACAGTTATTGTGGTTATTACACACATACAGATATTTATAAATATATTCAATATGCAGTATGTTATTACTTTTTAGGATAAGTAATTACTTAAGAACGTTAAGAGAACGGTTTTCATTAAAATAGTTTATAACATGGTGGAACCTCCCAAAAGTCTAACTCTTACCTGACTCAGAAACGCTGCTTTAAAACTTGTGAATGATTTTGCCTGTTTTAGGTCAAATTCGAAATTCTAAACGAAATGAGACCTATACTTAAAATTTCCTGTTATCTAAAATCCAGTAAGCCATTTTCTTAATACATTTTGTGACCTAGACCTAGACCAAACATTTCGACCAGCAAATCATATTTCTTGTATAAAAAATATTCTGATATATCCAAATATAAATACTGGCTACTGAAAATAGGTCAAGGATCTATTATTTACTAACTATCAAAAATGAATTTGTTAGATTTTAGGTGTAACGTTTTGTGGTTAAAGAAAGAGGATATGAAGTAAAAGAGTGTCCTAGTAAGAAACAGACTATAAACAAATCCAGCACAATTCTAGACAAGAATAAATAAATACCCACAGGAGAATTCTGTTCATTAAATAAAACCCCGGCGGAAAAGTCAAGTGTTTTCGAGTTGGAGTAAAACAAAAGTCAAAGTAACAAAGGTATTTTCATTCTTTAAGACTTTTACACTCTAACGGTTTATTTCACTCTTGAGATTGCAAAGAAAAGGTGAAACATTTTTGAATCGTAAAATATAGAAATGTATTTTTAGAACGAAACAGAATTCAAGGAGGTTTTAAATATTTGCACAGAATTAATTTCGTATTTATTATGGTTAGTCGTTGACAAACTGCAACAAAATATTTATACAAAACCAAAATAATTGAAAACACTATTTAAAAATACCGTACCGTTATTGTGTAGGAAGTCACAACTGAAACTTACTCAATACACGCGATTTTGCAATGTAATATTACGTTATATTGGTTAACAGGTTTCCTCGCTAGGATTTACTTACATTTTATATATAGATATTTACGTTTTATTGGAATATAGAGTTGCGTACAATGTTGAGATTAGTAAGAAGAAGTGGATTGTACTTTCATAATAGAAAAACGCTGTAGGAACAACACACAATTCACGAAAGCATATTGTTAGCAATGATATTATTATTTTCCACATCAGGCTCAAGAGAGTCACAATATTCCACAGAGATAAAGTGTGTAAAGAAAATCTGAAAATACCTCCTATAAAAGAAACTTTCATCGTAACTTACTTGGCTCCAACGAAGGTTACGAAGGTATGCAACAATCGCGAAGTAACGTAAAAGGTTTCACCTAGGGAGAGCAGCTTTGTATACCTTGCCATTTATATTAGTAACAAGAATTTGACAGAATATTATTATTCAGTCAGCTTAAGCAAAATAGTAATAGTTTGTAGTTTTTATGTTAGGAATACAGCTTCTATAACGTGAGCGCCAAAGTCACCTCGTTGAACTGAATCAGCTCTAGGTATCGTTTTGGCCTACAGGAATCTCCACTGCATGGTACCCCAATAACATCGTCCTCTACCACAAAGGATCTGAAAATGAAGAGGATTTTTACTGTTAGCCGAGTAAAGTGAAAGTTTAATTTTCATTGGGAGAAGCTATGTTAAGAGGAGATTAAGAAAATTAGTAGACTGTATTGTGAAGAATATAAGAATACTGTATTGTGTATTGTATATAAGAAAATTGTGAGACTGTAAAGATTGAAGATTTCAGAAAAGAAGGGTGAATACTTCCCAAAAGGAAGAAGACAGCTATTACGAGGTTAACGGTATTTGAATTGACAAGAACAAAAATCTCTCTCAGTTTCTAAGTAACCAACTTGTAACTAGGGCTTGATTAGTTAATTAGGTAAAATTTAGTGAATTTGAGAAAACTTAATGGCATTTTGTTAGCCGAGATAGAGGGAACAAAGTAGAGGGATGAGTGGATGTTAACAAATGTTGAAGGATGGTCCTGGGAATAGATTAGGTGTGTGACTGAAGTTACTTTGGCTCTCAGAAGACTGGGCTATTTGGAGGGGCGATTAAGTAGCCCCGCATCACATACAGAGGAGCTAAGCTCAAACAATGCTTTCCATATCTTAAGAGGTTGAGACATTAAATGGAACAATAAGGATGCCATAATTTTTATGTAGCATTCTGATCCTACGATTATTAATAACAGGTCGAACCGGATCTGGAAGGAAAAGAACTAGAGCCACTTGATAAGGGAAAACAGATAAGTAAAACTGCCAAGTTTAATTATACATTTTTAATTATTTTATTTTAGGATATATTATTTTGTTGTAAATTAATGGTTGGTCCATTAAGAAATGACCAGTTTTAATAAAAAAAAAAAAAAAAAAAAAAAAAAAAAAAAAAAAAAAAAAAAAAAAAAAAAAAAAATTATTTTGTGTTAGTTTACATACACAAGATATGTTAATATGTCACAACTTTATGGACCTTTACTGTAAGGAATCGCGTTGGAGCTGACTGACTAATGCTAAACCCTATCACTCATTACACAAAACTAATATATTTCGTTGAATAAAATCTTGATAGTTACCTGAAGAAAACAATAAAGAATATTTATTTTTACACTAAATTTTATCTACGTTTGAGCACATTAAAAATTTACAAAAGGTTTTTCCCATAATAATATTAAAATAGACTTCAATTTGAATCACAAAAACCTCAACGAACTCTTCTAAAGAGAAAAGGAACAGAAAGTGCACTCGCTTGATGTCACATCCAATAAACAAGAATGTTAGGATTAACTCGTCTATTGCGCAACCTACATAAGAGTCTGTCACTTTAAATAAGGTTACTTCTGTCAGTCAGAAGCAGAAACAAATGGGTAAATATTAATTTTCCGTTCGGAAGCAATCGGACTGAGATGAGTCTGTTATAGAAGTGCATTATTATTCCACGGCTCGCTCACGTTTCATCTGATTACTTACCATTGACTTTAAGTTAATCCCGTATTTTAGGATTATTGACAGTAAACCTATGACAGATATTTATTAACAATTGTAATATTTATTATATTTGAATAATATTATGGGAC
Organism: Prosapia bicincta; assembly: GCA_036971475.1. Lineage (NCBI taxonomy): Eukaryota > Metazoa > Arthropoda > Insecta > Hemiptera > Cercopidae > Prosapia > Prosapia bicincta. Next base: position 184,088,361 of record JBAIZL010000001.1, read on the forward strand.
GCTATTTAGAAACTGATAATTAAAAGCTTGGGTTTTAACTTGAAAACTTACAAACAAAGTTTTAGTATTCTAGCTAATTGAATATTTTTGTTTCTAATTTGGGCGTAAGGGTAATGAGGTAAGTAGATTATTACCATGCATGAATGATGAGAATGTTAGTATGAATAAAAGATGATATATTGGCAGTACTGAGTCTATACTATGTGGGAAATTTGTAGTTCCTGTAAAAGTAATAAAACTTCACCAAGAGCATTGCAAGATACACTTGAATACTATCAATTCTCTAAATAGAAGTAGAAAGAGTCCAGTCCGTTCATAGATTTGGGAACGGTAAATTCTGAGACATCGCTGAAGATATTGTGGAAAATAACCGTTTTAATAGAGATTATAGGAGTTAACAAAGAAGAACCTAAACCAACAATTTTACACAAACCGATATGTAGATATAACACGTACATTTCAGTATAGATGAAGTTATAGAAAGAAAAAAAAAAACAAGAAGAAACGCTACACACACGAATGTTACTTCTATAACCTAACCATTACAATGTAACTAGGAGAAATAGATTTAATGCATATAGTAAGAATATACAAAACACTATAAAGGTTTGAAGATGCTCTCACTATTGGTATATTTTGTAAGACTACTTCCTTGCACTTCGCATCATTAAATGATGTCAGTTTAAATGTGGTTTCTAATGTTACCAGCGCAAAGAATAAAATATTCATTCGACATTTAGCAACATCACTGGGACTAAGTTTAGTTAGCACGCTTTATATTCTCTTAGGTTATGCTTTTTCTCCTCTGGTTATTTTACACGTATATATTCTTATTTGTACAGTATTTTCCTTTAGTTTTCTTCTTCATTACTCTTACGTTTTGAGCCTTCTAACCACTAAACCCGATGATTAATAATTAAACTGCCAAGGGAAGCTATGTTAATGGTTTATGGAAGAAGAAATGAGCTTGGGATTATGGTAAGGGCATAACTAGCTTTAGAGATCTGAATAGAAATTTTATCATCTAAGCGCCAGGCCAATACAGTTATCCTTAATAAATTTAGCATTTATGTATATATATATATATATATATATATATATATATATATATATATATATACATATATATATATATATATATATATATATATATATATATTATAGCACATTTCTACCATAAAAAAATACCTAACAGAATTTAGCTTTTTCATATTTATCACTATTCACTGAATCTTTTGGTTATTTCGAATGTAAAAATATTGCCATTTAATGCTGTCTCTATTGATGAGTTATTGCTTAATAACGCGTTAATTTTTTTACCTACCATAGTTAAATAAGGTCGTAAATCTAGTTAGCGCAGAATGTTATTGCAAATTGATTTGCAATAAATTTTGCTTAGGAAGTTTCGTCATACAACTAAACTACGCCCGCTACGTTATGATAGCTTGACTTAAATTACTCTTAGGTTAATCTGTAGCATGTCTCTCTTCATATCCTCGTCCTTTATCCTGATAATGTAGTAACGCCCTCTTGTCAAAAAAGCAGTTTATTAAGTTAAACGATTTAATGTGATGTTTAGTTCAAATTAATATTCATAATTAATCTCAAAACTATAGCGGTATACAAATGTAAGTAGGACAGTGATCAAAATATTTTTAAATTATAAAGTTGTTGAAAAATAAATACAGTAGCATATTTTCAATCATATATTTTAGGACAATTTTATTAAAAAGAAGGACAGAATGATTGGTTTATTTGCATGATATCAACATACAATTAAAATTAAATAACTGTGCGAACCCAAAAATGTATTATTAGTTATTAAATTATCTATATAAATGTTCTCTATGTATGATATATCTTTATATATGCAATAAAATTACATTTATTTAAAGTTTTCTATTGGATACCCTTAGCCTTGAATAAACTAGTGTCTGTCTAGGTTGTAAATTAAATAACCTTTTGATCCCTACATGTAACTAAATGTACTTATGTACATTATAAGCTAAATGTGTGTGTATATGTATATATTTATTTATTATTATTATTTTTTTTTTTTTGATAAAGTCCACCGAATTGATAGCGATTTATGTTCATCATTATCTTTAAAGTAACTAGTAGAACGTAGCAAGTTATTTTAGGTATTTAATATACAGGACGTAATTCCCATGGGCATTCCATACAAGGAAGCCATTGAAATAAGTCGCATTAGGCAAATTTCATCCTAATAATCAAATAGCTGTACCATTTCACAAATAAAGGGTTTCTGAAATTGTCATCAATCCGAAACTCGTCATGTTATTGAATGGTATCAATAATGTAGTAAAGTCTTGAGCCTAAATTTGAAATATATAATTTTTAACGGCAAGTAATCATTTTTATTCGTTGTAATATAAAGGCGTCCTATAGAGGATAACTCGCCTCAACCCCAGCCACCCATTCAACAGCTTGTGCGACAAACGTAACGACTTGGAATGCATAATAAAACACTAAGACGTAGGCGATATATTGTTTGAGAAACTGGAATAAAGATATACCCTTTTGTAGATCTTACAAGAAAGACAATATTAATAATTCGAATTATATTATAAGAAGAGTCTTTGCAAATTAAATCTGTGAGATGTAAAGCAGAATGTCTATAAAATTTAATATGTTAAAATTATCGTGTTATGTATGAAAGATGAAAATGATATTAAAAAATCAGATATATCAAAACATAAAGGAAACTACAAACATAAATGAATTGTCATATATAAGGAATGATCACTAATGCTTTATAATAAACAAATTACTAGGAGCAGAAAGTTTATTGCAATGTGTGTTATTACTTTTTAACAAGTACAATATTAATATATTAAGATACAATTACTTTTTATTGGTTTACTTTTAAATATAAATTTTTCCTATGTTATTTCCGTTTTGATTTGAGCAAGGTTATGATTTTGACCTTGCTTGGACTCTCTTTTATCCAACACTTCCCCAATTTCCTAAACATAAGATGATGTTTTTAAATTCTGCTATCTGTGTTCTTTCAAATAGAACATCATTTATTCTAGGCTATATGCTTTATATTCTTTAAGACTGTTAATCGAAAATAAACACATGAATTATATATCTTACTAAATACATAATCTATATAATATAATCTCTCAAGGTAGAAGACCTTGCGAAAAGGACACGAGAACGCATTGTTGTGATTCTGGTGTCTGGTTTTCAATGGTGATGTTATGAAAAGAGACTGTAAAGTGGAAGAAGTCTGAAATGGTAGGCCTAATTATGGGTATAAATAATCATGACATGACAGTGTTAAAGCTATAGATCTGAAAAGAACAAATGCTCCACAATAACGTAGAAAAAATGTCACAGAAATGCCGTTTTTGCACAGAAATTAGGCCTATATTTACTGTCAGAATAGGAGAGATGATGTTAAGATTACCTAGAACTCAACCTATTATTTGCATTGGATTAGTTTTCAGATTTAACATCGCATTTTTCTAATGGCAAAGCTCCATATTTTAGTAAACATCCTTAAAGCGCATTTAATGTCTAAATAAATCTATCAGTTGTGAGAGAATTCATTTATATGAGTTGATTTATTTGTTGACTCAACTAACTTAATGGCTCAGGTAATCGAAACACTCGAATATAGAAAAAAAGAACAAATAAACAAACTCTAAATTTTAGAGAGATGACAACTTGAACCCACAAAAACAATCTTCCTAAATTTGTAATAGACTTTATTAGTAATTTAATAGGATAAGAAATATTTTAAAATTATTTCGAAACATTCTCTCCTCCCAATGAATGCACACGCCTAATGTATAGGGGATAGTTTAAAGTCCATATGGTTTATATATAAGATTTAGGTTTCGAAATAAAAGTCGGTCCTTGATTTTAATTAATGCATTTCAGTTTTATTTCACGGTTGGTAGAATAACACTTATAATGGCATGAATACTTTTAAAAGTAAATCAATGTGTCTTCCTTTAATAAATTTTGACACGTACCCATCTATTGGAGAAACGACCGATTCTATAAATAAAAATATTTTCATAGTTCAAAGAGCCTAATAAAATTGAAGATTTCTATTCCAAAATGTCGTTTATTATATCAATAGTAATTTATCAATGCCATAGTCCTTTTAAATTGCCTTGCTTCCTCTTTCATTTTGTCGTATCTAATTGGTAAGAGAAGCATATACTGGTGGCCTATATTTATTGGTTAGGAATTGCCGATTCCATTAACAGTCGCTCTTTGACCTAAACAAGCACTATGATACCTTTCTCTAAATTAATAACCGTAACAGGTATGTTACAAACTTAACGATTAACAATACTCTTCGAACAATAAGAACCACAACATAGATTGGTATTAGTGTGTGGTCAGATTGTCGTGTGAGATTTATTAGCATGTAAAGTTGTACATTATGGTCAGCTCACAACCATAACCTGAAGGCCATTCTTACAACGTACAGCATGGTAAAAGATTAGACCACTTAATACTGGTTTCAAATCTCTCTATGGCCAGTACATCACTCTATGACCAAATGTTTCCTGCATATTAAAATCGGAAAAAAGACGCTCATTTTCTTATTATTTTGTCCAGTGCATGTTACCGTAATCAGTCCAAGTTTAAAAAAAAAACCTTCCCTATAACAACCTCATTAATTACCTTTATAAAACATGCAAAAGAAAAGTGTTTACTAAAGAAAGGGTCTTGCAAAGTTGTTCTAGTTTAATTAATTATTTGTATACGTAGAGAGAGATAGCAAAAGTAATTTCCTGGGGTGTAGGAACATGAAAAAGGAAAGCAGTGAAAACATCGTCAGTTCCTGTTCGATAAATGTTTACTCTTCTGAAAACATCCCTTTAATGTAAATTTTCTTTTTATTCTGTTTTATGTAGGCCCTAAAGGATGTTTAAATCTAAAAAAATTGTCGGAATCCCAATTAAAGTAAAACAAGCGCATTAAAGTTTTTTTTATGATAATTTCTGCAAACTATAGAGGGAAAATTTTCTCGTTCTGAATATTATACTTTATGGAAACAAATATTCACTAAAACGTATTGACCTAAGTTTTCACCTCATTATTCGTTCCCAAAGCTCTATCAGATCCAACCTCATTTGGGTTGTTTAGGAAACAATTTTTAACATTCTCCCTGATGCTATATTTATAGTTAAAATTGCATTTAATTCTATGCAATTTAATAATTAATAAATATAATACAGTCTCCTCTTTATTTCAGAGACTATAATGAACAATGGGTAAACTAAATACGTTCTCATTTACTCCAAAGGTAATGCAATAATAATAATATATGTATAAGCGACGTCAGTAAATACAAATGGAAAACATAGATAATTAGATTTATTTCTAAAATTTAATCCATATTTGAGTAGCGTTAATATTTGTTATTAGACTTAACGGATATATTACACCGTACTTTAACTCTTGTAGCTTATATATTTATAAATGTATAATTTTTTATCAAAATTGTTAGTTAAATTTATAGGATTTACACAAGCAAAACTTATTTTGGAATATATTTGAAAGATGTCAATGATTGTAATTTGTAGAGTATAGATATAATATTTCTGGCAACAGTTGTGTGCTTTGAACAAAATGGCAAGGAAATTCTATAACGGTGACTAATTATAGTTTACTCAGGATGAAGCAATTGATTTTAAAATTTTTAAATCGACTTGTCTTCAAAATCTCACATAACCTACTAAAACTAATAATATAATTCCTAATAACTCTGACTATCCATTAAATTACAAAAATGTTTGCGTTATATGTATTTTCATATAGATTGAATAAAATGTTAACTCATTATATAATATACGTTCAGGAAAATACCTTTTTTTCTAACGAAAATGGATGTAAACGGAAAGCTGTAAAGAAATGAAAAGTAATAGAAACTTAGAAAATAATTAAGTTACTACTACTAACATTAACAATAATGATAATACAAAATTTGTAAATTGACCATTATACCTTATTCATAAGGGTCTGTCCGAGTATTTGTTGCAACTTAAATATTCCTCGTCAACAATCTTGGTTTAAATATTCTTTTTTTGAAATTAATAATATTTTACTTTTAGAGTAGGTGTTTATTTACTTTTTGTTAAGCGTGAATTTTTAAAACGTTATTAAGAAATGAGCTCGCAGCTCAAACGTATGTGGTAAAGTCTAGTGTTTTACAGTTAGCTTCAGAATAAAGTCACGATTATATCACGTACACTTTTATGCACCTAAACCACAATCTTACTTGGTATATATGCGAGTCGCCTTTCGAGAACTTTAAGTACGTTTCCTCATTTTCTAGAATCTTCTTATTGTTGCCAGGAGGGAAACATTTCCATTGCCACGTGGTGGACCTGTACTGATCTATTTTCAGTGTCACTGCACTATGTGAAAGTTTTAGTTTGCCTTAGGGTTAATTTTGTCTGTTAATGTGACATTTTATAATTTTTGATTTTATTTGTATCTGTTTCCTTATAATAAGAGGCACCTAATAAGTCTATTAACCATAGAACTAAACGTACCTAATTTATGTTAGAGGCAATGATTTAAATTACTAATAATATGTTTATTCTTACTTGCGAACTTTCAGCGAACTACAGTTTATAGCCTATTTTATCACATAGTGAGTACAAAAAAATTAACTGGCTATCCACTTCCATTTCATAAGTAAATTTAACAGCAGTTGTCTCATTAGCTAATTGGGTATTAAAAAATTCCACATTAGATTCTTCACTGTTTAATACCGACACAGATACCTTAAAGATTGTTTAAAAACTAATAAAGAGGAGAAGCAGGAAACTAGTGAATATTTAAAACGTACCCAGTGGTTTATGAAACAGAATTATTTTAATTACAAATATCATAAGCAATTAGATAGTACTGTAATGGGTTATAGTACAGTTATAGCTGGTCTCTGTCTGTTGCAAATTTATATTGAATAGATTCGAATATAAATTAAAAAGAGATCTTTCGTAGTGCCTCCCATGTGTATGGACTTATTATGTAAATGACATATCCGTGGTATAATCTAAAAACACGTATTATTTAAGGACAAACCCTTATATAGCAAAATCTACATTCTATCTCGCCCTAGCTCAGTAAACGATCCTAGAGAAAAACCTAATCACTGATGATGATCACTTATTATTATCGAGAACGTTATGTCTCCGTAAGTTTTTAATAAACTGCCTTTAGTTACATTTATTTTACCAGGTACAAATTTAATTTTTATCTCCTCAAACATTAGCTTCTAACAAACAATTGCATTGTAAAACCATAAAAAATCAATTAATTGTTTTAAATTAAATATAGCTAAATTCATGAACAAACAAATCCGCGTATCTTTCCTAAAACAGACTGAAGAATAGGTCTTATATGAAAGAGTTTATAAAAAAATCAGTTACCAAATTGACATTTGTTTCAATGCAACTATAGAACAGGGTCTATTTAGACAACATAAATATAAAAAAGTCTGTAACTTTTAGTGAAGTATTTTAGTTAGTATTTTCGATTAAAATATATAGTGTATAAGTACGCATTCAGTGTTTTCACTGTGACTGTGCATTGTAGTATTTTTAGCCTAGCATAGCACAAGTTGATCTCTGACCTCTAATTTGACCTGCAAGGTCTGTCATTTTTCACGTCATGGGTGTCCACAATAGTTGGTTTCTAACCATAAGTTGTTACAGCTGATGTCCATTTTGATTTCCCTCTTTGCCTTGATTTGTTCTCCTAACGTCATCTAGGTGGTATGATATCTTCAAACAAGTGAAAGATATTTTTATTTTGCTCAATGTGTCTTCTCCTATTCCGAAATCGTTCATTTTGTATTAAAGTTTTAATCCCTCCCCTTCCCACCCAAGGTAATATCTGGAAAGAAAATAATTTTCACGTAGTATTTAAATCTGGATCCATTGTCTTAGTTATCGAACACGAAGGCACATAGCAACGTAGTTGACTTTGATATAAATAAGTTTTAGATTGAACATATTCATTCATCGTGCACGCGTTGTTAGATTAGAAAAATGAATTCGTGGGTTTGAATTCAAATCAATTTACGAATTCAATGAAATAATTTTATTATGGGAAAAGGAGAAATATAACGACCACATGTGGTAAATTGTCTTTGGCTACAGAGCTTTTGTGCCACTATAAACCCCTTAGTCTTCTGTCATTATGAAGTACAATTTTAATTTAGGTTAAATAAATTGGTTTAATGTAGTTTGTGCCAATTAAACAGGGTAGCTAACCATTTTGGAGTTGACTCGTTCTTAGGGGATCAATTGAAAGGTTAAATATACAGCTGTAAGTAGATGCCGCAAAGCAAGAAAAATAACGTTTCGGTCAAAAAAAGGAAGGTACTACTAAAAAAGTTCGGAAAATTTGAAAAACTATCAGGAACAGAGGATACAATGAGATGTATATAGGTCATAGTGCCGCGGATTTCGTACTATCGCGATTGACGAAAAATTGTTGGAACAGTATCAAGAGCAAAAGGTACAAGATAAATTAAAGAGATCAAATTTATCGAGTTTGTCACGGATGGCTTACGAACAGGATTGAATGGGCAATAATTTCAAATTCGATATTTTAAATAGTTAGCTCACTTCCAAACTCGAAATAGCGGATAAGGGCGTTTGTTTTTCGGGTTGCATATATTGGGTTTTGAATAAGTACAATATCTTGCAAGATGCCTATTTCGAGTAGGACAAATGTTTGCCAATTTTTTGATAGTAAGGATGTTTTAAAATTGTGTCTATATCTTCAAAATGGTCGGTTCTGCGACGTCGAAACCGTTTATCCAGCTGTGTGTTTTGAGGGTTACCTATGTAAGTGTTTCAAAGAGAACATTTTAAAAATAATTCGATATCTTCTATACGATTAGCCATACAGTCTCCAAATTTTAAATTGACAGCAAAGATGAAAGATTTGTAGAGGAGATCCTTAATTATGTTCGTAATTAATGCTCTTCTCTCTTCGATCGTCCATTACTTGGTTTCAAAAGATAGAGTAAATTTCCCAGGAAGTTCAATGAGAATATTTGATCGCCCATTTCGTTTTTCCCCACCATTGCCGTAGACCTACATGAATTTTGCCGTCGTTTGTAAGATAACATTCTTTTTCCAGGACGGGTGACGTTATAGAATACCCGCATGAATGTTGCCACCTTCAACAGGTTGTTTTTACAGAAATCCTGCCGGATCAAAAGGAATGTTTCTTAATAAAATTTTTTCATTTATTTTTTTAAATGCTACTGGCAGTTTCTTGGAGTAATTGTATATTCAGGGAGCTTCAAATTGTTTTTTTTTTAATGCAAACGCCAAAATTCTTTTCCAAAAACTGAAAACTAGATCGATGGGGTAGGCCGCAACTGACCAGCTAGCCGGCTCATGAATCAGTGTATTGTGAGGAAGGCCCACTTTTCAGGGCTGATAAAGTGTTATAAGTAAAATTTATAACTTTTTCTTATATCATATCTTTTCTAATTATTACCTAGTTTTGTTTCGTTAAATGTTTGTCTCTATAAAATTTTTCTTCATAAAATTACAGAATAACATTTTGGTTTTAATGAGTGTGTATAGCGATTTTCACAGCTTTAACTGAAATTCAAATTCGTGTAAGCTGTACAAATAATCTTCCAATCGATAAAGCATCCATATTTTGAAAATATTAAATATCGAAACTTATCAGCAGTTCTTTTAAGATTAAAAAGTTTAAAATATGATTTATAGAACTATTTTTAAAAAGGGAAAATCAATGAAATGAGCTCTGAGGACCCGTAATTCGCGGTCAATGGTGTGTACAATTTTTACTTTCTATTCATTCTAACATATATTTCTTACATGAGTAAATTTAAAAGTAAAGCTATTATTTCATTGAAAACCCACAATCTATTTTTTGACGCTATTTACTTTACTTTCATTTTTAAAACAGATTTTTATTCCTGAAACTATTTATTTAGTGAAGTGTACAAGAGGGTTAACTGAACTGTAGCAAAAGAAAATCTATACGACTATAACTTTGAAATATTTTAATTATTCTTCCAAGTTGTTGTTGAAAATACACTACGTCGAATATCTTTCAACAATTCAAATACCACAAAAATGATCTCAGTTATTTATGCAGTTTACCATTTTAAAGTTTAAGCAGTAATCATTCAAGGAACTATAACAATTAAAAAAAGACTAAGGAGAAAGGAATCAAGTAAAATATAAATATAATGACGATTATTGGTATTTATGATATTTTGGCCCAAACAGGATTATATTTTTACAGAATTTTATTTCATATCACTTAACTATCTCTACATGTCTTGAAATAATAATTTCTGAATGGTTTAGTTTCTCTAAATATATTTTTTGAAGTGTACTAATTCCTAATTTTCTATTTTCTAACATAACAGTTACGTCTTAAAGAGGTTATTCGTCATGGTAAACATTTTCAATGTATTTTTGAAGCTTAATTCCTTATACAAGGTATATTATGATATACGTCTGAGAATAACATTTATCGCTTAGGCTGAAATCCTGGTTTAATCGGCTTAGTGCGTCTCGGCGCAGAGAACATTGAACCGAAATCTAAACGAATTTGGTAGCGGGAAGAACTCTCGCTTTACCAAATAATAAAATCACTCTTAAAATTTAAATGTAAAATATATAGTCCAATGCAATTAATAAAATTTTTTGCCGCTCTTTTTAAAATCTTTATTTAAACGAGATAGCTTGGGCAAACTTAGATCAAATGAGGAACTAGATTTAATCATAACAGATAAAAGTGAACAGGGAGACATCTCTTATGTTTGAATTTCATCAGAACTATGTTCCTATCCGATTTATATATATATATATATATATATATATATATATATATATATATATATGTATGTATATATTAAATATGGTGTTATGTTTTCTTGTAATATAGTTAATAAATTAAAAATATTTCAAAAACAAGAATAATTTTAATGTATATATTATTCAAAGCTTTTCGCCGATAAAACAGTACTAGCATCTTCAGGAAAATAATTATCGTCATAATACATATATATATAGTATTATAATATATAGTATATTATATATAAATATATATATATATATATATATATATATATATATATATATATATATATATATATACATATATCACTATCACTATATGTAATCTTACTTGGTTTTTATGCGAGTTAACTTTCAGAGATTTGCAATATCTCCAACATCGGGCATCATTGACCGTAGACAAATGATATTTCTAGAAAACCTAGAAATATATATATATATATATATATATATATATATATATATATATATATATATATATATAGTTATAATTGTGTACAATTGTATATTTATTGCTAAATAGGACTTATGAGTTACATGTTGTTAAAGAATGCATTTAAAAAATAAAAATAATAAAAATAATGACAAAATTAAGAGTCAGAATGGGTACAAATAGTAGATACAGACTCAGCTAGACGTGATAGCATGTGAAATGAATAGGCCTATTCTACTTCAGTGAAGCGATTAAGGACAACATGATTTAAATTATTGTTATTCTTGACCTCATCCCTATTGTTGCTCCGTAACGAGACCATACAAGTCAGCCGAAATAACTTGCAACCATATCTAACTTAATAATTATGTTTTACTTTATATGAATTTTAGGTTAGAATTTTAAATTAATATTATATATATATATATATATATATATATATATATATGTATGTATATATTAAATATGGTGTTATGTTTTCTTGTAATATAGTTAATAAAATTAAAATATTTCAAAAACAAGAATAATTTTAATGTATATATTATTCAAAGCTTTTCGCCGATAAAACAGTACTAGCATCTTCAGGAAAATAATTATCGTCATAATTCATATATATATATAGTATTATAATATATAGTATAATATATATATAAATATATATATATATATATATATATATATATATATATATATATATATATACATATATCACTATCACTATATGTAATCTTACTTGGTTTTTATGCGAGTTAACTTTCAGAGATTGGTAATATCTCCAACATCGGGCATCATTGACCGTAGACAAGTGATATTTCTAGAAAACCTAGAAATATATATATATATATATATATATATATATATATATATAGTTATAATTGTGTGCAATTGTATATTTATTGCTAAATAGGACTTATGAGTTACATGTTGTTAAAGAATGCATTTAAGAAATAAAAATAATAAAAATAATGACAAAATTAAGAGTCAGAATGGGTACAAATAGTAGATACAGGCTCAGCTAGACGTGATAGCATGTGAAATGAATAGGCCTATTCTACTTCAGTGAAGCGATTAAGGACAACATGATTTAAATTATTGTTATTCTTGACCTCATCCCTATTGTTGCTCCGTAACGAGACCATACAAGTCAGCCGAAATAACTTGCAACCATATCTAACTTAATAATTATGTTTTTCTTTATATGAATTTTAGGTTAGAATTTTAAATTAATATTATATATATATATATATATATATATATATATATATATATATATATATATATATATACAGATATGAGAGAGAGGGGAGAGATTTATATATTTGTATATATTCATATATATATATATATATATATATATATATATATATATATATATATATATATATATATATATATATTATATAACCATGTTTACTTTACACTTGTATTTGTTCTTCAATTAGTTCAACTCCATTTTATCTTTCTAAAATATGACATATTTACTTTTTTCCCTTATTATTAATTTGCTTCATACTGTTCAAGTATGGGATATTGATTTGTAGAATTTTGGTATTAAGTAGAAAATATATGATTTGTTTATTTTCATGTGTGGCTAAATTATGTATATGCTTTGAAATATGAGGTAAATTAGGTAATTATAATTTACTTAATTGAAAGTACTTTATTTTAATCTGTCATATTCATATTATCATTACCGTTATATTTATCATAATTAGCATTAGTGGTAATAGTATTCACAATTTTGTTTATACCCAGTAGTTTTATTACATCAAATTTCGTTAGCATTACTATAAATGATACCTTACGTGATCGTTTATTACTCTTAATATTTGATAATTTATTCAGACAATGTGATGTAACTTGTAGTGCAAACGTAATGATCTGATTTATTAGGAGGTTAGAATTATTAGAAAAAAGGTTATTAGTTCGAGGAGTTTTCTAAATATGTGAAGGAGGTGACAAGTCGTTTAAATGATTTTAAAATGTTTTTAAATCCTGAGTATATTTAATCACCGATATTAGAATGTGCTGCAAGTTTCTTACAAATAAAATACTGATGACCAAAACTCTATATCTGTATTTAACGCTCTACTATCATCCCATCTGCTGGTCCTCAGAAATATTTATTTTATAGAATTTTAAAACTATATTCCATCTTGATGAAACCTTGTATAAATTCTATAAAAACAAGTAACAAATTTTTCGAAAATAAAATTCCTTTTGTAAATATTAGAAGCCATTAAAATTTAGAAAACAGGCTAATAATTTCTTTAAATTATTTTAACAAATATTAATGCTACTATAAAGATCATTTAATTAAAATATAAAAGTTAGTCTAATTACTTTTTTGACCTCTATTTTCAGACATCGGTTGTACATATATTATTGTTCCGGTAATACATTTGGTTTAAATGATAAAATATAAATTTACAAATTTTCTAATTTAGTCTTGGTATGAAAAAAGAAACTTTTATTTTATCGACGAATAAATTGGGTAATATTCTAAGCAATATAGATATTTTAAGCAATTATAATTATTCGATAGTTTACTTTAATTATAGCTCACACGATATTTTGAAACGGGTTTCTTGACCAATTCAAATATGGTTGGGATTGCTGGAAACTCGGTAAGGAGAATGAGATAAAATATAAGTAAGTAAATTAATTTCAGTAAATATTTCTGTATGAAATGTATAATATTCAGAGCCTAATTATTTTCAGTCTCTAATTTATAGTTAATTATATCAATAATTTCTCTCAAATTGAAAAAAATTAATACATTTCTTTTTACTTTGTTTAGGATATAAAACTTTGTTTATATTTAAACATCCGTTAAAGTATCTATCAAATACATTTTAAACTACATTAAAGGGATGTTTTCAGAAGAGTAAATAATTGTCAAACAGGAAATAAGGATGTTTCCACTCCTCTCCTCTTTCCGGTTCCGGTTTTAAGTCCCAAGCAAATTACTTTCGCTAATGCTCTCTCTGCATACAATTTAATTATTAATTTAAAATAACATTCCAAAACCCTTTCGTTACTAAACACCTTTGTTTTGCGTATTTTAGGAAAGCTATAAAGTAAACATGAGGACATGTTGAAACAGTGACGCGACAATCAATTTTTGTAGGACGTTTTTATTCACGAAACAGATAATAATAAGAAAATGAAAATTTTATTCGACTTTACTGTGCACGAAATTTGGTAATTGATTGAGGGGTGTCCAAAGCTTGAACGAAAACGTAGACACTTTAAAACACAATGTAGGGGATCATGATGAAATAATATCCCTTTTCTATTTAAAAACAACGTATTTTCTTTATACGCGCAAACCTAACAGCATTTGCATTCTTATTTATGTATTATGTGTACAGTTGATTTCTACTCAGCTAACTGCTTTAAAAGTATATGCTTTTAAAAGCATTGCCATCGTTAAAATGTTCAACAACTACTTTTGTAAAACGAAGATCTATACTTACTACCCTCACATTGTCTGTCCCAATAAAAACTAATAACATTCTCATCAAAACTCTAGTTAATTTTTATGGAGTTGGCAATGTTGGCAATGATATTCGCCTTATTCTGCCGTTGAAAAATCTCACGTAAAAGCAAACTCAAGAGTGTAAAGCCAAATGATTATTATAGTGTTTCTTACTATCTGTTTTATTTTGTTCTGAAAAATCTCTTTTACGCTAAATGATCTCTTGATTGAGCAAATTTATATATATATATATATATATATATATATATATATATATTTTCCTTTGAAACAACATAGGTTATTCAAATACAAGAATATTTATTAATTTATATTGAATATAAATTACTAAATATTCTTGTATTTGAATAACCTATGTTGTTTTAAATTATTAAACAAGAAGACGTATTTTATATTTATACACACACACACACACACACACACACACACATATATATATATATATATATATATATATATATATATATATATATATATATATATATACATATATTTCCAAGGTGGGATTCTAAGATAATTCAGATTGATCGTTCAGTTTAGCTTTACGGAGTATATTAGGATATTTAAAACGTGTGGAATTTTGCTCCTTATATGATTAAAAACAGCTTCTACAAGATCAGCAAACTGTACCCAAATGTATTGTTTTCTCTTATATATGTTTTTCTTTGCTTGTTGAGTGGACCGATCAATCACTGCTTGTGGTCAGTGGTCTAAGGTTACCCTGTGCTGTAACAACAACCCTCAGATTTTGGTTGTGAGATTATCATATGTGTAGATATTATATTGCTAAACAGTTTGACCATACATTAATCCTAAGCGGTATGTTAATTTATCTTGTTCGAGGAGTACTTTTAGACGTTCATTTTGAATCACTCATAACTGTTACAGAAATAATGGCGATAACACAGTGGCTGATTAGATTAAAGAGCAACTGATAGCGTATCGCAAATTCCTACTAATAAATATAAACCTCCAGTATATGCTGTTATTACAAATTGGAGAGTCCAAAATGAAAGTTGAAGCAGAAAAACTTAAGAGGACTATGGCTAAAACTTGTTATTGTAACAATGAACAGTATTTTAAAACATGGAATTTCCACTTTAATAGACACTTCGAAGATCGACAATATCTTTATTTTTAGAATGGGTATATTCACTAAATCGTGATTACGTTTCATTCATTAATAAAAGAATTACCTATGTATTTTAACATTTATATCTTTCCAAGCAACTTTAAGTTTTTATTCTACCAACGAGGAATAAAACTCAAATGGAGCAATAAAAATCAGGGACCGACGTTTATTGCCAAACCTAAAATTAATAACTCCCCTCTTTTGGTATCCTTTCATTAATCTATTATCATAACATATGGCCCAAAAACTATCCAGTTCACATTCTGTGTTTGCATTCATTGCAGGAAAAATATATATGGATATATTTTTCAAAGAGTGTTTAGAATGTGTTATTTTAAATTCGTTTTCAAATATTAAGAAGTTTGTTCTTCTTTGGTTAGTTTTTTGAAACCACGTAATTGATAACAATGCCACCTTTACTAATTTTCAATGTTGTTTATTTCTTTTTTTTGTAGGTTAACAATAGTTTTTCGGTTACCCGAGCCGTGCATTTAGGTGAGTTGACATATATTTTTATTTAAATAAATGAATGTTGTCACATTTATAGGAATGCCTTAAACATAGAATGCTTATAATTGATTTTTACTAAAATACGAAAATATTTTTACTAATATATATAATGTTTGCAAAATTCCTACCAGTAATTAAAATGGTGAGTTTCACATCTATCCGTTTTCAGATTCTGTTATTTTTAAAATTACTTCTCATTTTGGTTATTAAGATGAGATTTGTAAAATCAAATTTATTTTAATGACTTCAAAAAATTATTTTTCAAAGTTCAAGGGGAAGATATTCGGTCTACCAATCACCCCTAAGGCCTTAAAACCTTTTACCAGCGTATTCTAGGAGAGTGATGGCAGACGTGGTTATCTATTATATATATATATATATATATATATATATATATATATATATATATATATATATATATATATACACATATATATATATATATATATATATATATATATATATATATATATATGTATATATATATATATATATATATATATATCACTTTCACTTATGTACTTAAACAAGAATCTTACTTGGTATTTATGCCAGTACTTTCAATGACTGGTTTTGTCTCCCTCCTCGGGCATACTGTACAGGGTTTTTGTAGGCTGTGAACAGCGTGGATTTGCCGTTGACCTTGGTGTACCTTTAACTTCTATTTTTAGATTCACTGCACTGTGCGAGTTTTTAACGTTTGTTTTGGGGTTAATATTGTCTATTAGATTGAATAATTTATCGTTTTTTGATTTTATTTGTATCTGTTCGTTAATGATATTATTTTTATAAATTTCTAGTTGTTCCCAGATTGTCATTTTGAGGCCTTTTTGAACCTTTTTTTTACTAGGTGTACGTTTTTTAATTTGGGGAATGTGTGTTTGTTTTTGATGGCGTGGGTGGCTAAGTTTGAGTTATAAATTTCAAGTTTGATGTATGCATTGAGGTGTTCTTGATATCTGTCTTTTAATTTTTTTTTGTTTGGCCTATGCGTATTTTATTACAGTCTGGGCATTCGATTTTGTATATTCCGTTATTAAGTGTGGGATATCTTTTTTCTAGTTGGTTTATTTTGTCGATTATGTTTCCTGTGTTTTTGTAGGCTATGTTATAATTATTATTTTTTAGTGTTTTAGTTATTCCTTTTATGTTGTATCCTGTTTATGTGATTGTAGCCCATTTTGTTGTTTGAGGTTCGATTTTAGGTTGTTAAATTTATTTAATATTTTAAATTCTATCTTATCTATAGGTTTTTTATTGTATCCATTTTTTGGGGCTATTTGATATATTATTTGTTTTTCTTTGGTTATTTCTTCATTATTTAGAGGCAATTTTAGCATCCTGTATAACAGTGAGTTGTAAGCGGCCATTTTATGTTGTGGGGGATGGTTGGAGTAGTGTGGTATTGTATTAATGGTATGCTTGGGTTTCCTATAAATAGAATATTCCATGGTTTTCGTATATCTGGTCAATGTTGGGTCTAGATAGTTCATTTTATTGTTTATTTCTTCCTCCATGGTGAATTGTATGTTAGGGTGTGGGCTATTGATTTCATTTAGAATGATGTTATTATTTATTGCATTTTTTGTGAGATGTATAATCATCAACATATCGTATCCAATGTCCGTCGGGGCCGTGTGTTTTTATGGGTTGTGTGATTAATTCGTCAAGTTTTTGGAGGTAAATGTCTGGTACTATACTTGATAGAGGTGATCCCATTGCTAAGCCATCTGTTTGTTTATATATCTTATTATTGAATATGAAATAATTTTGGTTTAGTATGGTCTTTATGCATTTTGTGATTTGGTTTGTGTATTTGGTGAATATATATATATATATATATATATATATATATATATATATATATATATATATATATATAACACAGCTGCTTTTTACAATATATCGATGGTAAAATTTACTGTCTATATTGTAGATTGTTGAAATATTGGTATTGTATTTAATACAAATGTAATTATTTTAATTGAATATAAAATTGGTCAATAAATTCACTCTATCTATTGATATTTGGTTATATATTCTTATTTAATTTTTTTTAATATGAAAGTTTTTAGGCTTTCCGCATATGTACATTCTTACGAGCACGTTAAAGTGAATTGGTTAGCTTATTAAAGGAATCGGTGATAATATAGAAGATAATATTTCGTCTTTTTAAATGGGGTTCAATGTGGGCGTGGTTTCCAGTCTATCAGCCAGTAGGACTGTTTAGGGATCATAAAACTTCAAATGATAAGAAATGAAATTAGTAATAATATTGGTGGGAGTTAAGTATTGACATAATCCGGCTATGAGTAGACCATTAAGAGGGACTTGTCACATAGAGTGCGTAGGCGCCTGTTCTCAATAAAGAGATGCACCGGCTCGCTACCCGACCCGTAAGCTAGTCACATAGCGTGAGTAGAGTGGCGTACCTGCCTCAATGAAGAAATGTCCCGACTTACTACCACAATCCCACTCGGCACAGACACTATTTCACAGCTCCCCTGGCCCAAATTTAACTCCTCGCCTCACTTATATAGAGTTAGAAACGCATTTAAGTTTAAAACAATTCCTTACGCATGCAAGTATTATACGCACTAATAGCTTAGTGGACCTAATGCAGTATTTTATATCTTCTAATATTTTTATAAACCTCTTTATACATAAATAATTTACAGTTACGAAATTTCATGTACAAAATTATGTAACATTTTACTTTTCGTTAAGTGTTCTTCTGGTAGCTCGTATAATATGGTAATTTATTCTTCACAATTCCAAGGTATGTTTGTATATATATAAAGAACTAAGTCAAAATACACATACAAGAATTATAATTGAAGTTACAACTCAAAGCATTTCGTTGGCTAACAGTACCAACATCACCAAGAATATTAAACAATTGTTTAATATTCCTGATGATGTTGGTACTAATAGCCAACGAAAAGCTTTGAATTGTAAATTGAATTATTCTTCTTGTATTTGTATTTTGACATAGTTCTTTATTAATACACAAGAATACTAATTGCGATATATATATATATATATATATATTTATTTATTTTTTTATTTATTTATTTAATTCAGTAAGCCTTATATTGAGAGAAATTTTGTGGGACCTTGGAAGGTCGTACAGAACTCGCAGACGGCTCAAATTAAAGGTATTGACACGAAGAAGCGCCGGAAAATATAGGTTTTCTTACTTTATAACCCTTATAATGTTTTGAGGGACTTGAAACAATCAAAATAGCCATAAGAAATATATTGCAATTAAAAAGAGGTGAGCATGGTTTATAAACAAGCAAATAAGTTTGGATTGGCAACCCCGCCAAGATATTATAATAGGAATGGCTAAATATGACATAAGGGTATATTTTCATTCACATTATTTAATGTGTGTACGGAAGTTGTTTTTTATCAATTTTTAGTGTGGTACTAAATTCAGTGCGCACTATTTGTTGTGCGACAGTTAGCTACTTGAGCAGAATAATACCGTGACGTCACACTGTAATTGTTTCAGTAATTACACATAGAAGGAAAACATGTTAATGAAAATAGCCTTAGGGGATGTTTAGGTATGGTTACATACTAATATCTAACCAGGTTTGCGAATCTAAACGTTTACCAAATATTTCAACAGTATTAAAGGTTATGTCTATAGATTTTTGCAAGAGCGTTTATAGTATTTTGTTTAAACAGTATTAATGGTTATTTCTAACAGGTTCGTACTAATATCCCTGTGTTTAAACAGTGTTTAATGATATGTATATATGTTTTAGCTTACTTTTTTAGTTTTTGTGTTTATACAATACTAAAGGTTATGTGTATAGATTTTTGCTAATAGCCTTTAGGGTTTTTGTGCTTACATTATTTATTTTATTGTGTTGTTTTAATAAGAGTGTAGGGGGGGGGGTCCAAAAAGGTGAGGGGTGATCTTCAGAAACAATTCAAACAGAAGAAAAGCTATTAGTGAAACAAATAATATTGCTCGACAGAATAACTTTGAAAATAGCCCAGCGTTCAAATGAATATTACTACTTGAGAATAATATAAATTCACCTAATATAGGCTTGATGAATGAAGAATGCATGCATTGTGGGGCTCTCAATTTTCACGCCGAATTAACAAACAATCATTTCATGTCATGTCACAATGGTTTAGTTTATCTACTACAGCTACAAGCTCAAACCGGACATAGATGTTTGTTTGAAAAAGATTTGCATCTGTTTAAATACATTAGACAGTACAACAGTGCGACGGCGTTTGCCTCTTTTCCAGCAACTAAACAAGATATCCCTGGAAATGGTACATATTGTTTCAAAGATCAAAGGAAATCCATCGTTTTATATCTGACTTACCACTACAAACTGACTAAGATCCCTGTTATGGCCTACATTACTTCACAGACACTTCCAAGGCAACTGAAATTCCACAGAGGCGTAATGAAAACTAACACTTAAAACCCGATTTACTGGTAACATTGACTGAGATTTTATCTGAATGTGTGTGTGTGTGTGTTTGTTAGTTTGTGTGTGTGTGTGTGTGTGTGTGTGTGTGTTTGTGTGTGTGTGTGTGTGTGTGTTTGTATGGCCTCACTTGGATCTTATATATTTTTTCAGGAATTATTCTGTTGCGGTATATAAATACGTACATTATTATCTTAACAATTAGTTCTTTGATGTCGGTTTCCTTAGAAACGAAGTGAGTTTTATTTCGCCAAAAAAGTAGACATCTACAACGGTTGTCTGCTAATAAATTCCAAGAGATAGTTATTATTAAGGATGACAGTACCTATCTCATTAGATTTATACGCTTATATAACAAATAATTGATGAAATGTACACAATTTAATATCATTTAATAAATGAAGATATACAGTTCTGTCTTTGCATTACACATGTTATTCCTAATGGTATTTTAATGGTAATTATTATTTTTTTTTATTAAAAAAAACCTAAAAAACATTTTATATAATATATATATATATATATATATATATATATATATATATATTTATATATATATATATATTTATATATATATATATATATATATATATATATATATATATATATTTATTTATATATATATATATATATTTATTTATTTTTATATAAATATATATATATATGTGTGTGTGTGTGTGTGTGTGTGTGTGTGTGTAATGTATTAATAAATCCCTTACAGTTACAGAAACTCCTTCCACAAATACAAGAAGCAGATCAACCTTGTACCCAACTTCTGTTGACATCACATGAATATTATTATTTGAATATTATTATTGATATTTTAAGGTTATTATTTTGTATTATTTTTAACTAACATTTATATCAGTAACATTTAAGATTTCTTGTTTTACGTAGTTTGTAAGTATAATTTTAAGTATATTGTATTATTGTTTATGTTTGTATCTGTTTTTTTTATAAATAAAGGGTTTCATTATTTATCCTTTCAAAAATGTTGAAGTTTATTACAGTGTTTTAATACAGAATGACGTCAAATATGAGCGTACATTGTCTTACGTTTTCTGTTTCTATTTCAAGCGAGCATAGTGGCTGAGTTGTGTAAAATTATGTTATTTGTGGAACTAAATCGCAAAATAATTAAAAAAAAACAACAATCTAAAAAATATCCCTTATATAATATATATATATATATATATATATATATTTATATATATATATATATATATATATATATACACGGATAAAATATGTTTTCCAATGGTACCAGTATTATCTAATTATCGTCAGATATATTTTGTAAAGTAGCTACCCAAAAGTGAGATTTTCGCAAGAGAAACATAACTTGACTAAGACTTAAAAAAGGAATGGGATATAAGGATTCTGATTATATTGAGTATATCCTATGTGTAAGTGTAAATATAAAGGCGTTGTATATAAGTTCGTTTTGACTATTCAACTATATTATATCAATACCCCTCTTCAATCTCGGCTTAACTTTTATGATTTACATTCCACTCTATTCTAAAGTGTTCATATTAGTTATATATATATATATATATATATATATATATATATATATATATATATATATTGGAGAAAGAAGCCCCCGTATTGCTGCCCTAGTGTATATGCAAGACCACACATTAAAGTAATTATGAACGCTGTTGTATTTTACAATAATTCTTTTTCATGTTACTTCAAACATGTAATATTCGCTAAGACGATTCGATAAACCATCAAATCTCCAGCAAATTACACATATTTTATTTAACCAAAAAATAATATAAATTACAATCATAAAACATATTTCTTAGACATTGCTTTAGTTACTGATTAGTGAACATTTAATATTTGTTTCATGAGGAAGTTTTACGTATTAACAATCTCATATAATCAATGGCTGAATATGGACCTGTATACGAGTTTGCTTGCTTGCTATTTTCATAATAAAATCTTACATTTTAAAGTGAAAACAAATGCACCAAATGATGCATAAATTACATTTATATACGTGTTGAAAAGTTTAAAGTTCATTAATTTTGTGTTAAACTGTTTAGGTATTTAAATTTTGTAATAATTCATTAAAGTTTGAATTCGTTCACTTAGCTGTTTTAACAAGTTGTAGCCTCGCATCCTTCTATTGGAAAAACCTTATAAGAGTTTTTTCAGTAACTCAGCGTTCCATTTTCTACATTATGATTATAACCAATTAAAGAAATGACTGTTACATTAAAATTTGAAAACTAAACTTTTCCTCGCTCTCGGATACGTCCGTTGCCTTCTACATTTTGGCTATAAGAGGATTAAATTATCGTTGCAAGCAGGCCTCCTAGCTACCGCGCATTAGATGTGCGCACACATACTTTAATTTATTCGTTTTCAAACTCTTCCTACAGATGCCCCTACCAACCAGAGATTTCATTTAAAATATTTCTAATAAAACACAATTTTCTATATAGTTTTATATTGTCACAAGTTTAGAATACATTCACGTTCGTTTTCTGAAATTTCCATTTTAATATGTAACACCATCTAAAGTGTGTTACAACACTCACACACAGACACACAAACACACACACACACTCACACGAACACACACAGACAAACAAGTTTATTTGCAACATAGTTAATTATTTTATACTACTTTACAATATAGTTAAAATTTATCAAGATATATACATGTTCAGGTGAAAGTTTCCATACGTAAAAAACTAATGTGCCCTCTAGTTTTGTTTACGTTTTTGCATTTCCTTATACAACATGGAAGATTTGTTTTTAAATACACAAGTCCTTATAGCTGGTAGTAGTAAACTATATTGATTTATATTTAAGAACGAAACGCTGTCTTAACCGGATCCTGTGTACTCCGGATACTTACAGTATAAAAAAGGTCTGTGTTTCATAGGGAAAACGTGATTTTATAAATTTGAGTTTGATTTGTAAAATAAGGTTAAATGAATATTGTTATCAAAAATAATACTTGGCTCATATGAAAAGTTTTAATATACCTTCTATGATTCTGAGAGATTAATTCATCTCCCAGAATAAACTCATGCCTTTATTCGTTCTCAGTATTGTTTAATTGTGAAATTAATATTTATACTCTATTATTTAATTTTGATTATAATAGTTTTATAATTCCAGTTTGACATTTGTAAACTTTTATTTTACTATGTCTTCTTGTTGTGATTATATTAGCTAAAAACCTTAGAAAGATATACATTGTTTAGAATATAAGATGCATCATTGTTTCATTTATCTTTATTGATGCTGGTGCAATAAATTATCAGCTATTATTGCGAGCAGCTTGGCTTTAGTTAGTGATAAAATGAATTTGTTACGTTATTACCAGATATTGTAACAATAATATTTACCCTCCTTAGGACGTTCTATGCAAATGTAGTAAGTTATAATTATGACATAAGAAATATTAGGTTTTAACTACGAAATAATTATTATTTAAATAGAAATAGATTTTTGTGTTGGAAAGGAATTGTTCATAAAAAGGCATCAGATAATGGGACACATAGGTTTTGATTTAGCCTAAATATCGTTTGTAATCATGGAATGTGTATAGTTACCACTTGACTGAGACTAATGGGGAATCCTTATCATATCGCTGTTGAGCTCTTAAAATTCCCTAGATGATTGAATCCTTGTAATATTACTAATAAAGCTGAGTCGCGTCAATTGAGATTTAAATAGGAAGATGCACTAAATTGTTGATTTCTTGTTGGTAATGGTCATTTCTGCCGTGATTCGATTTTTTTTCCTATTAAAGGGACCCTTAGCTACAAACTACAAGTGTTCAGTTATTCCGTTTTAGCCTGATAAATTGAACATTTCCACAAATTATAAAAGCTATAATTTATTTCTTGAAGTTATATTTAGGTTTAACAAAGGGTACCATTTATCTCCCTTTTATTTACCTTTGTTCAACCGCTAGTAAACTCAAGTATTGTGTACTCCTTACATACGTAAGTGGCAACCTTTAGTATATTCTCAATAATTACAGTGTAAACCTGCTTTGTCTAAACAAATTATGAATTAAAAGTGACGGTATGAAGAGTCTCAGGTATGGGGTTTTTTCATTGGCGAAACTCACATGAGTTACTCATGTCTATTGTTTTTCTTTTGATTTTTATAGACTTTACCTTTAAAAAAATTTAAAAAAAAATTAGGATAAAAATATTTACATTGAATTATATTCGGAGCACATAAAGAAATGCCCTGTTTTATTTATAATTCAAAACCTTATTACCGTTTGTTGTTATAAAACACCAAATACTCGATTAAAATTTTAACCTTTAAAAATGATTGTCACGTTACTTTTTAAATGGTTATTTACCACTGATAAACAAGCATAATTTCATATACAGTGGTTTCAAGAAATCGGATAATAGAATATCTAACGATTTCCAAGAAAAACTGCAGCTAAGTTTTTATGGTGACGGGCTGCTTTAGCTCTTAGTTCAGGGTAAACGGTTCCTGTAAATTCGTAATATACAGCTTCTATTGGTATATTTTAAATAATCTGTCCTTCTCGTACTTACATAATGAACTATTTCTAGTGATTATGGTTGGAAAGTCGTACCTACTCTTAGATCAATCAGACTGTGTCATTACAGATTAGGTTTAATTCATCTGTGAATGAGAAGATATTACTCTGTAAAACAATCAGACCTATGTTAGGGCTGCAAACATAATTAGTTCTCTAGTATATGAGCTTCTGAATATTAATAAACTCAATATCCCCAAATTTTCTGCACGAACGAGGCAGATGTTTCTTCAACATTTCAATAACAGCTGCTGCTAATTCTTAAAAGTGTTACATACAGCGTGATTGGACATAATATGAAATCCACTTACAACATATCTTTTAGTTATAAATGCGACTATACTAACCGAATCATGTTTAAATTAGAATGTAACCAGAATGATTAGCTGAAATGACCGAATGCCAGTAAAACCTGAACCGCTTGCGTCATTAGGTATTGGAATTTTTTTCATTGAAGCTCAAACAAATTTGTATACATATTAGGTTCAGCTGTATTTATCCCTAACCGACTACAGGAAAAGCTTAAAAATACAACTATGGAATAATATTGGTAGAGTTACTTGAGTATATATTTTTATTTTTTAAATTAAAACAAGAATATATTTTATTAAAGGTTTTTTTAAAAAAATCTCTATTAAATTGAAAATAAATTATTTTGATTTTTTAGAACTTTTGTTTAAATTTAATTGTATTACCAATTTTGTACATAAAAAAGTTTAAATGATATAAAAAAGTTTAAGGTGTATTAAAATTGGTGAAACTTCTCGTTTAACGACAGATTTTACTCCAAACATAACACTGTTGGTTCAATGTGTTTGCACTGTCTGATTTCAGCAAACATTCCATAATGAGAGCTTCAGTTTTTATAAAATCGATTTATTCATAATTACAGAAATTGTTTCTTTTAAATCAAGTAAATGCAACCTAATAATAGAAAATAGTCTATATATATATATAAGCATCAATATAATATTTCAATCAATATATATCAGTTGAGTGAAAATGAGACATTTTTGTAAGTTCTTACTATCCCACCGCAGTGTATGCCTATAAAGTACATTAAAACCCTCCTACAACAGAGTAATAAGTGAGCTACAAAGGTTAAAGTGCACTACAATACTCGCACTACACATTTTACAGAAAAATACAATATTCCCACCACATAATATTCCCACTACTGTAAACAGTACTCTACAATACTCATCCTACAGAGTTTACAGTATTACGACTATTGACTATACAATGCTCTACATTATCCCCACCACACAGTTTACATAACACTGCAATACCCTCCCTACATAGTTTACATAGCACTGCGATACCGCCATTACTCAGTTTACAGTGCACTGAAATATTCCCACTAGAACAATACCATACTACACAGTCTACTGTACTCTATAAAACACCCCTTACAGAGTTTACAGTACACTACAGTATTACCACTACAGACTATACAATACTCTACAATATCCCCACCACACAGTTTACATAGCACTGCGATACCATTACTAACCATTACTAATTATAATACACATATCGTTTATATTTTGTAGTTATTTACAATATATTTAGGAAAAAATATTTCATAGTAACCACTCGTCAAACATATCAAAGAAACAACATTCTCATATATTACTTCTTCATAACTCTATGATTCTTGGCTTATTAAAGGCCAACTCCATCTATTAATCAATCTTGTAGTTTACATTAGGAAAACAAATTGTTTCATAATTATATTATGGAATATCCTATAGGATATCCTATCTTATTCTATATTTCCAGGATTCTTTGTAAATATAGCACTATAGTAAAGAAGTATATCATATTACGGTAAGCTAATTCCTAAAGACGTATAGACTAAAGACATGTTTTCTAAAGTACCTTTAACTTCCTATGGCACTAATAACGTACGTTTTTAGTTAATACAGTAGGCATATATATATATATATATATATATATATATATATATATATATATATATATATATATATAAATACGTCAAACAGAAAAAAATACCGTTTAAAATAACAAATTTAAGACAAAACAACTGGTTGGCCATAATAGACGTCTAGATATTTTGGTGTATGTATTTTATGTATAAACTAACTTATATTTGAGTTAGTGGTTTGTTTATTGTTTGCTTGGTAATTTTTGTTAAACTAATTAAACGTCGTATACTAATTTATATATTTTTTTAATTTTAGAGGAATTAAAAACAAATTCACAAAGAGTCTGAATTTATTGGTTAAACTTGAAACATTGAACATTAAAACACAACTATACCCTTATTTAATCTCCTAAAAATTGTTTTATTTCGATTTTATAACAATACCTGTTTTTAATATTATTTTCATTTATTGAATTTAAATATTGCTATAAACCTTAAATACTACTTAAATGAATGATAATTATAACTCGTTACATTTTGTTCATAAAATATATGCTCAAGAGTGATAAAAACACCATTCAAACTCCAATTATTTTGCTAAAACAGGAAAGTGTACTTTCCTGGGACATATCCTCAGAGAGGCATTTGTTGAAGTTTTTAATAAACGTTTGTTAACACCACAACTTGCAGAGTTTTAGATTTTATAAAAAACATCTGAAAAGATTTAATGTTAGCGTGATCGGTAAAAATATTTTTTTGAAAAAAGGTAACTCTATGGTTTTGGTTATAGGTAGATCTGGATCATTTTTATTTGGTCTTAAATGTTAATGATTGATTTAAGATGGTATCAATTTTATTTGCATTATTACCTATGTATATTACGCTTTAATTCTGGTTTGTCAGTAAAACTATATGGATCATATTAGAAACCTTTTTGATTTCTTTCAAAAGTTAGTCCTTTATAATGTTTTTCGTTAAAACATTCTCACTCGCAGCATAAATAAAAGCAAACGTCAACTTGATTATTAGATTAAGATTTCCTCAACTATATCTAAATGAGTCTACACCAAAACACTGCACAAGAACCCTACAGGTCTCCGGCTAAATCATTTCAATCTGGTCCAGGGAATAAGAGTCCTATAGCTCCCCTGCTTGTTCACGGGGTGCCAGCGCACCGACTTTTGTTTAATAAGTCTTTGTACCTGGCCCCTACAAAACATTTAGCACATCATCAGCAGTACTAGAATATATCATGTCTTTGTCTTTCAGTGAAATGAGCCCAAAATTTCAAACGATGTCAGAGAGCAAACTGCTGTGTAGGACGTGTTTTGACTGCAGCAAACAAAATAAAATAAAATTTAATAAAATGTATACGTATATATGTATATATATATAACAATCTTCCAAAGGCTCTATGGATAACGCCTAGGCTATTAAACCTTTAGATTTATATATTGTTGTTTCTAAACTTATTCATATATTGAAAATTGACTTGATATGCTAATGCCAATGCGGGATAGAGGAAGAGATAAGGGATCGGAGCAACGTGACGTAGCCTCAGTCTATGGCTAAAGGTGGATCATGGTCGTCAATCGCTAATCCCGTTTAAATTTTTAGTGTCACTCAAAATTGGGAGAGTCTAAATTTAGCAAATAGGCGAAGCCGAAATATATCTTAGTACATCAATAGACGTTTGATCGATTTATTTAATTATAGGATATGTAAAATACGAACAAAGTTAAGGATTATAACTGTAGGCGCAATATGTTTATACGGAGTATGCATTTTTAATTGTGTAATATTATTTTAGAAACTGTTTTAGGTAACTTTTGCTACTTTTACCTATTGGCTATACTATCAAATGGTAAGCCTATTTAATATTGTTTTAGATATTTTGTTTGTCATTTTATTTGTTAACTTAAATTATTTATTTTTCTTTAAAAGTAAGTAATACCCACGATTTGCTAAACTTAATTTATATTCGTTTTCAGAAAAACTGGTAGACACATACGGATTACATTAAATGATCTTCACAAGGGTCTTATTATTTAGCAGATCATTGAATTTCTTATTTTCCACTTACAATTGTTTTCTTTTCGTTTTAATATTTACTTATTATTCTTGATGTTTTTATGTTTATGTATATAATTTAAGGTATTATTTATAGTAATGTCAGTAATGTCATCTATATGCTAATATCGATTGATCAATAAACCAATTTTAATGCTATAACCCTTATGTGGCTGAAATATTTGTCATTGTTCTGCTACTTAACCTGGTATTGGTTCCGCCTTGTTTTGTAACGTAAATGGAAGAGAGTATTTTTAACATTTCCTAACTCAATAATTTTAGCAAACATTTTCATAAAAAAATAGATTTTTTTGTATAAAGCAAGAAATATGCAAATTACAAATTTTATAAGAAACTAGCAGTAAGAAAATATTTAAAGTTAATTAACAGGTAATGTTTAGTTAAACGGAATTGAAATAACGAGGCGCTTAGTCTGCTAGATGTAATTTTAATTACCTTCATGGCACACGGTGCAAATTGAGATCTTCGACCTAGTTTGTCCTCTTTTTTGATCTGCTACATACAAGACCTTTCTGTTCCGTATAATGGTTCTTCGATATTCATAGTGGTTAACTCTTTTCGCTTACTTGTTTTTCTTGTTTCAGTTCATTTGATACTTATTCACTTATTACTTTTTGTCTTCAATTTCACTTTCTCTAATCAATTTAAATGCTTTAATGCTCAATTTAAATAACGTAACTGAATTTATGAATGTGTTGTGGCCCTTTTAATTCTCACTTACTACTTTTGATATCTCCCTCACCTAATATAACGTATTATTTAATTACCTCCCATACTTGACTCTACGTAATACGTTTTTCATCTTGCTCCCTTAATATTAATTTCTATTTAGTTATCTCCCTTACTTGATATCACTTAAACATTTTACATTACGACTTTATTGTGTTTTACTTGAATTAAACATTTCTTGAATCTTTCTTGAATCTAAAATAAAGCATTTCTCCATAGATTCCTGCATTTCGACTCTTTGGAGTACCGGAACTTGACTGCTTCTCTGGTGTTTCCCTTAAGGTCATTTCCGTACAGGTTTTCTTCCTCTCTTCAAATTTGATCGATTTTCTATTACCGCTATAGTTTGTTTCACCATATCAGGACGTCATTTTTCATCGCTTTCCACTATGCTTAGGTGGGAACATCTAGAACTTTCCCAAGGGCAGAGGTTTGCTGACGTGATTTTTCTCCATTTATAGAGATTTTTCACCATAAATATGCATGGTACCTCGATGTCCCACTAAATCGCTTCTCCAGTTATCGAGTCTCGTTTTTACCAAAAGGGAAACTTTTCGAAGCATACTAATATTTATGGTATAACAGGGACGTGGTGCAGCAACAGTTTTTAGCCGAAAGATTTACTACGGACTGGACTTTGTTAAATAGCGACAGTGTGCTACGATCTAACAAGTTTAAATATTTGACAAGCAGTTGTTCTAACGTAATAATTTTCCTTATATTACACACACACACACACACACACACACACACACACACACACACACACACATATATATATATATATATATATATATATATATATTTGAAATATTTGAATAATATTACTTTTATTTCAATGTTTAATATTATCTTAGACTTGGTAATTTAAATGTTGTTGCACCTAAGCAAAATAAGTATCATTTCCCTAAGAGAACAAGAAATAAACTATTAGTAAGCCGCGATCATGTATTTTTAAACTGATCCAAATATACTAGTACTATACAAATAACTAACTAAAGAGAAATCTATAAAAGATACAATTTTATGATAAAAAGAGTGAGAGTGGTGTTACATTGGTTTTACAGATCTATAAATTAGTATCAATGGCGAGTATAAACAAAAGGGGTGAGATATCGAGAAAATAACACACAAATAAAGTATTAATGATATTTATATACTTTTATCTCATCCACTCTATAATATTTTGGTTGTGTTTATTGTGTATGTTTTAAGATTTGAATTGTGGTCTTTCGAGATAGCGGTATTTATTTCTTCTTCAAAACAGAAAACGATGAACGCTGGATTATAAGAGATTGAAAAAGATTATCACATTGTCGATATGTTAAACTAGGCAGCGTTGCCCTTTACCGAAACTGCTTTCAGAGTAGACTTCACAAAGTGAAGGGAATTGATCAACGTTTTACATTTGAACGGCCTGAGCGATAGGAACTGAGATGAGATATAGCGAATCCTTAACCGGGTTTTTGGTATCTTTAATTTACATGGATTTTAGAGGGGTCATATTAAATTATATTCAAGAATAAAATAAGAATGTAAGAAGATATCATACAAAACAATGTATTATATACATTCAGTTCTAAACATATATATATATATATATATATATATATATATATATATATATATATATATATATATATGCATTATTTTAAAAAGAAATAGATTTAAGTATAATTACAAGAAATAGATTTGTAAGATACCTATATGTTTCTATAGACTAAATAAATACTTTAAATCCAATTTTGTGAAAATGATCCATGGATATTTCTATATAATTGCTCTCAAAGGAAGCCTTCAGATCAGTTATGAAAGTGTAAGGAAAATAACTGAAAATTTTGTTTGGCTTTGTTTATTCCTAAAACATACCCTAAGATTTAAATAAATTATAGATAAATTCAAATGTTCCTATTAGAGAAACAATGTGAACATGCTATTTTTCTATGCTTCATGATAGACTATATATCACATCCCCTATAAAACTATTTCTGAGCACAAATAAAGTTAAGAGCAACACCTAGCAAAAACACAATGTTTATTCAATGGGGCTCCAAAACACTTTATTGGTAAACGTGGTATGGGGATGAGAGTTAAGATAGGTTACAAATCTAACACCACGCATGTTCTGTTTATTGATGCTTTAGGCTATAATATTTGAGAAATTATACTTTAAAGGCAATTATCATAAGAAATTCAAAATATCTACAAACACAAATAGTACGAACGTTATAAATATATTATAAGAGGGTGTCCTAAGAAGAATGATTTTTTAATTGAAAAAATAGCAAATAATGTATCATTAGGCAAATAAATACCTAAAAAGAGAGAAAAAAAATCTTTCTTTAAGATAGATACTTATAATAATAAACCAAACAACAATTTCGGACGAATAAATTGAATTTATTACATTACGGGTTGTATTTTTTTTTTAAATATTCACGTTTTATATGTACTGTAGCAAGCAATATTTACCGTTTATACTCTGGATTTATTTCAAACAAACAACATTGCTTCATGCGATATGCTTGACTAAGTTTAATAGTGCAACTGATGCTCTGAGCTAGATCTATCTAGACAGAGATTGTCGTTTATAGTTGGTGTATGTAAGAGCTATTAAATTGTAATGATACTAAATATGATGCCGAACAGACTAGAGCACCATAATACAACCTTATATGGTCTAACTGTATTGCCCTAACATATAACTTTACTAGGTTTGTAAATAAACTATGTTTCATGATACCTTTAGGATATTTCCAATATCCTACGAAACCCCAATAGTTATACTCTTGAACGATAAACGTTCCAAGAAAAGTGTCAACATGTAATCGTATTCACCTCTTTTCTGTAACATACAGGTCTACGCATGATCATTTGTATCCGCTCAGGCTTCATTTCAAATTTTCTCAGTCTATTGTGATCCAATTATGTAAATAATATTCCCAAACCCCTTGTCGACTTAATATGAAAAAATATGCTCAAGATGTCCCATCAGTTCTCTTCCTTTGCTAAGTAAAATATTTCTCCTCCTCCATCCATTAAAATGTCATATTATACCCGCTCATTCTTTTTAAAACCAAGTCCTAATTTATCTAATTGTGTCAAGAAGTGTTTCATTGCCTTCCAGCTTAAATAAATCTCATTGTCACTAACATTTAAAATTTTGTACAGAAAAAAACTTATTAATAAATGTACTGATCCAACAGATTCTATTATATTTTAAAAACATTCCTCCTGTTAATATCTGTCATTAGTTTTATATTTCGTGTATGAAAAGTTTATTAATAAAATATAAAGCGGTACTAAATGTTTTTGTTTCAGTTACAATAATTTACTTAGCTATTGAAAACGCAAATGACTTATTCCTATCCATAAATTATCGCCAAAATAATTATAACGTACATCCTTTATTCAAATTTAAAAAATTTTAATCTTAATTTCTTTATAAATCTTAATTTAAATATATAGAAAAGAGTTTTGTTTATAGTGATTGTTAATTTTAATACTTGTAGGCAATATTTATCAGACAACAATTCATTACTACTAATGAACACCTCTAATCATCTAATGAAGCAAAAAGAAATCAGGTGCAACATTCTTTAAATTTAGGATAAGGACTGTCGTGTCTTAGAGCATGTAATTTATTTGGCTTAGTTTTAGTAATTATCAATCCTGACCCTGTGAGTTTCTACCTTGACTTCTGCAAAGAGTTCTAAACTACCTTTCGAGGTGGTTCCCTGTCGCTTTTATTGTCAGATATCATTTCATAAAATGAAATGAATCAAATAATATTTTCAGTAATCTACATATAAATAGAGATAGATTTGTAAAAACATATCGTACTAATTGTGTTGTTTAACTAAATGATCATATATATATATATATATATATATATATATATATATATATATATATATATATATATATATATATATATATATATATATTTGTTATTTTACGTTATCCATGATATATATATATATATATATATATATGTGTGTGTGTGTGTGTGTGTGTGTGTTTTCATATGGTCATTAAATTAATTGGTATTCTATGATTTCATACCGTACCTGTTTCAAATATCAAATCGGTTTTGTAACTCTCTGTATTGAAAATTATTGAAGGGTTATTATAAATATATATTGAAAATACGTTAGAAAACGTATTAAAATACGTATTAAAAAAACGTTATTACAATAACTAAATACAACAAATTTTATTGACGTTATAGTTGTCTTTTCATGTAAAATTGCCTTTATGCCAGTCACACAACTTTGGAAGGAGGGTAAATTGAATATATTAGTTATTTGTTTCAATCAGTAAATGTATGACTGGACCGACCAAAATAATTCCATTCCTTATAAATGGTTCCTTTTATCAGCTGAAATTTTACTTTTCTAACGGTTTTTGTTCTCTAAATATTACAAAAAATCTTATTTTTAAACTTATATGTCAAAAATCATTTTAAAACAATAAATTATAAACTATAAACGTAATTTATCTAGTAAAAATAAATACTTTATGTTGCCGAATGATTGAAAATTGTTGACAAACAATAATCCAAATTGAAGTATAGTTTAATATCGCCTTAGTGCAGTACTACGTAATTTCTACCGTTAAACGGGACGAAACCTGAAACGTATTGCTTATATCTGTGGGATTGTATCACAAAGTGGTCTTTGTTTGGCTGATAAAATTTCAAGTTGAAATCTATCTGTGAAAAACAAAATAAGTTTCGGTAATTTTATGTAAAATTAATATTTTTATTTATAGAAACAGTTTATCGAAAGGAAACTTTAATCCAATACATTTGTAAACCATTAAGGACCTGGGTTTACCTTTAAGTGGACACTACAGTAAGAATATTACTGCCTATGAATAACACAATCGGGAATATAGGTTGCAGTTTTGTTGTGACACAATCTCTGTAATAGAAATTTGAATGAGGTCCACGACAAAAAGTAACCAGTGTCATGAACCATAAACAGACCTGCTGTTAATCGTGGTGAAAAATTATATATGTACCCGTGCACCCGGTCCAAATATCATTTAACTGAGAAACAATTTCTGCATAGCTACAGGTCCTATTTAACCCCCCCCCCCCTCGTAATATTTGAGTCAGATTACAGCGGAAGCTTATAAAAAGAAGTAATATTACCTCACAGGTGTTGACATCCAAAGAAACAATATTTTACATCTTTTTTTCAAACTTTTTTCAACCATTCACCTAAAATTTTATTTTTATACTAAAACGTCAAGAAACAATCTATCAAACTGCGACGGAAGCCCCAATTAGGCCTAATAATGAATAAATGATTGCTTTGAGGTATTTATGATGATGTCTTTGTAGGAAAGGTTGATTGAGTCCAACTAGGAGGACGAAACTGGAGTACGACACTTACTTGTTTGCAAAAACAGCAAAGGTAATGACAAACAATACTTTGACACTTACTTCATTGATTGTTGAAAGTACCGGTTTTTCAATACTTATTTACAAATTACAAACATTGGAAACACTTCCTACTACACATTAAGAATCACGGTTTACACAAAATTTAATTTTAAGTCTTCCTTGAATAAATAAGGAACGCTCTCCCTTCCTTATCTTTTTGATCAGGTAGCTCTTTTGTGAGTTATATTTATATTTCTGTTAATATAGATAATAATATATTTCTAGACTGTGTACTCCCACGCACCATACTATGAGGAGTTGCATCACTGTGTCCTGTCCGTTCCCTAATTAAATATCACTTACTGAAGACGATACAGTTAAAGTTTCAAACAAAATATAGAACTATTTAGAATTGAAGTAAATCTTGATACGGAAACCTTTCTGTTGGGTTTATACTTGAATCTTATACAGTTCTCTTTGTACACTTTTGTGTCAAGTTAAAGGCATCCAGAACAAATAATTTCAATGAAATGTTCGGCAGCGTTATTCAGTATATTGTATGCAACTGAATAAACATATTATAAATATCTGTAGTTGGAAATATGAGCCAGCATAACAGTGGAACTAAAACGCTTCCGATCCATAAACCCGACTTATTACTAATTGTTTTGACAGTGAAATTACAGATATAAATTAATTAGGAATACTATAGAGCTGCTGAAATATTGAATTAAGGAGAGAAGTTACGTCACTATGCCATGAAAGGTCAAACGATTAATAGGCAATAATTATTTTAATGACAAAGTAAAATATAATTGGCAATTGCGTATAGAACGCAACTGAATGGTAGTGATACAATAATCACCGCTTGTATAAGATATATTATAAAACTAAGTAGGAAGTAACGATGGAGAAAACGCATACCAAGAATATTACGTCTGCGATATTTCTGTTACATGAGAAACATATTTATATACGATCTCAAACACTGAATCTAAAGAACGTTAATGCATTGCATCGATAATTTCAACTATATTTGCACTGATAAAAGCCTAAAATACGATGGGATGTTTAAAAAGATTTACTGGTGTTGTTGCGGACGTGGTTAATAAAACACAAACATTTACGCTTAGTCACAGCTACACAAATCAAGCACCAAATCCGAATGAATTTAATTTCAACAACTGTAATTTGTCCTCAGTTTAATTTCTATCTTTGTTATTCTCTCATATAATTTATGGATTTGAATACCAGCTTTATTCTGTCATAACGATGCACTTTTTCGTTTATCATACATATTTTCATTAAACTTCAACTGTAATCGCTTTATTTACAAAGTCAGTGATTTAGTTTTCACCTAAACATATTTCTCGTGGGATATGTACGTGTCTTTTCTAGTGAATAGTTGTTATATAATTATTTATTTCGCATATCTTTTTCTTTTGAATTAAAGAGAACACATAGTTTGTCTCACATATTGTGTCAAACATTGAAATCATAGTTACGTTAAAATAAATATTACAAACATATTGCCACATCCAAATCACCATCTCATTCACATAAGTTCTCGGCCTCTACAGAACCTCTTTGACTAATTCCGTTAAACGTTCTTCTTCCATTATCATCTTCAGAAAGAATTCCACCATACAACCAACAGTGACTTTCTACACCCTTTAATGCCGCAAGCCAAACCAAAACCTATATTTTCATGGAGGAAACTAATACTTCTATATTTATCAATATACAATTATTGTAGCTATTTCAAGTTATTAGGCTTCAGATAACAACTTTATCGTTATTGAGAGACTTTCCTCAACACTTATCGGTACTCCAGCGAGTTCTCTGCTTCGGAACTAATTAAAGTACAATCTCTAATTGGAATATAAATAAATGATCTAGTGATGCATAATCTCCAAGAAATTTGTGGGAATTACAGAGAATGCACCATTCTTGTTCGTTTTATATTTTCAAAGGACCTAACCTTCAGACATGCACACGTACTACGATCTTATTTTATACTTCAAGATAAGAACACTGTTTGAGTTACTCACTTGATTAGATTAATAGAGACGGTCATGGATAAATGTTTACATCACATTAATTGCAGTTGAGAAAGAGCCACTTGTGCACAGGGATAAACACAAGACGTGCCAATTCAATAAAATTCAATTTCATTTGGGTTATCATAAATTATAGATTACGGCTACTTCCTGATTAATAATTTTGTAATAACTCTATGAATATTTATCTGGCATCCTCACCAGTGTCTGTTTTATCTATTAGGTTTATTTCTTCCACAAATATGGAAAATAGGCCTTAACAGACCAATTAATAAATATTCTATGTTTAGGTTAATTGTGATGGTAATGAAATAAATATAACTTAGGAAGGAAATAACGAATTAGATATTAAAAAAAAAAAAATTAATAAAAAAAAGTGACAAGTTCGATGTTCGTAAAAATGTTTAAATGTTATATCCTTAGTATATAGATAAGGGATATATTATAAGTAAAGTATATATACTTCTGTTAGTGATATGACTAGATAATAAAACGCTTTAATAGTCATTAAATATTATGACCCTAAAAATAAAATAGAAAATTTAGTGTCCAGGAAGAGATAAATTGCATCTATAAGGTGAAATAAGTTATGCGTCTGTTCGCCCTAATTAGCCCTTTACATACATATAATATCCTACTTCTTCTTGAACTAGCATCTGTGGCTAAATACCTACTCGACACATCTGTGCCTTTTTCAAAACCAACCCTTAGACTAAGAATTCGAAGAGGAAAGAATCATTTGAAATTAAGTTTTAGTTTTGTCTTTTTTATCATTCAAATAATTTGAGATATAGACAATAAATATAGAGTGAATCTTACTTTACAATTTAATAGTGTTTCAGTAAAATTATGAGGTAAAAAATATGTTTTAAATAGATATTTAAACAAATATTCTTTGAGCTATGCTTGTGAGGTTATGTTAGAAACAAATAAAAACATACACACAACTCACAAATTATCATCTCACCAAGTCATCATCATCATATTACAACATAATTGTAAGTTAGAGTTTGTAGTAGTAACATTTACCGATGATGATGACTTGGTCATTGAAACGCTTATGAGTAAATAAATGATTAATTTGAGAGTTTTGTGTATGTTTTTATTTGTTTCTAGATAAAATATTGTTTTAATCTATAGATATAGCAATTACTACAACCTTATAATAAATTATAGTTTTTATTCCAAGAATTGGTTTTCTTGAAGAGTCGATATTTTTACCGGTGATCGTCTTATATGATGTCTCCCTCATGTATATTGCTAATTAAGAGTAGTTAGTTGATCGAATAAGCAACAGAGCACGGATAGTTAAATATCTCATTCGTATCCTATATCCTTTAAACTGCTAAAGAATTCGCTACTCGAGTGTTAAGTGAACACGACTTCGAACGCACCTGACACTTTTTATCTCGGAGAAAATCCCTTCAGTTTGAATAGTTTGAGTTACAAGAGGATTGGCCGTGTTAGAGTTGTCTTCGATTACCAGATAACATATGTTACAAGCCAATAACATTTTCCAAGGTTAAGTTCATGTTGTGCCATGGGTACCTTAGCTGGTAGGCTTTGTAAATTAATCTATCGAGCATTGTTATAGATAAATGTTATTGTTTAGTCATTTTTATTGTTAAATAATACAAATAATTTATGTTTTATTATTTTTCTTATAATAAATTCACATTTATACTGGGGTAAACAGCTTTGATTTTAAAATTTTATTAGGAATTTCTATCGCTTTTTAAGATCTATCATTAAATGATTTCGTTAATCTAAATTTCTATTCAGTAAAGTATACATCTTATCCATGAAGGTAGTTACCTAACACAAATACTAGATGTTTTAAAAAATCTAATAGCTACAATCGTCGTTCAGTGTTTAGATAGTCTGTCCGTTTCATAACTGAAACACATTTTTGTAAAAATACTTCTAAAATGTAAATTTAACTTAAGAAAATATAGGTGAAAAAACCACAAAACCAAAA
The DNA here is from genome assembly GCA_036971475.1 of Prosapia bicincta. Taxonomy (NCBI): domain Eukaryota; kingdom Metazoa; phylum Arthropoda; class Insecta; order Hemiptera; family Cercopidae; genus Prosapia; species Prosapia bicincta. The sequence continues at coordinate 184,127,956 of JBAIZL010000001.1, forward strand.
AAATTAATCAAAAAATAACTAAAATAAGTTACCTAAGATTAAATCCTTATGTACATTTCGATGACAAAGTCCTCTAAAGGTCAGTCTAGTTTGTTAGTTTCTTTGTATTCTAGATTGTACTTTTGTAAAAGGAACCTCTGAAGATGATGACTTTGTCATTGAAATGTACAAAAGGATTTAATCTTAGGTAACTTATTTTAGTTATTTTTTTCAATAAATTGTTTGTTTTTGGGGGTTTTTACACCTAAATTTTTGTAATATATAGTACCAATGTGTTCGTGATATTGTATATAAATTTAACCTTCGATTGGAATATAGAGGATTCTTTTTTACAACTCTTTATTTGTTAAGACAACCATAATCTCACTAAAATGAGGTTAGGTATATCCCTGGTGCTAAGATGTATTTGGTTCAATCGTAATATTATCACAAAGGTAGTCCGAGAGCACATCCTGTACAAGGATCGTGTTCTTCATAAACGCTTTTCACGAATTTAATAAAGCGTAAATGATACTGGAACCAATTTTCAAACTGGATTTGCAACGAGTTTTATCTCACAAGAATACATTACTATTCGTGTCGCTGTTTGCATATTTAATAAATTTGGTTGAGAGCGCAACTCATGCATTCAATATCATATTATTGTCTACCGGTGATAGTTTCAAGCAGCCTATTTGTAATTAGTTATTGTTTTATTATGTTTATAGATAATATTGTTATAATATTTTAAATTATTAATTGTATTAACTAAATTAATAAAACAACTAAACACAATATAAAAATCTCTTATTTTACTAAAAATTACTTGATGTACATTTCAGTTATATGGTTATAATCTTCAGAAAGTATTTATATAGAAAACGGTCATTTAATCGAAATCTACAAAATGTATAGTAAAATGGTACATTTGTTATGTTGCAGTTTGAATGTTTGTATTTATATATTTGAAAATAGTTTACAGTGATCAAATGTATAATATAGTTAATTTTATTTTATAATAAATCATTTAATTATTATTAATTTTTCTCCTTCTAGTTGGGTTTACCTAGATTGTATTAACTTTACATATATATATATAATATATATATATATATATATATATATATATATATATATATATATATATATGTGTGTGTGTGTGTGTGTGTGTGTGTGTGTGTGTGTGTGTGTGTGAAAACTTTTTATTCCACTTTCTAGTCATACATAGCCTTTTTCAGAACAAGTGGTACTGCCCAAAGTAAAACAGTCTCATGATAATGATTTATACACACTATATTAATAATGTACTAATCGTAAGTGGAAAGTATATAGATCAAAGCATAATTCATATTTATTCTGATAGAATATTATTCGTATGTTTTTAATATTTTGTAATAGATCACAGACTTAATCTTTCTATAGCATATTCCATATTTATTGAGTGTCTAATCCGGTTCATGTATTTGAAGAAAAACCATGAAGTTAAGCTACTCGAAAAATTTAGTCACTTACTGTAAGCCATAGATACTCACAGGTGACTATCAGTTATCTATGTTTTTATAGCATATATATGCTTTGAATTAAAACTGAGAATTTCGGAAACAGACAATCATTCACAAGCCAAAGTTTCTTGGTAGATGATTTATTGAGCCCTAAGAAAGCTAGTGTAAAAATAATTAAACTATCAGTACATAAATAAAGACTAAACATACATTTATTCAGTTGCAGTCTGATAAACCCGATATTCCTTAAATTAAAAAACGTCAATGATTATTTAGTAAAATTATATTTGCATTTAACAGAGTACTTATACTTTATTTCTGTCGTTTGTACCGTGTTTCGTCTTGTGTTTACTCCAATACAACACATGTCACTGGAATTATATTCCAAGCGGTCTTCTGTCTAGATCAATTAGGAAAATAAAATCACCCACAATGTATGTTAAATTTCAATCAGTAGGTTACTAAGGTAGTGTATTCTGTCTTAGTCATGGAATAAAAGATATAAATTATGTGAACCTTATGACTCGAAGCATACTCTGACAAACCGGAAACTAGCAATAAGGTTAGCAACAATTTGTTTGTAGAAGAGGAATTAGGATGTACACAGAAAAAGCCACGTTTATAAAGGGTCCATAAATTGTGTGATAAGTTCATTGAAAGTAAGGGCAAAATGATTTGAGTTAGCAAATGCTGCTGTGCATACTGGATGAGTTGCGGCAAATTATTAAACCCAAAACGAAACAAGTGGTGGACGGACGAATGAAATATTTTATTCAAAACTTCAATAACAGAGGGTGCTTAACTATTTTAACTGTGCTACAACTCGATTGGATCAATATGTAATTCACTTACAACCTGTTATTTAGATACAAGCTCCTGTATATATACTTATTCAGACATATATATATAAATGTATCCACGTAATATAGGCACTGCTGAAATAACAGATGACAGCAAAATTCAAGACGCTTTGCTTTAGTAGCTATTGAAAATGTATTTATTCTCCTAATTATATAATTATTATAACACATAATAAAGATTTATTTATTTCTATCCGACAACAGGAAAATGGTGGAAAAACAATGGAACAATATTCATAAAATTACGTGGCATTGTATATTTTTTTAAATACAAATAAGGAAGTTGTTTTTACCATACTAATCTTAGTGTATTAAACACTAATCTTCTCCAAAGTTCTAATTAATAAGTTTATATCGTAGAATATTTGAACAAAAACAAGTAATGAAAAGAAAATTGGTTCATAATCAGGTGGACAAACACAAGTTTTATTTTAGTTATGTTTTCTTTATAACTACAAATAATATAAATTCATTTGTACATATGACAGAATCGCAATTTTACATAGGAACATAAAAAGCTAATGTCCGTGCCATTTTCTATTTTCTTCTCCCTACAATATGGTATGGTCTTGGACTATTATTTTTGTTTGTTACTATCTATTCACATTATTTTTTTACGTTTCCTATTTATGTAGCTAATGGTGGTCTACACCTTCTCATTATATCTCCTCTTATGATACTTCAATATTGCAGGGAACCATTATGTTATGATTTAATATGCATCTTTGGACTCTGTCCCAAGATGATGGATTTCAAAGTTGTAGTTTTACAATTCGAGTTATAGCTATACAGCTATTTTTTTTAAAAATTATTTTTAAATTTAAATTAGGGATAAATATTTGAAAAACGGTATTCACATGAATTATGATCTAAAATAGATTATAAATTCTATTTCAATTTTTTGGGATGACATTTCATGGGATAAAAACGAGTTATTAAAGATTGAAAATGTGTTGAAGATTTGTGATAGATACAAGAGGTTTCACCTAATAGATGGAATTGAATAATGATGTAAACGCTAAATGCATAGACATAACGCCCATAGACAATGGGCTATGTGTATAATATTTTTAGCATGTTAATTTAGTGAACTAACAAATTCGGTACCATGGTTCCCATATATATATATATTACTTATTCTTCAGAAAGAGTGCAAATACGAATTATTCCTATAATATTAATTTAAACTGTAGGACTTATTTAACAATTCTTTAATAATTACTTAACCAGAAGCCAAATTAGTGATAGGCTTCACCCCCTGATTCCAGTATATAGACTAAACTCCTAACCTGCAAAGATATACACTATAAGAAAATGTTTACCTTATATTACTAATGTGGTGATACTTCACTTTACTGCTGACTTATTTTTAATAATTATTCATTTATTTCATGGGTTTATTATGAAACTGAAAATTTAAATTCATAAATTAAACTGCGTTGAAATTGAAAAAAAACATTAACATACAAGTATAGTTAACAAATGAGTTTTAAAAATTCCCAAATTATTTCTTTTTGCTATACTACAAAACCACATTCTTATGTAATATAATACAAGATTTATGATACTTGTTTGGTTTATCTATTCCAAAACCAATTTCTTAAATTAATTAACCTAATTTATTTAACCTAATTAAAGTATCTTTTTAACCTATTTACTTGTTATTGTACGTTTATTCTAAATAATATCTTGAACTATTGTCTATTGATAATTCATTATTATAAAAACATCACAATGAAAAAAAGTTATTAGTAAATATCAAAATAAACGTAGTATAACCATATCATGAAAGAATTTTGTATAATAGTTAACACACACACACACACACACACACACACCTATATATATATATATAGGCATTCAATGCTTATCAACTCAAAAATTATTTTCGAATTATTTAGTAACATCAACCTAATTCAATATATTTCTATTATGCAATTGTCAACATCTATATTTATGTTCCAAACAATGGAATTCAATATGTAAATCATTCAAAGTTTAATTATGTATTTAGAACTTCTAAAGTCATTTTTAGAAATTGTATAATGAATTAAAATATACATTAATAAAAAAAATAAATATTTAAAATCTATGTTTTAAGGACTATATAAATTTTTTTAAATGTCCATTTATAATACTTACTCTAAAGATGTAAAGAATTCAACGTAAACAATTATAATGCTACATTGTTATGCGTCGTACACTTTTCGACGTGTTGTAAGTAAGAGTAGTTTATATTTTTCAAAATCGACAGTTGTTAGGGTCTCAGTACACGTAACAAGCGTATATAATTTTCTGAATTTCTGTTACCTTTCTATATCACCAGTTATAAATCTTGTTCCAATATCGAATATTTATGAATAAGCTACAATTACCAAACATTGTATGAGGAACAGTATTGTAGACATACTAAAGGGAGAGGAAACATGGTGTAATTACTAAACAGTAACAATCAAGTAAACAGCAGATATACTACAAGAATTAAAGAGTTAAAGAAATAAAGTTAAAGTATAGGGTTCTAGGGAGTTGTACCTTTCCAACACTCCATCATTTATTATACCCAAAAATCTTTAAATACACAGGATTAAATGTATTAGCATCACTTTCTGATATTCAAGATATATTTTGTAACTCTCCTTTCCTTAAAGTTATTGAAAACAAATATCTACGGCAAACATAATTTCGCCATATTCATCAACTCATGTAAGGTTCAATTTTTGGTTATGTAATCCCGGATATTTTCAGTAAAGAATATTAACCTTGTATTAAAAGTGAAACGTTTGGGCACCTAAACAAGTTATAGTTATTTTGAATTATTTAGATTGGTTACTAATGCAAGATAGTTGAGCAACGTCATTCTATCGCTGATTTCGTAATAATTTTAGCGCATTGTTATGCAGCGAGAGTACTAATCAAACTCTTGGTTTAATCTCCCCCATTATAAACTTGGTTCCGTTGTAAATTGATGAACGATTTTGAGCGAAAGTTACTACGTCTAATGTTCCATGCTTGTAATATTACTCACAGCAACTACAACCAAATGTCAATTCATCAACTAAAGTTAAATTTCCTCATAACATCACAGGTGTTTTCTAAACTTTCACTGAATTTTATTATAAAGCAAGAAACAAGTTATTTTAGCTAAATGTGATTGTGCGGCAAACAAAATGCCACCATTATAATCCAATAGTTAGAGTAATCACTAATAAACCTAATTCAAATTCTATTTTTTATCGTTATGGTGTTTTCCTATTTCTTACTTAAATGTAAATTCTGAACACGAAAGACGTGATTTAAAGTGTCGCAAGTCGTAAGTAATAGTTGAATTAGATAAGCCTAATGTACAAATGCACGTGAAACTAAATGTTTTTTTCATGAACGACTACATCGAAATAATAAATACCTATATTATAACATACAACAAGGTAATGTTTTAAGATTAGCTTGTTATAAAAACTAGTAAGTTATCATTTACATCAAATTTAGTTTCCTAAATCCAAATACGGTATATTGTATATGTTGCCGATACACTTCCACAATACTTATGATAAAAACCACTTTTATCTCAACAACGTACAAATCACAAAAACCGATAAACATATCATACAAGTTGTGATCATACCAGTCTTTACACCAGACGAACTATACACTTAGTAGATACCTATATAAAATATATAAATGTATCAAATATATAAAGTATATCAAACTTCATTTCTATATTTTAATTCACTTGCATATTACTTCTTATTACTATGTAGGAAATAATAAAGCAATTACTAAAGAATTGTTTGATAAATAATTTATAAATTAAAATGAGGTCAAAAGTACACTTTTGAAAACAACTAATATATATTTATTTCTGTTTTCCTTCTCATCTATTATCATACTCTAGCTATTACAATCACTATTTTTCACCTTCTTATATTTAATAATTTTTATTCAGTGAAAGAATTATTTTTGAACCACTGATACGGAGTAACATTTTAGTTGAACTAGGTAAAAAAACAAATAAATCATAATAAAATATCTAATTTGAAAGAATAAGAAAAGAGGCAATTACTGTAAAGTATTTCAAACAACTCCGGTTTTTCTAAATATCCTGATTGCGACAGTCTTGTATCACTAACAAACTCATTTTACATTCTATACCTTTTCGAACGATATAATGTAAAAATTGGAAAAAGCATTGAAAGGGCGCTAAATATGTTTATATTGGAATCTATTTTGATTGGCTCATTACTGCTGTGACTACGAAAGCTGCTACTGTACAAACATCCAATAATCAATGTTTTCATTTTGTATGTCAACATTAGTTTTATATTATAATAAAATGAGAAGAAGATGCTTTTTCGATACAAAACATTATATAAAAAATATTTTTTAGAACTTTGATTTATTCTTTTTTATTAAACAAGTTCTCTCAAAACAAGTTAAAATTTTCTTGAGCGACCAAAAACCCTATGCGTCTCCTACATATGATATTTCCAATTTTCGTTATCGGGTGCTACATTTTGGCAAGTTCTTGTGTCTCCTTCTTCATGCACTCTCCTTATGCCTCTGTCAAATAACTAGACAATGGAAATCTTTCCATACTTTTCATATAAAGAAGATTCAATTCCTATCAGTATCCTGTTTTTTATTCATTTTATTTTCTATTTTCTATAGGTGAAAACAGTTAAGTTAAAAGGGTTATATTGAGAAAACATGAGGTATTTTATTGTTAAGGAATGTCCTTATAGTGTTTGGAAAGGGAGGATCATTGTTAATGAAGAGAGAATGACTTAACCATCATTTTTATAAAGTGAATGTTGTGCGATATGTATGTGACACTGATTGAATATTGTGTTTCATCGCCTTATCTTATAACCACTTCACCTTTTTGCGTTTCCAATGTTCTTTGAATCCATAAGTGACGTAAATTGTGATAACTGATGGGAATTATAACCGAACAGTTAAATCCAAATATTTCTAACATAATGTCTTAAATTTATAGAATTATAAATAAACTGTTTGCGTATTCTGCTACCAATAATAGAAAGAAATTATATTTTTCACTAAATAACATAGAACTGCTGAAGAAAGAAAAATAAACTTAAACCTAGAATTTGCATTGTATGTTACATTGTTTATCTATTGTAATCAAAATTGTTTACGGTTTATTTACAATGTTGTTAGATCCTACTGTTATTATTCTAGCGTTATATTTCTTTATTACAACTAACGTATATATTATGTTAAGGTTATATTTCGTTAATGCAACCGATGGAAAAGTATGGCATAATAAAAACTGATGTTGATATTTCATGAAGACGTAATAAGTTCAGAGACGTCGCAACTAGATACAACAGGTGACAGTGTATTAGTCGCATTTGAGTGAGCTTTGAATAAAACAAGATTATCTTTTGCTATATAAATCCTTATTACGACTAAAGCGACGGTGGTCATCTTTTAATATAATGCAAACAATTAGTATCAATATAAATTAGATACTAACTTACTTGTAATTTCCTATAGCGTGCTTCCTATTGTAGTAGTATTATACAAGTAGAACATCTGTGATGAGTGACGTCATTCTATAAGTATAGGACGATCAGAAACGGTACTAACTTTAATTTAGTTGCAGGAGCTCCTGAGTCAAAGAGATGTATAAAAGGTAATATGAGGAAGAAACGGAATATAGTCAAAATTACTGTAATGTTTACGAACTGAATAATTCCTATGATAATGCAGTCCTATATTTAGTAACAACATGAAAGTTGAGTAGCAAAAACATAATGAATAATAATAGGAATACATGTAAAGAAAGGAAAATGTACATGAAGGCCGGTTAATCGACCACAAAGATGACCAGAGTATTGACCAAGAAAGTAGTTATTTTCGGGTTAAGCATAATAGAGTATACTTTAGCAGTGAATGTGTTTTAAAGAACATCAGCTGTTTTTGTAAATGTCATAATAACGTCTAATGTAAAACTACTTACCATGTTGAAGCAGAAATTGTTATGGTAATGATATGTAAGCTCTAGTAATGCATATGGTTGTAGTTACACAGTAACTGAGTATAAATATATTTACTTTGTACTAGAAGAAATACACATCCGATCTCGAAGCCATAAAAATTCTACCAGTGCATGGATAAAACCACAGAGAACAGAAAAGAGACTGCTTCATTGCATCCATTGTCGTTTGTTTAAGGTAACACGTAGAATACATTTGTGAAATGTCACTGAATATCCATTTATTTTGTTCAGTTTTACATATTTAAAATTATACCTTTCGTCTGTAATAGTCATTGATCTCAAATTTTTAGAGATGATACAAAAAGCGAAAAAATATAGTTTAGGAATAATACCTTTGCGAAAACTCAGGGAAGAAGCATCGTGGTAAAGTATATCACGTATAACGTTTGTAGTTTGTTAATACTAAACATTAAATAATTTTTTTTTCTTAAAAAAAGGTGTTCTTACATAATAAATAACTTTATTATAAAGTTTTTCAAATTTATATCTCTGAAGTAAAACGCGTTCTAAACGATACAACTATTTATTATACATTTATATAATACGATACAATTTATTATAAACGTCTCAAACAATAAATAGTTTACCACAGTGAAAATAAAAAAATAATAAACATTAATGTAGAGACGCAACATCCTTTGGGTGATTGCGAAGTGAAAACCTTTTCATCTATAGTATAGATATAATAAAAAAAAAATACAAAATAATTGGTTAGGATACGTTTAGTAATAAAATATGGAAAAAATGATATTCAAAAGAAGGTGAACGGTGTACAATATCAAGAGCACAGTGGTACAGTATATTACAATGAAAATATTGGAATGAGCCCCAATACCACACATTTTATTTTTTTGTTGTATTGGGGTTTTTTCCAATAGTTTTATTGTAATATAAGAGCGGTGGCAATTTTGACGGCCATACATATCTTACGTAGCTATATACTTTAAATAAAATGTGATGTTAAAGTATCCTGTTCGTGTGCATTAACATACATTAAAATAAATTTCATAATATTTACTACAAAAAATAGGCATTGGGGGTAGTGAAAAATTGTGATGAAAGTACAAGCTACCGATGGCTAATATATGCTTTTACAGTTATTAGGCAGTCATCATATCGTTTTAATTATTCATCAATTAGACTGTTTAAAGTATATTTAAAAATACGTTATAACATAATTAAGAATTAATTTAACAGTATATAGGATTAAAAACATAGATACAAAAAAACACTTTTGTACTGGGCCTATTTAAAATATGTTTTTTTTAATAAAAAGAACTAACCGCTTGGGTGACTCCTTATTTATAGACATTAACTAATGAAAATGACTACGAAAAATTGAAACTTTAATGATGTAAGACTGTATTCAGGCTGATTCACACCTGAATATATGGAAAAAGCGACAGTATATCTATAACACTACTGTAACCCTTCAGGAGCAATTAAAAAACCATGTTAATAGACAATTTAAAATTATAAATCTTAATTAGAGGTATAATATCTCCCTTGAGATACACACGTACGGATTTTAAGTTAAAAGTGTCACAATTACTTGCATTGTTTGTGCATGAATACTCAGTGAGATTAATGCATTAACGGCTACCAATACCGACTTAGACAAATTTCAGTTTAATACGAAGGAGGGAAACTAGGATAATGGATGTAAATATCTTGCCAATTATATAGGCATTGTTCCCGTTCAATGAATATATAGGATCTACTCTGAGCTTCCGTTTACTTTAATTAACAAGACTAAATTGGTGTAAAAAATATATCAATCAATACTATTGATATATTTAAATGTAACGTAATAAGAACATAAGTAATTGAGACCTTGGACGCATTTAAAATTAGCATTAAAATATCACAGTTTTAAGTAATGAAAATTACCTAATAAATCATTATTAAAAAAATTAATACTCACACACTAACAAACAATTATTTACAACACTGTTATAAATTATGTGGAGAACGCTGACTGAATATACTGTACTATACACCTACCAAGTGCCTACCTCCTTCCTCTATATGTTTCTCATTCTCTCCCTCTCCAGTCTCTCTCTCTCTCTCTCTCTCTGTCTCTCATTTTCTCTCTCTCATTTCTCTCTCTCTCACATACACAGACACGTTAGGGCTTAACCACATATAGAAAAATAAATAAATTAATATATATATATATATATATATATATATATATATATATATATATATATATATATATATATATATATATATACAGTAAACTCCCGATTATCAGTGGAATAGGGTGGCGCGGCAACGCCGGATAACGAATTCCCCGGATAATCCGCTATGAACAAAGAATACGCAAAATGATCGATAAATAATCGATTATTATACCACAAGTTACACAAATAATGACCCCGCTTAATCCAATTTACAAATAATCTTCAGAGGACAAAATAAAAACAGAAAATAATTTAAAATGTCGATGTATTTGACGGATTATAACATGTACATTTATATGTCTAGCTATTTACAATTCGTGCATAGGTATATGTCAAAAGTAAGTATGTATGTACATAATTAATTTCCTTTACACATAATACTATCACATTCTAACAAAAAAATCTGTCACTTTCGTCTGTTTTTTTGTGGCACAAAAAGTCTGAACCATTTTGTCGCACAGTGTCTACTTATGCCACAAGTGTCACAAAGCCATAAAGATCGAAAATGTCTATGACAGACATGGATAATGCATATGTCACGTCCTAGACTATTTATAGGCGAGATTAGCTGACATTTGTTTACAATCTTATGATACGTATTAGGTTTTCGGGTGTCCAAGCATTTTATCATTGTCTCTTATATACAGTAGTCTGCTCGCCCAGACTATATATATATATATATATATGTATATATATATATATATATATAGGTGTGTGTGTGTGTGTGTGTGTGTGTGTATTTATGTATATATAATATGTTTTCTGGTATTATTTTCAAAACATATGAAGTTATTAAAATACAAGGATTATTTAATATATTTTATTCAAAGCTTTTCATTAGTAAACATAAGCTTTTCATTCTTTCCATCTTGAAAGAATAATACAATAATTCTTGCAAGGAATACAACAGTACTTAATTTAGAATTAACATTGTTGCCAAAATTATTACAGTATTGCCAAGTTTAACATTGGACATTTGGTTTAACAATACAGACATTGAATATAGTCTATATCTCAGCATGTATATATGTTTGTTCATTTATTGATTTATTATTATTACTGTATTTGTACATATAGAAATAGAAAATACACATTTTTATGTCTCAGATTTTAAAACATTATTGTTAATGGTAATTGCGGAAAATAAACCTAAACCAATTTAAACTTTACCCAATAGGTAAAACCTATTTATCTTTAAATATATATATATATATATATATATATATATATTTATATATATATATATATATATATATATATATATATATATATATATATGAAATAGTTAACATTTTTAGTATAGAGGCATTTTAGAAAGAATTGTATTTCTAAGACTACGGATGTAATTGCTCGTATAATTGGGCCTATATGGAGTGTTTTTTTTCGTGTAAAGTTTTATATTAGTTGTTCACAAAATAAAAACTTACAGTTATAAATAAGCATTATACGGCACTTGTGTTCCATAAGACTGATAAAGAAACTAATGTTTGAAGTGCATTGTTGTACGGAGTTAATTGATAGCAAGATACTTTTTTACTCAGAGAATGTTTACTTATTTAGTTGTTCTGGCACAGGGAGTAATGTTTAACAGACCACCTCTACAAAATGAGCATTCCATCGTTAATATTAGATACCTAGGTTAACAATTTTTTTATCATTTTATTTTACCGTTAGTAAATACCAATTCTATTTGCTTTTATATTTGTATATATTGTTCGCTGTTAGTTTCTCTTACCTATAACTATCCCAAAGACATTACGTCCGATCATTGGTTATCTGCAATAATAGTTACAATGTTGAAAATAGTATGAGTCCGTAAGAAAGTGTAGAAAACTTTAGACCTTGGTGTTACACGTGTGCATTGCGAACGTTGTAGTTGTTGCATGCACTTGGGTCACTTTCGACTAGTTATAATAGTATAGTGATATTTTAAATATGATATTTTCTGACAGAGGAAAATTTTCTATTTTTAAATTAAATTAATATACTAATTTTGAACTTATTTAGTATGAGAATTACAGATCAAAATGTTTAAGAATTTAGAATAAGATTTATTGTCTCTAAATTAACTAGCAGAAGGTTGAATTAAAAAGATAGAATAAGAAAATGGGCACACAGGTTTATTTTTAAAATTACACACATATAGAACAATATTCCATACTATTCACAGATCAAAATTTTGATTACTCAAGCTAAACTGAAGTTTCTTGATGTAATCATTTTGAATTCACTGCTTAAACTAATTCTACACTACTTAACTAAGTGAATAGGTAATTGCTTACTTGCTGGCGCGTTTCAAAATCATCGTTCCTTCTACGAAGCTAACCTTCAAACTAAATTGATTATTCTGTATAACCGTTTATTTAAAGCCCTTTATCTTGTAGATACAAAATTGAAAAAAAAAACAACAACTAAAAATAAGAGCACGATTAAAGCCTCTAAAATATAGGCAGTCGTAAATTCAAATAAATGCTTACGAACACATTATGCTTAATTGCAACCAACAAAACGTTTTAAATACAATCTGGACAATGTGTTTCTGCTATCTCTCCTCTTTCTCAAGAGATCGTGAAAACCTTTTTCCACCCTAAAGCGATCAACGTTTAAAGCTCTAATTTGTGAAGTAACTTCAGTATCTCAATTGATCATATGTTAAATGTAACCTCGTAGCACAGAAAGTTTCAAGACAACACTTATACTCCGGCGACAAAGTTTTATGTGTTTGAAGTTGGCAACATATTTTATTTTCATTACCTACATAGTAAAATACTCTATCTATATTTATGATATTACAGATAACATCAATATATTCTAACGGTTAACAATTATGATAGAAATTGTATCAAATTAATGGTGCATTACATGTACTGGCAAACAGTCATTCCGCAAATGATTAAAAATATATTTGCTATAGGTTTACTGGAAATGATGTTCCCCTCTGAATTCAATAGATGACACACGTGCAACTCATGATATATGGCGAAAATGAACTTTAAAGTGATACTTTACACGTTAGTCTCGTTTCATTTCCTTTTATATTTTTGTTATTATAATAACGTTTTTTTCAGAGATGAGCGGAATTGAATTCCAAAGAAAATATGATGCCACCTTGAATTCGTAATAGGTATTTTTATTTAATATCTGTTAATAAATAATAATGTTATTCTATAACCTAATGACCGATCATAGACAGTTTTGCCTTTTTAAAAGACTCAACGTTTCGAATTTCATTCCGAAATTCCTAATCAAGAGCTAAATTTTAATTCAACATCTATACATAACTTACTATTTATAAGATACCCACCATTATATAAAACATATTGCTTGCTAGGTATAAAATATAATTGTTAAAATTTACAGTCTGAACCTAGGAAAAGATCTTATTAAGTTTACTCTGTAGGAAAATAGTGTGCAGGTGATTTCTATGTTAAAGTTAATTTAAATTAGCAATGACCCTGCAAAACCCTAGAGCTGTGTTTATGGTTTTAATTTTAGTTAAATTAAACAATATCATTAGACAAATGTCTTGAAGAAACAGTGATTCTAGTATGTAATACCAGTTTATATAATTAGGGTTGAGTATCCCGAATTCATTAGGGTATAAATAAAAATAACATAAAAACGACACAGAAATATAAAACAAGAACTGAAAAACAATAGCTAGTGAACAACCTACCTACAACTACCATTGGCAATTATATAGAGTGACGATAGTGCGATAAAATCCATAGTGTGAAAAAGAATCATAAACATTTAGTAAATAAATAATTTGGGGGAATTATTAATTAAACATTTTGAAAATTAATTGTGAGATAAAACACGATATGCAATACGTTTCTCAAACAGAAACACACCTCTACGACAGGTCCATTTGTTAAAATAAACGCTAAACCAAGGAGAAGAGAGTGAGATGTGGCGGTGAAACCATATATATATATGGCCCAAAAAATAAAAATTTGAGAGTAATCGGAGACTACTATATTAGTTATTGGCTAGGCGGGTCGATCCAGAGCCGATGGAGCTTTGTAAGATTGTTTCTATCGTCAGTTTGTAAAGAACGTTGTAGCGTTAGTTGACACTCGATATTTCAATTTCGAACAACATAAATAAATTTGTTTACGACTTATTAAGGTTTCGCTGACCGGCAACGCAGAGCAGCCAAAAAAATGGTACCGTCCTCAGCGGGATCCAAGGGGCAAGAACGGATGACCAACAAGTGAGAATTGTGCAAGTCGTATTTCAGTCAAATGTTACTAGTTAAAATTTACTAATCTTTTTTCAGATAAATATATTTCAATATTTTATATTTCGATAAGATATACAAACTTCACTCGAAATTCAATTTGTCAATTAGATTAAAAATAGAAGTTATTTAAATATGTCCAATTGAAATGTTCACTATAATTTTAATATCAGGAAATAAGTTAGATTAAAGAATGGCAAAGTATTTCCATATGAAATATTCAAAACACATTTTAAAGTATCTATAAAGATTTAATTGAAAAAAGGAACTAGAAGAAGATAATTTAGTAAAGTCAGTAACTTTATTTCGAAAAAATAAGACGTGATCTTTATTATAATTATAAAAGAAACATTTTTTTTCAATGTTTGTAAAGAAAAGTAATAAATGTAGTAATTTTAAAAGATAATGGTCAGTTATTTAAATAACTCTTATTATAACTAATTGTCGACATTTTTAAGGTGACTATTAAGAACAGAATAGTTTAAGAATTAGAGACTAAATTTGATTCAATGAGCTGGAACAAAAGCAGTTATATTTAAAGAAATAGTTATTACATGATAAAAAGTCTATGAAAATGCAAGAAAAGAATTTTGTGTTGTTTTACCACTCTTAAAATGAATAATTCTCAAAGTCATAAGTCGATTATATATATATATATATATATATATATATATATATATATATATATATATATATATATATATATATATATATCAATTAAATAAATCCTGTTTAAAAGATTTCTGCAACTTACTAAATGCAAAGCAAGTGAAGCTACAAAGAATTATGTTATGTTTTATTTTACAAATAAAATTTGAGTGATTCAAACTATTAAAATTATTTTAATATATTTCTTAAATATACTGTGTGTATTAAATTAATAAAGACTTAAAGTATTTATATACTAGTGAAACAATGGTTGTATAATCATACTTAAATAGTATTTAGTTCATAAATATTAAATGGACATAATAATTATTAGAAATTTTAATATGCAATTTGAATAGTTTATATGTATGCAGTATGTATTTAAATTCATAAATAATAAACGTAAGTAATCAATGCAATAAAATGAAAGTCAAATGTTGCGCCAAGTGATCTCTCGCCTGAGAGTGAATTCTTTACAAAATATTGAGCATACATAATAATCTCACCGGTCGAGGTACACTGACTGCAAAAGGGTAGATTAAACATGATTATATTTTGAACAAACCGACTATGATCACCTCAAGAAAATTGAACTTGGTAAGATCTCAGATAAGTTATATTATTCATGCTAACCTGTACGTCTTCGGCAGAAAATTAACTAACATATGTTACTACAAGGAACTGACAATAGAATTTGAACCGTAAGTGGGTTTTGAAAAAGAAAACAGGTCATTTTCGTGTAATTGCACTATAGGTGAAAAAAGAGTTAGGCAGTGAGTAAAGAGGGGGTTCGTTGCAGAGAGTGTTGCTTTTTATTTATTTCATTTATTATTTTATGTATTTAAATGCACTTGATACATAAGAGTATCTGGAACCATTACTTTACTAGTTGGAAAAAACTTTATGATTTACATATTTTTTAACACAAGTTTTTTAAAATAAATTAAAAAGCTGTTGCATAATAATTTAAATTGATTAGAAAAATAAAATGTGTCATTTATTCACTTCTTGATTACTACTGCCTTTCTCAATATGCAGAAAATATTTTAACATCACACATTTGATTTAATTGATCTTTTACATATATTTAATTTATCTCTGAATTTAATCATTGTTCATTTATTCTTGGAAAATAAATAAAATATTTTTTTTTTGAATTTTTACAAATATAATACTTTAGTTTTTTGTGTAAAGATAATCGTTTTTAATCAGCCGTAATTTATTTCTCTTGATTAATTTCTCTTAAGTGTTAATATTTTAAATATAACAATCTGTTGTAAAAATAGATATTTAAAAGTTCAAAACCATTGACTGATATTAAAGACAATTATTACCTATATTTAGTATTTTAAAATATTCAGATTTTTTCTATTTTTCTTTTCCCTTGTAAAACCTTGTCTTTTTCGAAACTGACTAATTCATGTTATTTTAATTATTTTAGATAATTTTATATTACATATACGAAATATCTTTTACTTTTTAAAATTATTTAACAATTATATTTAGATTAAAGCTATTGTTCATTTATTTAAGACCCTAAATTGTGAATTTTAATTTTCTGAAAATTATATTGAAATAACCAAAAAATTTTATATTAAAAGAATGACTTTCAAGGGTTCTCTCTTCCTTCATCCCCGGTTCCTGGCTCATAGATCTTGTTGAGGGTGAGTTTTTCTCTCTTCCTCTCTGGATCCTTTGGATTTTCGGACAGCGAATACCTGGTAAGCCGATTTTATTTACATTTTCTAAGAAATGGAAATAACGATTGCCGATTCACGATTTCAACTTTCGTTATAAATTTGGTGACAGAAGCGTTCTTGTAGTCGCCATTTGGTCACTGTATTGCTTAGCTACAAACAGACATAGTAACGTTCGGCACCAAGAATTTTAACTTTTTGGAACTGCCTATGAAACTCTCCCGCTTCGGTATTTATTAGCCTCGCAGCCATTTCACCTCCTAACTACTTGGTCTCACATTTTAAAGAGCTCATAGACTTTTCTTAGCGGGAAAGCTGTTCTTCTACTAGCTTGCTAGTAGTAGTAATTTTTAATCTGTCTTTTTCATTAATAAGCTGGATTATTTTATTTTAAATAACTTTTTATTTGATTTTGGTTTTTACTATTGAGTTTCTTACACTTGACTTGTTCTTTAGAAATGGAGATGGTGGTTATAGGTGGTCTGGTTCACCAGATACTATTTTTCAGTTATTTTCTGGCGCCTAAATTCGTTTTATTTGTTAATTCATTTTTATTGATTTACGAAAAAATATTCGTTTTCGTCAATCTTGTATTATTAAAATTGACTTTACTTTTTGACTTACATAAAAATTTTAACATCTGTTATTTTAATTTAAGTTTTTAAATTCAAAATTGATATTTTTTTAGATTGTGTGTGTGTATGCGTGTTTATTCGTTTGTGTGTTTGTTTTGTGTGTTGTACGTGTGTGTGTGTGTGTGTGTGTGTGTGTGCGCGTGCGCGCGCGTGTGTGTGTGTGTGTGTGTGTGTGTGTGTGTGTGTGTGTATGTGTTGCATCGGCCGCCGGCCGCGAACGCCCTTGGACCACACTCTCACATACCCTGCCGTCAACCCTTTCGTTGACCAACTCCTAAGCGCAGAACCTCAAGCGTTCCATTGCAAAGTAAGAATTTTGACTAAATAATAAAATTTCTACTATTTTAGTTACTTTTATAAACACAATATTTGTATATTTAACCAAAAATTTCTAATTTAGAATAAAATTTAGAACTTTTTTGAACCTCACAATATAACATAAAAGAAGCGTAAAAATTCACCTGATTATTTTAGCCATACTTTTTGTTTACTTTTCACCCTTCCGGTCAGATATTTCTTTTTCAACATCTATTTAACCTCTCTTTCTCTTATTGGAATCTCGCAAATATTAAACTACGTAATTTACTTTTATTTGAATTTCTCCAGTTATTTAAACTTTGAACCTTTTGATTTCTGTCTTTAATTTAAATTCATTAAACTTTGCCTTTATAAACTATCAGATAATTACTACAAATTTCCCTTTTAAATCTTTTTACTTATGGCAAATGTTTACTCTTTAATACAATCCGAATCCATTTATATATCCCTAATCTTTTATCATATAATCATTGAGTTATTGACAAAACAACCTATTTATGACAAGATAATATAGAAACATTTATTTGCAACAATATTTCATCTATCAACTTTAAATTTATTTGATCTTTAAATTTCAGAATCAACTTCCTTTATCCTCCATTTATCTGAACAAGTTACTTTTGATTTACTGACTAACCTCAAAACATTTACTGAAAAATATCAAAACATTTACTGAAAGAATATAAAACATTTACTGGAAGGAAATTATATTTACTAAAAATAATCAAAACATTTACTGAAAGAAAATTATATTAATTAAAAAATATCAAAACATTTTCTGAAGGAAGATTATATTTA